>JBBDGP010002712.1:20000-457790 GCA_037952835.1 Lithobates septentrionalis
TGCATAGATTTCCTCTCACTTCCTGTTTGGCTATGGGGCAGGAAGTGAAGGGAAATCTTTGCAATGGGACAGGGATGGTAAGAAATAAACTGACAGGGGTTATAACCCTCCCTTATTCTATCCAAAATGAAAAAAAAAAAAATTAATTCGCTATTATCACACAACTGGGTGGGCTCGGGGCACAGTGCTCTGCGCCCCGAGCCCACCCTTTTTTAAAGCCAATTAGAGTCTCAGGCTCTATTCATGTGCTTAAAAAAAAACATTAAAACCCAATGCGCCTGGCGCCCTGCATGTAGATTAGGGGCCAGGGGCATGGATTAGGGGGTGCAGCGCCCCTGATGGAGCGGCCGCTACTGCTGGCTTCCCTTCTCTTCGCTCCTCTCCCCTCGGCTGCGGGGGATTGTTTCAGGATAGGGAGTGGGGGAAGGGGCTAGTCAATATATAATTTACCGGCCCCTTCCTTTTTCTAAAAGGAACACAGAGAACACAATCACTCACTGTGTTCATTCACAAACTAAAGCATAGTAAACACAGTTTACTGTGCTTCAGTGTGTTTGAGCTTTGGGGTGCACGCCCTAATGCAATAGGCTCCACACACCTTTGCCCAGCACCATCCCTTGGTTCCACCCCCACCACCTCCCAGTACCGCCCCTTTTAGAGAATACAGAACCAAGTATCATTTTGTGGTGATAAGTAATTTGTATGGAATTTAATAACAACAAGAAAAGCAGTAACATAGATCTTCCGCAGCCAGCAACAATGGACCCCAACAACAATGGACCCCAACCTTCAGCAACAATGGACCCCAACAACAATAGACCCCTGCAGCAACAAAAGATTTCCCAGCAGCCAGCCCAGCATCAATAGACTCTCCAGCAGCCAGGAACAGTAGACCCCCATCCTTAACAGTAGATCCCTACCAGCAACAATTGACCCCCCCCAGCAACATAAGCCCCCCTCCCTAGCAACAATATATCCCCCACCATTCACAATAGACCTCCACAGCAACAATATACTACCACGCAAAAATAGATGCCCTCCATCAACAATAGATCACCCAGTAGCCAGCAACAATAGACCCCCCTCAACAGTAGATCTCTTGCAGCAACAATTGACCCCCCCTGCAACATAAGCCCCCCCCTCCTTCGCAGCAACAATAGATCCCCCACCAGCAACAATAATAGACCTCCCAACAGCAATAGAAGGCCATGCAAAAATAAATCTCCTCCAGGAACAATAGATCCCCCAGCAGACAGCGTCAATGGGCCCTCCAGGTCACCCCAGCACCCCTTGCCATCACATACAGCAACAACAACATATATTTCCCTGCAGCCAGCCCAGCATCGATAGACTCTTCAGCAGCCAGCAACAATAGACCCCACCCTCAAAAGTTGATGCCTTTCAGCAACAATTGACCCCCCCCAGCAACATAAGCCCAACCAGCAACAATAGATCTCCCACCAGCATCAATAGACCTCCGCAGCAAAAAATATATGCCCACAAGCAACAATAAACCCCCTCAACAGTAGATCAGAAGATCTCTTACAGCAACAATTGACCCCCCAGCAACAAAATCCCTCCCCCCCAGTAACAATAGATCCCCCACTAGCAACAATAATAGACTTCCCCAGCAACAATAGAACGCCATGAAAATATAAATCTCCTCCAGGAACAATAGATCCCCCAGCAGCCAGCATCAATGGACCCTCCAGGACACCCCAGCACCCTTTGCCATTGTATACAATGCATCAGGACAGTATTCACAGGGCTTCACTTTTTCCACATTTTGTTATGTTAAAGCCTTATTCCAAAATGGATTCAATTCATAATTTTCCTCAAAATTCTACACTCAATCCCCCATAATGACAATGTGAAAGAAGTTTGTTTGAAATCTTTGCAAATTTATTAAAAATAAAAAATGAAAAAATCCCATGTCCATAAGTATTCACACCCTTTGCCATGACACTCAAAATTGAGCTCAGGTGCCTCCTGTTTCCACTGATCATCCTTGAGATCTTTCTACAACTTGATTGGAGTCCACCTGTGGTAAATTCAGTTGATTGGACATGATTTGGAAAGGCACACACCTGTCTATAGAAGGTCCCACAGTTAACAGTGCATGTCAGAGCACAAACCAAGCCATGAAGTCCAAGGAATTGTCTGTAGACCTCCGAGACAAGATTGTATGGAGGCACAGATCTGGGGAAGGGTACAGAAAAATGTCTGCAGCATTGAAGGTCTCAATGAGTACAGTGGCCTCCATCATCCGTAAATGGAAGAAGTTTGGAACCACCAGGACTCTTCCTAGAGCGGGCCGCCCAGCCAAACTGAGCGATCGGGGGAGGAGGGCCTTAGTCAGGAAGGTGACCAAGAACCCGATTGTCAATCTGACAGAGCTCCAGCATTTCTCTGTGGAGAGAGGAGAACCTTCCAGAAGAACAACCATCTCTGCAGCTCTCCACCAATCAGGCCTGTATGATAGAGTGGCCAGACGGAAGCCACTCCTCAGTAAAAGGCACATGACAGCCCACCTGGAGTTTGCCAAAAGACACCTGAAGGACTCTCAGACCATGAGAGACAAAATTCTCTGGTCTGATAAAACAAAGATTGAACTCTGGCCTGAATGCCAAGCGTCATGTCTGGAGGAAACCAGGCACCGCTCATCACCTGGCCAATACCATCCCTACAGTGAAGCATGGTGGTGGCAGCATCATGCTGTGGGGATGGTTTACAGCAGCAGCAACTGGGAGACTAGTCAGGATCGAGAGAAAGATGAATGCAGCAATCTACAGAGTCATCCTTGATAAAAAAAACTTGCTCCAGAGCGCTCTGGACCTCAGACTGGGGCAAAGGTTCATCTTCCAACAGGACAACGACCCTAAGTACACAGCCAAGATAACAAAGGTGTGGCTACGGGACAACTCTGTGAATGTCCTTGAGTGGCCCAGCCAGAGCCCAGACTTGAAGCCGATTAAACATCTCTGGAGAGATCTGATAATGGCTGTGCACCGACGCTCCCCATCCAACCTGATGGAGCTTGAGAGGTCCTGCAAAGAAGAATGGAAGAAACTGCCCAAAAATAGGTGTGTCAAGCTTGTAGCATCATAATCAAAAAAGACTTGAGGCTGTAATTGGTGCCAAAGGGGCTTCAACAAAGTATTGAGCAAAGGCTGTGAATACTTATGTACATGGGATTTTTTTTATTTTTAATAAATTTGGAAAGATTTCAAACAAACTTCTTTCACATTGTCCTTATGGGGTATTGTTTGAAGAATTTTGAGGAAAATAATTAATTTAATCCATTTTGGAATAAGGCTGTAACATAACAAAATTATTATTATTATAATACACGATTTATATAGCGCCAACAGTTTACGCAGCACTTTACAATGTAGAGGGGAGGACAGCACAATTACAGTACAGTTCAATACAGAAGGGACAGGAGGGCCCGGCTTGTAGAGCTTACATTCTAAAGGGAGGGGGTGGTGGTACAAAAGGAATGATTTGATGGTGGGGGGGGGGGGGGTGGCTCGGGGACAGTTGTTAGGTGAGTGTGGGATAGGCTTCCCTGCATAAGTGAGTTTTCAGGGATCTCCTAAAGGTGGACAGGTTAGGGGCTGATCGGACATACCGGGGCAGGGAGTTCCAGAGGATAGGAGAGGCTCTGGAGAAGTCCTGAAGGCGAGCATGGGAGAAAATGTGGCAAATGTTTTGCCTTTCATTTCCATTTCAAACTGAATGGGTTGTTTTATAAGGTGATCATTTATAATCACTTTAATGCATTGGGGTGACATTCAAAATGAAGATAACTGTAATATGGTAATGCATCTAATATGAATGAACTAGCTTTGTAGTAACGTACCGCAGTGGGAAAGTGTGCTTCAGCCCTAACTGGCACCCTTCATGTAATTTAGCACCCGTTCACACCTTGCTTTGTGCACTGGTGCGCAGTCATGTTGGAACAGGAAAGGGCCATCCCCAAACTGAACCCACAAAGTTGGGAGCACATAATTGTCCAAAATGTCTTGGTATGCCTTAAGAGTTCCTTTCACTGGAACTGAGCGAGTTTGGGGTGGAGGAACTTGACTGGCCTGCACAGAGTCCTGACCTCAACCCGATAGAACACCTTTGGGATTTATTAGAGAGGAGACTGCGAGCCAGGCCTTCTCGTCCAACATTAGTGCCTGACCTCACAAATGCGCTTCTGGAAGACTAGTCAAACATTCCCATAGACACACTCCTAAACCTTGTGGACAGCCTTGCCAGAAGAGTTGAAGCTGTTATAGCTGCAAAGGGTGAGTCAACTCAATATTGAACCCTACGGACTAAGACTGGGATGCCATTAAAGTTCATGTGCGTGTAAAGACAGGTGTCCCAATACTTTTGACAATATAGTGTATATATTGTCAGACCAGCCCCGTCCCAATACCAACAATAACCTAAAAGTAGTAACAAGATGTAATAATCTAGATTGGGAAATGACGCCAAGACATTAACCATCAGACCAAATGTGGAATCTTCCAACGCTGGAGACCGCCACAGACTGACCCCCCCTCCATACAGAAGAACATGAGATAACTCCAGAGCCTGCGCAGGTCAGGCTGCTATCGCTAGAATTCCTTTGGCTGTATTGTCCGGAATTCTCAGATAAGACACGTCATTAGGATGATAACATTGCGAACGTGCTGCATTACTGCGTATTATATAAAGTCATTCCAACGACAAGTGGATATTCATAGAAAGAGAGTCTAGTGTGTATTGGATTCACATATCTGTCATGACTTTTTCTTAGGGATAATGCACAAGGGTGGTTTGGCCCAAACATTGAACAAATATGGGTTCTTTGGGTGCAAGGTAGGAACGAGTGCAACATGCAGTCTGTCAAAATCAGTGACAGGCTGAAATATGCTGGAGGCTGTCCTTGCATTTAAGGCTTTATACGCTCATGGACTAATACCCAGAACACAGAATTCCCACACTCAGGGCACACTTCCTTGATTGCATACAGCCTCAAATGTGAGTATTGCATAGAAGAGCATCCAGCCACTGTGTATTTTAGCCTGTCATTGCTTTTAACAGGTTGCTGGCAGCGGGCTGTACGCTACACCTGTACCTCCAATGTGCCCAAACACATGTAGTTCTTTTTATCCTTTCCTGTAATCAGTGGAGCAGTTTGTGATTGCTTTGGGCTGTTCTAGGCTTCACTGGCTGCAGGTTTGACTGCTTCCCCCTGTCTTCTAGAGCAGTGGTTCTCAACCCCTCTAGTGCCGTGACCCCTTGATAAAATTTCCCAAGTTGTGGGGACCCCTAACAGTAAAATTATTTTCGTAGCGTGGGTTGTCGGCACCCATGGCAAGACAAGTAATTTGCACCCCTAACCCACGGACATTTAGCACTCCCTGAGTCCCTTCCACTCGTACAGTATTAAAACCCCTTATGCTACATTTTAGGATGTACCACCCTTTCTCTTTGTTCTCCTTTTATCTCTCTCTATCCTAATTTCTTGTTTTTTTTCCCATCCCTCTCTCTAGCCATCTTTCTTATTCTTTAAATTATTCTTTCTCTCCCTTTTTCTTTGTTCCTCTCCCTCTTTTGCTCTCCTTTCGATGTATTCTCTATTTTTTTTTTCCTTTTCTTACTCCATGGTGGGTGGGGGTAATGGAATGAATGGCAGTGCTGGCGGGTTTTGGGATGAGTGGCAGTGCTGGGGGGAGTTCTGATCAGCCAACTTAGGTGCTCTTGATCGAGGTCATCTGCTGATCTGAGAACTGTAGTGGGACTTTTAATGGCAACTATAATCACAGGTAGTGTTACTCACTGTATCTCCGACTTCACTGTGTCTCCTGACTTTGTGGTGTCTCGTAGCAGTCACACTTATGCCGAAATCAGGAGATGGGGTCTCCTCCATCCACTCCCACTTTACATTCCTCATCAGTCAGCTGACCTCTAGTCTCTGCCCCCCTGCCATGACGTGAACTGAATGGGTGGCTGCTAAAAGGCTGAGTGGGCGGCCGCGGGCTCCAGGAACAGCCCAGCTGGGCGGCCACAGGCGCCAGGGACAGCCATGCTGGGCAGCCACGAAAAGGCTGGGAGAGTGGTGCGGGCTTCAGGAACAGCCCAGGACTCGGTGACCCCTGGAAAATCGTCATTCGACCCCCCCGAGGGGGTGCCGACCCCCAGGTTCTAGGGGGTTCTAGAATGTAGTAGGCTGGAAGGGAAAGACCCAAAGCCAGAATATTTATGTGGTCTCAGCCAATCCTTGGGGAGTATGTCCATTAGGTGGCTGAGGAGTGCATAAATAATCTTGGGGCCTGAGGCAGCCCAGTTCTTGTCCAGGAGGAGAAGTTTCCAGCCTGAAGAGCTGCTGCCCCTCTGGGCAGTACAGCTGTACTTATACATGTGCTCATCGAGGTTCCAGCTATGCTAAGAGCTGGGGGGGGTCTGGTCTGCTGAAACTTATTGGAACTGATTAAGGGATTTAACTGAGGATCTGGTCTGGGGAGTGCACTGGAGAAATGTCTGGCTGATATTAGAAGGAGGCATCCAAGTATCCAGGGACATTTTGAGTACAGACCCTACAGAGTGTAGGATCCTACATGAGTGTAGGCAACTCATCCGAGTTCAGCTTTCAATAAGGCATCAAAAAGATACCCCTAGACCAGGGATCTCCAAACTACGGCCCTCCAGCTGTTGCGGAACTACACATCCCATGAGGCATTGTAAAACTCTGACATTAACAGACATGACTCGGCATAATGGGAATTGTAGTTCCTGAACAACTGGAGGGCCATAGTTTGGAGACCCCTGCCCTAGACTGTTCATTGAGCCAGAAGAGTGACTATTGCTGTGTGCCTGGCTGCCGCTGCAGTAGTTTGCGAAATGGACCTGGGGCAAAACAGCAAAATGTATTGCTTCCTCAAGTAGGCTGACAATTTACCCTGGTTAGTGTGCCCAGGTTTTGACAGAGCTGAACCTGGAAGTGCTCAGAGCTAATTGCATCCATGTTCACTCCATGGAAGATTTTCTCCAATAGATTTTCAGTTATCTGAGCAATTTGTGGCGGTCCCAGGCTCCTTGTTGCTGCAGGAAGGCAGAGGAGTGGTACAGTGTTGGGTTGTTGAGCAGGGGACTTTGTAGACGTGATGTCTGGTTGATATTAGAAGGAGGCATCCAAGTATTCAGGGACATTTTGAGTAAAGCCCTGAGTGTAAGATCATAGTGTCTGTGTGCTGCTACTATCCCTTGTGCATCAGTGCCAGAACTTGCTTGAATTAGTACATTTCCTATGGTATCTCAGTGTTGCTCAGTCCCTTAGTTGTTGCTACAGGGACCATTCTAAGAAGCTTTGACAAAGTGAGGAGTGTCCTCGTGTTACTACATTGTGCTACTGGAGTACCCCACAGCTTCCCTGCACTTTATCCAAGTTCAACTTTCAATAGGACATCAACAAGATACCCCTAGACTGTTTATTGAGCCAGAAGAGTGCTTTTGCTGCATGTCTGGCTGCTGCTGCACTAGTTTGCGAAAAGAACCTTGGGCAAAACAGCAGGCTGCTTTTGGGGGGTGATTGCTACACACGCCCAAAATGTATTGCTTCCTCAAGGGGGCTGAAAAGCCCTTTCTTGATCTGCTAATTTACCCTGGTTAGAGTGTACTGGTTTTGACAGAGCTGAACCCGGAAGTGCTCAGAGCTAATTGCATCCAGGTTCACTCCATGGAAGCTTGTCTCCAATAGATTTTCAGTGATCTTCCTCTGCTGGTCATCCTGAGCAATTTGTGCTGGTCCCAGGCTCATCCTTGCTGCAGGAGAGCAGAGGAGTGCTACGGTGTTGGGTTAGGGAGCAGGGGACCCAACCACATTGTCACTATGTAGAGATGATTGGGCGGCTTTACTGATATCCATCTCACTTCTACATTACAGCCAGGTTCTGGATATTGTTTTAACTATTTTAATGCCATTGGGGGGGCATGTCGTTGACAGCAAATGGGCTAATAGAGACTCAGGTCCATCATGTTCTCCCTCACAGAGAATAATTCTTCCTGACCACAGAAAGATAAGATGCCTCCTTCACCTTTGGATAAAAGAACAATTTGACAGTGTATCCTTAATTTTCCAGTTCTTCTAACCCTTCCACCTTGATCTGCACACCCCAGGTCTCTGGTACCCCAAAATGTCCCCACCATCTTTATGAAAGGTAACCGGTATACAGCAGTCATACTTTGGCATCTATATGTCCAAGCTAATTCTGCATTCATGTGACATTGTAAAGATGGTACATTGGTAAATATGAGTTTTGTGAACTCCATGAGAAGTAGTAGCGTTGTTTTATGAGATCTCTGAGCTCCAGGGTCATTGGGCGTTTACATTGAATTTCTCACTCAGAAAGTATTATATGTGTGTTAGATGGAATGTGAAGCAGCATAGGTATGCACTGTGTGACCTGAATAAGAAACCATAAAAGAAAAAAGTGCAGGAGTGTATCCTGCCACAATGTTGGACAGTATTGGCATTCCCATGAGATAAACACATTTATGTATAAAAAAAACGAAATCTTTATTTACAATTCCTAAAAAAGTAAAACAAAAAAAGAGCTTACACGTTTGTTTAAAATAGATACAGTTCCTAGAACTCCACATACGGGTCTGTAACATAAACTGTATCCTCAAAAAGGAACCAAAATTGTACCCTCTATAAACCATGGATTAGGGTATGGTGCTCCAATCCAACGATGAACGTGTTTCACATAGTGTGTAGCTTCTTCAGGACCATAGCAAACAGGGTATGAAGCTACAATAAGCAAGATAAAAGAACATTACTTATTATATACAAATTAGGAATAATATATTAGAAAATGCAGGATAGATGTGCATGGCACTTACATAAAATGGCGGGTTGTCAATATGCAGAACAAGTCTTGCGGGCGGACATAAGGGTATAGGATCCCCACTGGTTATTATTATAATTATGTAGAGGTACCCCCGTAAGGGCTGCTGGTGATTGTGGTTCGTCTTCTACCTTGCACAGTCAGGTACATGAATTTCCAGACACACCTTAGTCAAGAATCAGTCCTTGTACTTTGTTTTTGTTTTTTTATTAAGGGAATATAACTTGGATGGGGATAGGGTGCATATGGGATGCCCATTTGATTGAAGATAGGAAATTAGGGACTGAAACTGTATAAACCACCGTTTAGCACTGTTGGTTTGATCTAATAGAGACTCAGATCCTTGAGAATGCCCTTTGAAGGCAGGGGCCGTATGCTCCTTTGGTGCAGCAAAAATATGGTAGTCCTGAGTGCTAGCTGTCCTACATGTGGCTACTGCTACCAGTGCCACCTCTTCAGGTAGCCCTCTTGGCTGCAGCTGCCCCTTTCCACTGCCCGTGCCACCACAGTCCTCCTCACTGGCTCTGTATCCATCCCAGACTGCTCCATCCCAGTCCTCTGAGGCGTGCCTCCCAGTCCTCCTGACTATGTGTCACTCGCCAGCCCTCTTGGCTGTTCTTCCTTGTTCCTCCTGGAGGCTTGCCTGGCAGTGTTCTCCTGCTATCCTCCTTGCTCCTGTGCCTCCTGTCCAGGACACCTCCGTGTGACTTGAGAAGGTCCTGCCTACACCCAAGCCCAGGCCCAAGGTCACTTCCCACAGACCGGGGATCTCTCTCAAAGGTCATGACAGCCTAACACTCCATCTCCAGCTTCCAACCCAACAACTCCTCTCCAGCTGGGCTGACCCTGAGTATTTGAGGGGGCCCCTCCTGCCAATCCAAGTTGGGCATTGGTCAGGGCCCTCAGAATACTCCAGGCAGCTCCGCCTTACTTCCCCTCCCATCTTTCTAGAAGGTTCCAGTACATTCTAGAAATAGGGGGAAGGTCTCAGTGATGCTGTTTGTGAGTCATCCAGCTCTCCCTTTAATTTCTGCCCAAGCCAGGAAACAGAGACAGGAAACAAACAAAGAAAAGCCTACATAAATGTACCTACTCTACAACAAAAAAAATGTTCTACATTTCTAGCACTAGAGGGTGCTAGAATTATTATTATACAGGGTTTATATAGCGCCAACAGTTTGCACAACGCTTTAAAAAATGAGGGCAGACATTATAGTTACAATACAATTTGGTACAAGAGGAACCATCAGAGGGCCCTGCTTGTTAGAGCTTACAGTTACAGGTGATGGAAATATACCACTCTATGATACACAAAAGGGTTATCAGAACCTTTGCAAACACAAAAGGAAATTATTGAAGGTTGCTTATTACCAGTATGGGCCAATGATAATATGGGTTCATAAAAATGGAATATAATATTTAAGTTATAACTTACAGAGCAGTATGGATATTAGATCCTCGTAAATATCGCTATTCAATGGATCATGCTTGAGATGAATAGAAATTGGTATCAACAGATTCAACGTCATTACCTATAAATAAATTATAATAGACCGATCAACTCAATATGTAAAAGAAGGAAAACATAATTATATACCTAGTGTATATAGCCTAACATGTTCTACCAAATTGTATAGCTTAATAAAGAGTCCTAAATTCGTACCTCCAAGTTGGCGATTGCATTTGGCCACAAAAGTTTATCCTAGCCCCCCCATAGTTCCAGGGGCAGCTAAAGGAAAAACCCAAAAGCCTCCCACTGAGACAAGGTGTCTGGTATGGTATGGTAATATGATAGACTCTCAGATAGATCTCTGTTTTGGAATACCCCTACACTCCTATGTCATTTTTCCTCTCTTGTATACTTGCAGACACCATGAGGAAGGCTTTTGGGTTTTTCCTTTAGCTGCCCCTGGAAATATGGCGGGCTAGGATAAACTTTTGTGGCAGCAACTCAATGCATGTAGGCATCTAGATGTGGTATGACTGCCGTGTGCCGGTTACCTTTCAAAATGTCCCCACCATCTTTGGGATACATTAGAGCTGAGACTGCGAGCGAGGCCTTCTCGTCCAATATCAGTGTCTAACCTCACAAATGCGTTTCTGGAAGAATGGTCAAACATTCCCATAGACTCCTAAACCCTCCTAAACCTTGTGGACAGCCTTCCCAGAAGAGGTGAAGCTGTTATAGCTACAAAGGGTTGCCCAAATCAATATTGAACCCTACGGACTAAGACTGGGATGCCATTAAAGTTCATGTGTGTGTAAACGCAGGCACCCCAATACTTTTGACAATATAGTGTAAATGCTGGGGTATTTTCCTATTAGTAATGAGCTTGGGTTCGGTTTGAACCCAGGTTGGTCACAATCCAGAAGTTATCTGTCAATGCTGGGCCAATGAGCATCGAATGGGAGATTCACAACAGGGCAGGGGTGCTTGTGACATCATTGACCTAAGAATGGCACATGGCCAACTTAAGTCAATGTCATTGACCTAAGATGACTATATGGCCATCATAGGTGAATAATGTCATTAGACTCCCCACCCATATGTAGGCTGGTGCAATCTATTTTCTTCACTGCAGGTGGCGCTCAACCGCAGCTGCATTGCGGGTGGGGGGGGGAGAGGAAGTCAAAAGAAACATGGTTTCCTGGGTCCCCGGGGAAGCTATTCGATATAATGCTGCCAACTCATGTGACTCTCGCAGGCAGCCATCTTGAGTCAGGCGGAGCCAATTTAGGGCCCTGGCTCCCAGGCTTGGCGCGCATTTTGCGAGTGAGTAGTGTAGGGACAGGTCACCTATCTGACAGGGACAATGATAAGCCGCAGGGGGAGGTTCCACGCGAGTAGGGAAAGGATAGAGACGTGCCATCCTTCTGGAGACCTCCCCATTTGGACTCAGCCAGGCTGCATTCTGCCCCTCAAGACAGACGCTGTCGTCACATCTGAGACCTGCTCTGTTCCACATTGTTGACTTTGCCATGAGTTTTTCTGGACGGGTGCCTTCCCACCAGGTTTGTTGTAAATTACTTGATTCTGCATTAATACAAGTTCTGTTCTCTGTAATCTGACTCTGTGTGTTCTCTGCCGCGGCACCACACTTGCACCTCCCCACGTTCGGAGTCGGGAATCCAGCAAGGGCAGCCAACTTCCAGGTTCGGATCAAACCCAAGCTCATCCCTAGTTCCTATAACGAATTAGAGCCGAAGAAGTGGACTGGAAAAGCAACAAAACATCTTTAACATCACCGAACAAGTCAAGTTGAATGTGACCCACTACTACTAGCTCCACCATGGCCTAGATAAAAGGAGAACCTTCAGACACGTGAGCTAAGATTGATTTACAGCGAAGTTGGACTGCGTCCAGGCCAGCTTTTCATGGACAATCGGATAGATCCAAAGAACGCAAGCCTGAGCCTGAACGGCCTTCACACCTCACTGGGCTGACAATTCCAGACATCCCGCTACAAAGGGGTAATAACAAGCAGTACCTGCCAACCATCTGATTACAATGCCTTTCTCTGGATTATTAACACTCTATTGAAACCTCCTGCCGTCACCTGTACATCAATAATGTATGTAATGAATCGTACACCACAGCAACCAGATCTTACCTGCTTTGTTCAGAGCAATATAAAGGAAGAAATTCTGATTTTCTGATTGTCTGCTTTGAACAGACCTAAAGGGACTCACACCTTCATAATACATTCTCATGATTCACTTCTGTCAATATCAGTGCGACTCCTCAGTTTTTAGGAAGATATACACAAACGGACTTCATTTATATAAATTTTACTTTTCAGCTATTTAACCTTTTCCCACCAAGCGTGCGCATATATGGCCTCATGAAAGTTGGTCTTTATCCGTGGGGCCGCATCTATACTTTGCTCTGTTTGTGCTGAGGGCGCCTGCACAGCATACTCCCAGCACTGGTGGGCAGTCATGTTGGAACAGGAAAGGGGCCATCCCCAAACTGTTCCCACAAAGATGGGAGTATGAAATTGTCCAAAATGTCTTGGTATGCTGACGCCTCACTGGAACTAAGTTGCCAAGCCCAGCCCCTGAAAACCAACCCCACACATAAATCCCCCCTCCACCAAATGATTTGGACCAGTGCACAAAGCAAGGTCCATAAAGACATGGGTGAGCGAGTTTGGGGTGGAGGAACTTGACTTGTCCTGACCTCAACCTGATAGAACACCTTTGGGATGAATTTGAGCGAAAACTGCGAGCCAGGCCTTCTCATCCATCATCAGTGCCTGACCTCACAAATGAGCTTCTGGAAGAATGGTCAAACATTCCCATAGACACACTCCTAAACCTTGTGGACGGCCTTCCCAGAAGAGTTGAAGCTGTTATAGCTGCAAAGGGTGGGCCAACTCATAGTTACATAGTCAGGTTAAAAAAAGACACAAGTCCATCTAGTTCAACCAAAAAAAAATAAAAATACAATCCCATATACACAATCCATCACCCCACAGTTGAACTAGAGAAAGGTGAAAAACCCCAACAAAGCATGCTCCAATTTGCTACAGCGGGGGAAACTATTCCTGCCTGATCCCCCGAGAGGCAATTGGATTTTCCCTGAATCAACTTTACCTATAAAGGTTAAACTCAATATTGAACCCTACGGACTAATGCCCCGTACACACGGTTGGATTTTCCGACGGAAAATGTGTGATAGGACCTTGTTGTCGGAAATTCCGACCGTGTGTAGGCTCCATCACACATTTTCCATCGGATTTTCCGACCCACAAAGTTTGAGAGCAGGCTATAAAATTTTCCGACAACAAAATCCGTTGTTGGAAATTCCGATCGTGTGTACACAAATCCGACGGACAAAGTGCCACGCATGCTCAGAATAAATAAAGAGATGAAAGCTATTGGCCACTGCCCCGTTTATAGTCCCGACGTACGTGTTTTACGTCACCGCGTTTAGAACGATCGGATTTTCCGACAACTTTGTGTGACCGTGTGTATGCAAGACAAGTTTGAGCCAACATCCGTCAGAAAAAATCCTAGGATTTTGTTGTCGGAATGTCCGAACAAAGTCCGACCGTGTGTACGGGGCATAAGACTGGAATGCCATTAAAGTTCATGTGCGTGTAAAGGCAGGAGTCTCAATACATTTGACAATATAGTGTATATAGCCTCATGGAAGTTGGTCTTTATCCGTGGGGCCGCATCTTTCCTTTGCTGTGTTTGTGCTGAGGGCTCGCTGCACAGCGTACTCCCAGCAAAGAGACCGAACTGCCAGTGACAGCTCCAGGTCTCGTACTAACAATCTGGAACCGGGAGTCCTGGTTCCCGATCACCTAATCACTGTGATAGTCTCTCGTTGGCTGACACTGTACACTGTACAGCCCAACCCTGTGTTAGTTTTCTCCTCTTGAATGGAGAAAGAGATACATTGCATATTTTTCTCCTTGCTAGAGGAAAAAATTGTAAACGCAAAAAAAAAAAAAAAAAAAAAAAAGCTATGTAGCACCCACCTAGATGTTTTTTTTTAAAAGGTAAATTACGTTGCCACATTTTAGTCAATGTGGTTGTAATGTTGGTTTAGGTAAAAGCATAGTTTGTCTCAGTGTACTCTGTGAGCTGCAGTTGGTTAGGTAGACCTGATCTGTGTGCTCTGTTGCTGCTAGTCTGCTGGATAGCTCCCTATGTATCCAGGCAACTTGAGAAGTTTCTGGATGATAGGTGTGGAGCTCTGCAGATGAATATTGATACAGCCCTGGCCTATCCTTGAGAGGCAAGCTCTGAAGGCAGGCTCAGGCTAGGAGACTGTATTTAGTCTTTACACAAATGTATGACTCAGAGGGTTGGCTGTGTCATTGCCATCATCCCTTGTAATTTTTAGAACTAAATATGTACCTCAAAAATGGGATTTTAAGGGCAATGCAGTAATTTAGCAGTATTGAAATATCATTAAAAAGAAGTTTATTGATACAAAAACGAATAGGATATACATAAACATACACATTGATCTATAATTAAGAAGTGTTGAATAATTGTAAAAACATCAGATATATGGAAACATATGATGCATCCTACTGCTAGTTACAAGTACCACCCCCGATAGGTGTGATGGCGTCCTGATAGCAGATTTCCAACGCGTTTCAACTTATTGTAAGGATAAAGTCTTCCTCAGGGAGGGACTGCATCACATTCTAGAATTTCAAGTAACAGCATGATTACTAGTATATATTTAAATATTTATATGTTGCCTATATCTACAAAAATCGCATTGCAACAGAAAAGTAGTATATGCGACTTACATTTGCATTTAGCTGTGAAAAATCGCTTTCCCAGTGCTGGCAGGGGTCCTAACACGTAATTGTCAGTACTGCTCAACTATCCTCTACGGGATGGCCTGGTGTATTGTGAAGAAACCAGTATTTGGCAATCGTGATAATTAAACAACTGAAAAACATGAATGGTATAGGGGAGATATTAAGAAATTGAATATCAAAAAGGTCAAAGAATGGAAATAATGGTGATTCGTAGGAGAAATGGGGTTCCCCAGAGCCATCATAGAGTAAAAGAGATCCAATACCTTAGATTGATTGTGTCAGGTGTGGTGTTCCAAGTGGCAGGGAGCTCCGATCCTGGAGTACCTCTCTGTAGCAAAGTCAGTTGTGGAATGCTGCCTGTGGCCATCCCTGGCGTCCTAATATATGGGGTGTGGGCTTGGCAAAGTAATGGGCGTAGCCCTAATTTGGGTAAAGTCTCACTGTATTTATTCTTAGAGCACACAGAGCTCTAGGTCTTGTCCCAGAGTGAAGGAGTCCAGCCTGAGGGGGGCCCGCTTCCCCCTCAGGCATAGGCTGCCATGTGGAGGCCTCAGGTGGGCGACCGGAGGGAGGAATGCCGAGACCCAGGTGCTCAGAAGAAGCTGACTGAGGGGAGCTGTCTGCAACAGATCTGTCTGGTATTAATGGAGGGTGTCGCATGGAAGGAGTCATCCATCTGTCCTTGGGCCTTGTGAGTACAGACACAGCAAAGATCTTCTGGTGTCTAGTTATAGTCAGCTGTGGGCCTGTTAAAGGGGACACTGGCCGGTGTCCTGAAGAGCTTTGTCCACTTTACAGCTTAAAGGGACTTTGCTCTACTACTTAAGCTAAAAGGAAGATTAAGTCCTCAGCGTACTTAGTTCTTATTCTTGGAGTATCCCATCACTTCACTCATCCCTATCCAAGTTCTCCGAAAATAAAAACAATATAAACAACAAAAACAACATCCCCTAGACTGGTCTTTGGAGAAAGAGTGAATGTGCCTGGCTGCGATGCTGAAGTTAGGAAGACCTGGACATTTAATTCCTGTGGCACCTACAGTAGAAGCACTACAGCTAGGTCAGGGTTTGAGCTAGGTCAATGTCAGGGTTTGAGTTAGGGTCAAAAGTCATGGTCAGTTTTGAAGGTTAGGGTCAAAAGTCAGGGCCAGTGTGTGTTTAGGTAGGATTATTATTTATTTATTTTTTTATTATTTAGTGTCTGTGTAGTGGAGTTAGTGTCTAGGCAGGAATTAGTACCCCTTTTACTGAGGTCCCTCCTCTGGGTCATATAAGTGAAGTACTGGACCCCTTTTGTAAGCTAGTTTGTGAGGAAACCTAAGCAGAAGGAGGAAGGAAACAAACTACCCCCTGCTATACACAATGTAAGTCTGTAGCCTGGACAGGAGAGAGACCTTTGGACATGTGAAGACACACTTATGGGCATTCACAGTGGAGAGAGTGGGAGAAACGGCTGGACTTTCTGAATTCATGTTGTTGTGCCGTTGTGAACTTTACTGCTGACCTGGAATGTGGAGATGAAGAAGCTGCTGTACAAAGTTGTTGGCATGTTGTCTTATGCCGCGTACACACGGTCGTACTTTTCGTCTACAAAAGTCAGACAGCCTGTCCGACAGACTTCCGGCAGACTTTCGGTGGACTTGCGGCGGACTTGCGGCCTACTTTCTAACGAACGGACTTGCCTACACACGACCACACAAAAGTCTAACGGATTCGTACGTGATGACGTACACCGGACTAAAATAAGGAAGTTCATAGCCAGTAGCCAATAGCTGCCCTAGCGTGGCTTTTTGTCCGTCGGACTAGCACACAGACGAGCGGATTTCGGGGTCCGTCGTAGTTACGAAGTAAAGTTTTAAAGCATGTTTCAAATCTAAAGTACGTCGGATTTGAGGCTAAAAAAGTACGTTGAAAGTCCGGAGAAGCCCACACACGATCGGATTACCAGCCAGCTTTAGTCCGTCAGCGTCCGTTGGACTTTTGTAGACGAAAAGTACGACCGTGTGTACGCGGCATAACAGGAAAATTGGTAAAAGGCTACTCGTGTGCACATTCCTCTATTCATGAAGGTAGTTCAGGGAGATTTACAGAACTACGTTACAGTGCTTACAAAAAGTGATTAAGAATAATTAAAGCCAAGCTGCTATCTTATTGATATGCAGGATAAACCAACTCAAAAAAAATGTTGGTTCTGAAGAGACAGCGCTCTGCTAAAAAAAATGTGATGTGTGCAATCAATCCCAATCTCAGTGCAATGTACCCACATGAATGTATCAATCCTATAAACATATCTCAATCAATCCCAATAAATGTATATCATCGTCTAATATGCCCACATGGATATAGAACATATATCATAGTATCATATGAATACTGTACATGTTATTTAATATAATAAATATTACATAGTTACATGGCTAGTCAGGTTGAAAAAGAAACAAGTCCATCTAGTTCAACCAAAAAAAAAAATCATACAATCCCATATATACAATCCTTCACCCCACAGTTGATCCCGAAGAAGGCGGAAAACCCCAGTAAAGCATGATCTAATTTGCTACAGCAGGGGAAAAAATTCGTTCCTGATCCTCCGAGAGGCAATCGGATTTTCCCCGGATCAACTTTACCTATAAATGTTCGTACCCAGTTATATTATGTACATTTAGGAAAGAATCCAGGCCTTTTTTAAAGCAATCTACTGGCCAGAACCACCTCTGGAGGGAGTCTATTCCACATTTTCACAGCTCTTACTGTGAAGAAACTTTTCCGTATTTGGAGATGAAATCTTTTTTTCCAAGAGTGCCCCCTTGTCCTCCGTGATGACCTTAAAGTAAATAACTCTCCTCTTCTCAATAGCTGAGTTCCTCCATGCCTCTTATCAGTTTGGTTGCCCTTCTCAGGACTTTCTCCAGTTCCCTGATATCCTTTTTGAGAATCGGTGCCCAAAACTGAACTGCATATTCCAGATGAGGTCTTACTAATGATTTGTACAGGGGGGGGCAAAATGATATCTCTCTCTCTGGAGTCCATACCTCTCTTAATACAAAAAGGACTTTGCTCGCTTTGGAAACCGCAGCTTGGCATTGCATGTTATTATTGAGCTTATGATCTACCAAAACCCCCAGATCCTTCTCCACTATGGATTCCCCCAGTTGTACTCCCCCTAGTATGTATGATTTATGCATATTCTTAGCTCCCAAGTGCAGAACTTTACATTTATCAACATTAAACCTCATTTATTATTATATTAGTCATTTTTGCAACATATAGCAAAAATCTAAAAAAAAGTCCATGGAATTAGTATATATTTTAAAAGTCCTAATATAGTGAATCAGTGTAAAATTCTTTTGAATTTTTTTTCCATCCACCACTCCACAGTGAAATCCACCACCAGATGTACTAAACAAACTCACCAGAGGTAGGGGCTGGTAATATTATAAACCAGCTAACAGCACATTCCCCTCTGGGAGTAACGATCTGCAGCATCAGCAAATTCCTTTTAGCATGCTCAAGAAGAAGAGAAAAAACTTGCATAGTGTAAAAACATTTACTATTTTATTTTTAAAACCAATCCAAAGCACTCACATTTAATTTTGTCTCCACTCATACAGTATGGCTCGTATAATTATAAAACTGGGCTGGCTCTGACTGCAATTCCTAGCCATGAGCACAGATTCGGCGGCCGTATTGACATCCTGTCCAAGCCCCGCCCCGTGAATTTTGTCACCCAACGTCCATGTCATGACGAAACGAGTAGGATGGAGCTTGGACATGATGCTACAAAGCATGCCGGCTCTGTGTTTACAGATAGGAATTGTGGTTGGAGCCAACCCAGTGCGTATTGACGTCACCTTCAAGCCATGACCTACGCCTTTCTTCATCCAGCGTCCTCAGATGACAAAGTGTGTACAGTGTGGCTTGGACGTGACGTCACCACACACGCTAGGGTCTGCGTTTGTGGCTAGGAATTGTGGTCAAAGCCAGCCCAGTTTTATGATTATACGAGCCATACTTGTGTCAGTGGAGACACAATTGAGTGAGTGTTTTGGATTGGTTTCAAAAATAAGTTAAATGCTTTTACACTGTGCAATCTCTTTATCTTCTTCCTTGCTGTATGGATTGGTGGCATTGAGAGTCCTTAAAAGAATTTGCTGATGCTGCAGATCTTTACCCCCAGGGGGGGATGTGCTGTTAGCTGGTTTATAATATTACCAGCCCCTACCTCTGGTGAGTTCATTTATTACATCTGGTGGTGGATTTCACTGTGGTGTGGTGGAAGAAAAAAGATTCAGCATTGTTTTGTTACCCCAAAACCAAAGAAATGTCCAAGCTCAAACGTACCGACCAGTCTCTCGACCAACCTAATTGACCTGTATAACAATATTTGTTAAAAACAGGGGTTTCTGAGAGTCCACATAATGGAAGCACATGTATTTTATTGGAGACTCTCAAAAGTTAGAGTTAGGAAATACAGAAAATGGGGTGCCTTGACGGGCCCTGTAGCTTATGCATGTATTTCCAAATGTGTGCAAACTAAAGCCCTGTTTTTAATGAATATTGCTAGACAGATCAATTCAGTTGGTCGCAGACTGGACGATAAGTTTGAGCTTGGAAATTTCTTTGGTTTTGTTTGACATATGCCACCCTTTGAATGCTCCTTGCTGCAAAGGCCAGTTATAGGTGGGGGCAGTGGCCACTTGTTTGTATTGTAAATATATTGGTGTCAGGGCTGGGCTCAGCCCTTCCTTCTATGAGCTGGCCGCTCAGCTGTCGGCTAATTGCCAGCTCCTATCTCTCCACAGTTACTCAGCTGTTGATGATATCCTGCTTGTCAGTCCTGCCTACTTAAGCCGCCCAGTCCAGAGAATCTCTGCCTTCGCCTTGGTCAACATCACAGAAACTCCTGCGATCCTGTTCAAGACTTGCTTTGCTGACATCCCTTCTGGCTCCAGATCCTGCTTGCTGTTCCATTACATTGATACCTGATTTCTGGCTTGGCTGACTATCCGTTCCGCTTACTGAACTTTGGCTATGTTTTGACTGCGTTTTTTTTCTTTTTACATTTATTATTAAAAAAGTGTGATTTAACTATACTTCTGTCTCAGCCTGATTTTCATGGTTTCTGACAATTGGTCAGGCAACGCACTGACACCTTTGCTGCCAAAGTGCTATGTGCTGGGTGTTCAGTGCGCCCCTGTACCTTTAAGGAGGGGTGGGCTCCCTCCAGGCTCACCTGTCCTCTATCTATCCATTAACCACTTAAGGATAGATAGAAAAGATGCTGCGCTAAATTTATATGTGTATAAGTGAGGACCATATCAAGAACTCACAATAATAAACAGTGAATTGTTAAATATCATAAATAGATATGTGACAAAAAAAAGGAAGTGTAAAAATAATAAAGTAAATCTGGCATGGGCAATGTCAATTCAGGACATTGAAAAAATCCAAAAAGAGACAGTCCATACAGATAGCAAAGTTCTGTTTAGTGTATACAAGTGATGAGAAATGATGCAAGTGGTGTACAGATTTACTTTATTATTTTTACACTTCCTTTTTTTTGTCACATATCTATTTATGATATTTAACGCTTCACTGTTTATTAAAGTGAGTTCTTGATATAGTCCTCACTTATACACATATAAATTTAGCACGGCATCTTTTCTATCTATATCTTAGCTATTTGTCTCTTGGCGTTGTTTGCAGCTTTATTTATATATTTTTAATCACAGCGCAAGTATATACCCACATTTTTCCATTAACCAACCATTAAGATGTCAACAAGAGAAATTCGGCCACACACAATGTTAGCTGAGGCACGCTATGCGCACCGCATTATTCCTCTCCTTGGGTTTGGGTTTGGCTTGAAGAAAAGGTGGCAACCCTAGGGGGCAGTGGCCACTTGTTTGTATTGTTTTGTTACCCCGCCTTCACCCCGGGTCTCCATCCCCTAAATTTTGCTTGGTGGACCAACAAAGGCCTGCTACGTATTGCAGACCTCTGTGATCATAGAGGGGTCTTGTCAAAACAATTCCTGCAAGAGAAATATCAGCTTCCTAATTCAGAACTTTTTTGGCATACTCAGATAGTTCATTTCTTATCTACTTTGAATCGAACTTCTGATTTAACTCCCTCTGCAGCAATGGAAATATTTATGCAGGACCTTCAATAGACACACTGGTCACATTTCCAAAATCTATAACGTGCTGACCTCAGCCTCCACCAAGCTGTTCTGTATGAACAAATGGGAACATGATATCGGTGAGACGTTGGAAGTAAAGGATTAGTGCAAGATGGCACAGTACATGTCTAAAACATTAACACTTCATTGACTGAAGCAAACTCTTTTTGAGGTAGTACATGGTGCCAGTGAGAGTGCCATCCTTTGTCCTGAGGGCCTCCCTGCTGTGCTTTAGAGGCTGTGGCCTGGAGGGCACCATGTTCCACACCTGGTGGACAGTGGCGGCTGGTGCTCAAAATTTTTGGGGGTGCGCAAACAAACTGAAAAATTCTGAAAAAACCCCCATCAATCGCAGCCACTGTGCCATCAATCGCAGCCACTGTGCCCCATAAAATGCAGCCACTGTGCCCATCAAATGCCGCCACTGTGCCATCAAACGCAGCCACTGTACCCCATAAAATGCAGCCACTGTGCCCATCAATTGCCGCCACTGTGCCCATCAAACGCAGCCACTGTGGCATCAAACACAGCCACTGTACCATAAAACGCAGCCACTGTGCCCCATAAAATGCAGCCACTGTGCCCATCAATTGGCACCACTGTGCCATCAAACACAGCCACTGTACCATCAAACGCAGCCACTGTGCCCATCAATTGCCACCACTGTGCCATCAAATGCAGCCACTGTGTCCATCAATTGCCGCCACTGTGCCATCAAACGCAGCCACTGTGCCATCAAACGCAGCCACTGTGCCCCATAAAATGCAGCCACTGTGCCCATCAATTGCCGCCACTGTGCCCATCAAACGCAGCCACTGTGCCATCAAACGCAACCACTGTGCCCCATAAAATGCAGCCACTGTGCCTATCAATTGCCACCACTGTGCCATCAAATGCAGCCACTGTGCCCATCAATTGCCGCCACTGTGCCCATCAATTGCTCCCACTGTGCCCATCAATTGCCGCCACTGTGCCCATCAATTGCTCCTACTGTGCCCATCAATTGCTGCCACTGTGCCCATCAATTGCCGCCACTGTGCCCATCAATTGCTCCCACTGTGCCCCATCAAACGCTGCCAGTGGGGGGCCCCCACTGGCCCGCCGTCTGCACTTACCTGTCTCGGTGGGACAGCTCCTCGATGTCTTCTCTCATGCTCCCTTTCTGTCCTCTGCTATGATTGGACGCCTGGCATCCAATCACAGCGCCTGTCGTTTCAGCCATTGTTTCAGACGGGTAACAGATCCGAGCACCTGATTGGCAGAGAGGCTGTTCAGTGTTAGGAAAGCAAATATTTATTCACTTTTCTAACACAGCTGAGTGACCTGCGAGCGCCCAGCATGGCACTCGCAGGTCACCTTTTTTGACGCCTATTAGAGCTTATGGCTTTAATCAGGTGCTTCAAAACCACCCCCCGCCACTGTAATTCAGGCGCCCTGCGCCCGAAAAGGGGCCGGGCGCCTGAATAGGGGGTGGCAGCGGCGGCAATAGATTCATGCAATGCATGAATCTATCTATTGGTGCTAGAGGGGGGTGGCAGGAGAGAGGGGGCGGCGCCCGTGCGCGGCGCTTATGGACACACCGCCACTGCTGGTGGAACTGCCCAAAAGTAAGGAGATTTTAGATTCGTACTTATAATTTTATTTACTCGCTCAATCAGGTGAACCTCATCAAATCGCCACTACAGGCACTGCTGGGGCGTCCGGTGGAGGGGACATCAGGACACACGAGGAGGCTCATAGAGTTTACTTGTGCGGCAGCTGGAAATTCCATCGCCAGGTCATGGAGCTTACTTACGATCCAGTTCAATTTATTAAAGTCTAAAATTTCTTTGGCTTTCAGTGATCTTGAATGATATACTTGCTTTCTTGACAGAATTTGGGACCCATGGATTAAATACCTATCAGATGCCTCATGAGACATAAATAATATTGTATCTCCTGCCTGGACAGGCTGCACCTCTTCCTTCATTCTCCTCTTCTTCCTTCATTCTCCTCTTCTTCCTTCATTCTCCTCTTCTTCCTTCATTCTCCTGATCCTGGCTTTCTATCACTTCTTTCTCCTTATTTGTGTTTTTTTTTTTCAATAAGGTCCTCTGGCCATTTGTTGTGATATAATTTAAAATATGAGCCAAATTTAGACCTTCGCTTAAGGGTTGTAGTGCTGGTTGGAAGTAGCCAGGGGCACAGTTTGTTCTAGTAAACCCTTCACTTACTGATTTCCTGTGGATGGGTTGACTAACCCTAAGGGTCGGTTCACACTAGAACGACTTGTCAGGCGACCTAGTCGCGTGACAAGTAGCGTCCCGTTCTGTACAATGGAACCGCTCTAATCGGAGAGACGCAAGTCGCTCCGACTTAGAAAAAGGTTCCTGTACTACTTTGGGGGCGACTTGGGGCGACTTGCATAGACTTCTATACAGAAGTCATTTTGCAAGTCGCCGTGGCAGTCGTGTGCAGGTCGCCTCGGTGAGGCGACCTGCAAGTCATGCCGCCCCTGTGTGGACCGGGGCTAAGAATACTGCAGTATCATCCCAATGTCCCCCCCCCCACATCTCATAGACATTACTGATGGTGTGGGGCATGATTGGGTCTGAGTGCATATATCCTCATTGTTTAACATTTCAGTTTCTCATGATCTGTGTGAAGAAAATTGTGTTAATTGAAATTAAAGCGGAGTTCCGCTTAAAAAAATAAAAAATTACAAGTCAGCAGCTACAAATACTGCAGCTGCTGACTTTTTATAAATCGGACACTTACCCGTCCCAGGGTCCAGGGATGCGGGGGATCGAAGCCCCGCTCCTCTCCCCCTCCACTTGGCGGCGCCGGCATTGTAACTGTGGGCTCCCAGCTGTGGCTTCACAGCCGGGCACCCACACTGTGCATGCGCAAGCCGCTCCGTGCGCCGTGACTGGCCGCGCAATCCTCTGGGACCTGTGACGTGTTCCAGATGATTGCCGAGAGGGAGGGGGGAGAGGTGATCTTCCTTTTGGCGCCGAGGGTGCGCCAGAAGGAAGTGCGAGCTGGAACCCTCTGAAAAGAGTGTATCCGCTCCCCCCCCCAAAAAAATGACATGGCAAATGTGGCATGTCAGGGGGTCACCTTCTCTTAAAGTCGAAGTTCCATTTTTGGGTGGAACTCTGCTTTAAAATATATCTTTTTACTTTGTTGCAAAGTTTTGTACCCTGGTATGCAACCAATGTACACTATTTGTTGTCTGTGTAGCTGTTGGATTTTTGAACCTTTATGGAAAATCTAAATCATTGGAAAAGAAAGAAGATTCAAAAGAGTTTTACACCGATTCACTATACTGGGACTTTTTAAAGACAGTATCTCACAAAAGTGAGTACACCCCTCACATTTCTGTAAATATTTTCTTCTATCTTTTCATGTGACAACACTGAAGAAATGACACTTGTCTACAATGTAAAGTAGTGAGTGTACAGCTTGTATAACAGTGTAAATTTGCTGTCCCCTCAAAATAACTCAACACACAGCTATTAATGTCTAAACCGCTGGCAACAAAAGTGAGTACACCCCTAAGTGAAAGAGTCCAAATTGGGCCCAAAGTGTCAATATTTTGTGTGGCCGCCATTATTTTCCAGCACTGCCTTAACCCTCTTGGGCATGGAGTTCACCAGAGCTTCACAGGTTGCCACTGGAGTCCTCTTCCCCTCCTCCATGATGACATCACAGAGCTGGTGGATATTAGAGACCTTGCGCTCCTCCACCTTCTGTTTGAGGATGTCCCACAGATGCTCAATAGGGTTTAGGTCTGGAGACATGCTTGGTCAGTCCATCACCTTTACCCTCAGCTTCTTTAGCAAGGCAGTGGTTGTCTAGGAGGTGTGTTTGGGGTGGTTATCATGTTGGAATACTGCCCTGCGGCCCAGTCTCTGAAGGGAGGGGATCATGTTCTGCTTCACTATGTCACAGTACATGTTGGCATTCATGGTTCCCTCAATGATCTGTAGCTCCCCAGTGCCGGCAGCACTCATGCAGCCCCAGACCATGACACTCCCACCACCATGCTTGACTGTAGACAAGACACACTTGTCTTTGTACTCCTCACCTGGTTGCCGCCACACACGCCTGACACCATCTGAACCAAATAAGTTTATCTTGGTCTCATCAGACCACAAGACATGGTTCCAGTAATCCATATCCTTAGTCTGCTTGTCTTCAGCAAACTGTTTGCAGGCTTTCTTGTGCATTATTATTATTATTACTATACAGGATTTATATAGCGCCAACAGTTTATGTAGCGCTTATTATCTTTAGTTAGAAGAGGCTTCCTTCTGGGACGACAGCCATGTAGACCAATTTGATGCATTGTGTGGAGTATGGTCTGAGCACCTACAGGCTGACCCCCCCACCCCTTCACCCTCTGCAGCAATGCTGGCAGCACTCATACATCTATTTCCCAAAGACAACCTCTGGATATGACGCTGAGCACGTGACCTCAACTTCTATGGTCGACCATGGCGAGGCCTGTTCTGAGTGGAACCTGTCCTGTTAAACCGCTGTATGGTCTTGGCCACCGTGCTGCAGCTCAGTTTCAGGGTCTTGGCAATCTTCTTATAGCCTAGGCCATCTTTAGGTAGAACAGGGGTCTCAAACTGGCGGCCCTCCAGCTGTTTGCGGAACTACAAGTCTCATCATGCCTCTGCCTATGGGAGTCATGCTTGTAACTGTCAGCTTTGCAAAGCCTCGTGGGACTTGTAGTTCTGCAACAGCTGGAGGGCCGCCAGTTTGAGACCTCTGATGTAGAGCAACAATTCTTTTTTTCAGATCCTCAGAGAGTTCTTTGCCATGAGGTGCCATGTTGAACTTCCAGTGACCAGTATGAGAGAGTTATGCCCCGTACACACGGTCGGATTTTCCGACGGAAAATGTGTGATGGGACCTTTTTGTCGGAAATTCCGACCGTGTGTGGGCTCCATCACACATTTTCCATCGGATTTTCCGACCCACAAAGTTTGAGAGCAGGATATAAAATTTTCCGACAACAAAATCCATGTCGGAAATTCCGATCGTGTGTACACAAATCCGACGGACAAAGTGCCACGCATGCTCAGAATAAATAAAGGGATGAAAGCTATTGGCCACTGCCCCATTTATAGTCCCAACGTACGTGTTTTAGGTCACCGCGTTTAGAACGATCGGATTTTCCGACAACTTTGTGTGACCGTGTGTATGCAAGACAAGTTTGAGCCAACATCCGTCAGAAAAAATCCTAGGATTTTGTTGTTGGAATGTCCGAACAAAGTCCGACCGTGTGTACGGGGAATGAGAGCGATAACACCAAATTTACCACACCTGCTCCCCATTCACACCTGAGACCTTGTAACACTAACGAGTCACATGACACCGGGGAGGGAAAATGGCTAATTGGGCCCAATTTGGACATTTTCACTTAGGGGTGTACTCACTTTTGTTGCCAGCGGTTTAGACATTAATGGCTGTGTGTTGAGTTATTTTGAGGGGACAGCAAATTTACACTGTTATACAAGCTGTACACTCACTACTTTACATTGTAGCAAAGTGTCATTTCTTCAGTGTTGTCACATGAAAAGATAGAATAAAATATTTACAAAAATGTGAGGGGTGTACTTACTTTTGTTAGATATTGTATATACTAATTGCATGGTCTTTTTTTAATATTTTTTTAGATTTTGGTTATATGTTGCACAAATTACTTATTTGTATTATATGAAATAGCATGTATGCATATGACACTGATATTTGCTCACCGGACACTTTATTAGGTACACCTTGCTAGTACCGGGTTGGACCCCCTTTTATCTTTATTCTTGGTGGCATAGATTCTACAAGGTGTTGGAAATATTCCTCAGAGATTTTGCTCCATAGCGACATGATAGCATCACACAGTTGCTGCAGATTTGTCGGCTGCACATCCATGATGCAAATCTTCCACCACATACCAAAGGTGTTCTATTAGATTGAGATCTGGTGAGTGTGGAGGCCATTGGAGGACAGGGACCTCATTGTCCAGTGGTGAGATGATTGGAGCTTTGTGACATGGTGCATTATCCTGCTGGAAGGAGCCATCAGAAGATGGGGACACTGTAGTCATAAAGGGATGGACATGGTCAGCAACAATACTCAGGTAGGCCGTGGTGTTTAAACGATGCTCAATTGGTACTAAGGGGCCCAAAGTGTGCCAAGAAAATATTCCCTACACCATTACACCACCACCACCAGCCAGAACTGGTGATACAAGGCAGGATGGATCCATGCTTTCATGTTGTTTACACCGAATTCTGACCCCACCATCTGAATGTCGCAGCTGAAATTGAGACTCATCAGACCAGGCAACAATTTTCCAATCTTCTATTGCCCAATTTTGGTGATCCTGTGCCAATTGTAGCCTCAGTTTCCTGTTCTTAGCTGACAGGAGTGGCACCCGGTGTGGTCTTCTGCTGCTGTAGCCCATCTGCTTCAGGGTTCGATGTGTTGTGCATTCAAAGATGGTATTCTGCATACCTTGGTTGTAACGAGTGGTTATTTGAGTTACTGTTGCCTTTCTATCATCTCAAACCAGTCTGCCCATTCTCCTCTGACATCAGCAAGGCATTTTCCTCCACACAACTGCCGCTCACTGGATATTTTCTCTTTTTTCGGACCATTCTCTGTAAACCTGAGAGGATGGTTGTGTGTGAAAATCCCAGTAGATCAGCAGTTTTTGAAATACTCAGACCAGCCCATCTAACCAACAACTATGTCTCATTCAAAGTCACTTACATCCCCTTTCTTCCCTATTCTGATGCTCGGTTCAAACTTCAGTAAGTCGTCTTCACCACGTCTAGATGCCTAAATGCATTGATTTGCTGCCATGTGATTGGCTGAGTAGCAATTTGTGTTGCCAAAGGATTGAACAGGTGTACCTAATAAAGAGGCCGGTGAGTGTATATTGTATATCCATGTGGGTTTATTACACCATGGTATACATTTATTGGGATTGATTGAGATATGTTTATAGGATTGATACATTCATGTGGGTATATTGCACTGAGATTAGGATTGATTGCACAAACCACATATTAGCACAGCGCTGTCTCTTCAGAACCAACATTCATGAAGGTGGACCTCAGGCCAGGATAATGTGAGTAACAGTATGGCGGAGTTTCTCCCGTTACAGGCGTACCCTATTCCAGGAAGAAGAGGGGAGGTGCCCTTGGCCAGCTTGGCGAGAGCTGGCAGGCAACCAGGGCTGCCAAGAAGTGTCAATGTGTTTAGGTAGCACAAAAAAAAAAAAGGCAAAAAGCACACCACTGTTTCTGGGCCCTAATACGGGTACAAACAACAAATAATATATACATTTGTGGTATCGCTGCAATTGTCAGGATTGTCAGCAGAATTTATTTTGGGCTCTTTGGTGGTAAGTTATGGTAATAGCAAGAAAGATGCAACTATGTTTTATTTAAAAGCAGTGTTAATTTCATCGACTAAAACATTTTAGTCGACTAAATGAATACTATTTTAGTGGACTAAAATACAACTAAACAAAACTAAAACAATTGAGATGACTAAAATACGACTAAAACTAAAATACCCTTTTAGTCAAAAGGCTAAGACCAAAACTAAATTTAAATGTGACTTCAAAATGAACACTGGTCTGTAGTGCATGTTCATACCTCAATACCATAAATAATAGCATATTCGATTTTTCACTCCAGCAGTATATAATGAGTTTGGAAATTGTGGAGAAATGTTAACGAATGCATTGCAATTTAATTACAGCCATTTGATTTTAGATGACTAAAATTAGTTTTAGTCGACTAAAATGTACTGGAGGTTTAGTCGACTAAATACGACTAAAACTAAAACAATTGCAGAAGACTAAAATGGAACTAAAACTAAAATGCCACTTTAGTCCTAAGACTTATGCCCCGTACACACGGTCGGATTTTCCGATGGAAAATGTCCGATCGGAGCGTGTTGTCGGAAATTCCGACTGTGTGTGGGCTCCATCAGACATTTTCCATCGGATTTTCCAGTTTGAGAGCAGGAGATAAAATTTTCCGACAACAAAATCCGTTGTCGGAAATTCCGATCGTGTGTACACAAATCCGACGCACAAAGTGCCACGCATGCTCAGAATAAATAAAGAGATGAAAGCTATTGGCCACTGCCCCGTTTATAGTCCCGACGTACGTGCTTTACGTCACCGCGTTTAGAACAATCGGATTTTCCGACAACTTTGTGTGACCGTGTGTATGCAAGACAAGTTTGAGCCAACATCCGTCGGAAAAAATCCTAGGATTTTGTTGTCGGAATGTCCGATCAATGTCCGACCGTGTTTACGGGGCATAAGACGAAAACGAAATCGAAATTTGCTGCCAAAATGACCACTGTTTAAAAGATGACCGTGGTGTGGGGCGGGTGGCTTTCTGGTGTGGTTTCTGGACCCCAGGCCCGGTGGATTCTCCCTCCCTAGGGCCTAGCCTGTGGCCAAGACGAGGAGTCAGACGTCTTCCACTCGGTCCTCATATCGGCTCCAGCATTCTGCCTCGTTCCTCATCCCCTCCCTCATCGTCTGCAAGTGTATTATTATCATATTGCCTTTTAGCAACATTAAATCTCTCCTAATCTTACAGAGATGTGCGCTCTCTTTTTTTTTCTTTTTGTCTTGTTTTACACGGGTTGCAGCGCTCCCCCCCCCCCCCCCCCCCCAAACACACGTTCTTCAGCAGCGCTCCCACCACTCGCTATCTAGATGATTGATTTTTGATCTTTGTACTTTCCACTCGCTTTTGATTTTCAATGTTTAACTTACCTGCTTTTTTGAATGTTTACACTCCTCAGGTTTTTTATTTTTTTTGGCTGCATCCAGCTCCCCTTATCACTTGGACTTTGTTTTTTTACCTGTTTTTATATATGAAGGTCTGTTCATTGTATGTTTCCAAGTTCATTTGCTTCCTAGTGAGGCACACGGCTTATTATAGACACGTGCAGAATGAAACTATTTGTTTTGTTTCGATTTATTTTACATCATTTGTTTAGTTAAATTTGTTTTTATACATTTCATTCATTTTCGGAAATTGTTTCATTGATTCGAAATTTGAAACATATTGAATTTTCTCAATTCGACCGAACCTGGAAGTTTTGAATGGATTCTAATTCGAATTCCATTCAAATTGCATCTGAGATGAATTCCATTCAAAATCTAATTTATTCTAATCGAAATTTGATTTTTGGAAGATGGTTATTATTATTTAAGGTACATATAAAGCGCTATCATTTACATATACATTGTACATTCACGTCAGTCCCTACCCTCGAGGAGCTTACAATCTAATGTCCCTAACTCACATTCATATACAAGGGACAATTTAGACAGAAGCCAATTAACCTACCAGCATGTCTTTGGAGATTCTTTCTATTCCATTCTATTCTATTGTGTTTTTCTATTTTATTCTTTTATATTCTATTCTATGATTTTCTATTATATTCTATTCTTTTCTATTCTATTTTATTCTATTCGGAATTCGAATTTCAGAAAACGGTTATATTGTTATATTCTTTCTATTCCAATCTTTTCTATTGTTTATTCTATTCTATTATTTTATTTTCTATTCTCTTCTACTCCATTCTATTCAGAATTCGAATTTCGGAAGATGGTTATATTCTATTTGATTCTGTTTTACTCTATTATATTTTATTATATTATTTTATTGAACTCAATTCGACCGAACTCAGAAAATTTTAATCGATTCGAATTCCATTCAAATTGCATTTGAATTTTCGGAAAACGGTTATATTTGTATATACTTCTGTACTATTCTTTTCTATTCTATTATTTTATTTTATATTCTATTCTCTTCTATTCTATTCAAAATTCGAATTTTGGAAAATGATTAAATTCTATTATATATATTAACTTGTTATTATTATTATTATTATTATTATATTATCTATTCTATTAGATTCTGTTTTACTGTATTATATACTATTATTTTATTTGTTATTCTATTTGTTATTCTATTCCTTTTATTTGCTATTTTATTTTATTCAGTTCTTTTATTTTTGTATTCTATTTTGTTCCGTTTTACTCTATTCTTTTATTTTCTATTCTAACCCTTTATTTTTTTATTCTATTTTTTTCTATTATTTTATTTTCTATGCTGTTCTGTTTTACTCTATTATATTTTATTATTTTATTTTCTATTCTTTTTCTTTATTTTCTATTCTATTTTATTCTCTTTGGAAATTCTATTTGAAAACTATTCAAATTCGATTCGAAAACTATTCGAATTACGTCCGAAATTGTTTCATTCATTTAAATTCGTTACTATTGTAATTCAGAAATTCGGATACATCCGAATTTCCGAATGAAGAAAAATTTGTCCGAATTTTATTGAACTCAATTCGACCGAACTCAGAAAATTTTAATCGATTCGACTTCCATTCAAATTGCATTTAAATTTTCGGAAAACGGTTATATTGGTATATTCTTCTATACTATTCTTTTCTATTCTATTATTTTATTTTATATTCTATTCTCTTCTATTCTATTCAAAATTCGAATTTTGGAAAATGGTTAAATTCTATTATATATATTATCTTGTTATTATTATTATTATTATATTATTATATTATCTATTCTATTAGATTCTGTTTTACTGTATTATATACTATTATTTTATTTGTTGTTCTATTTGTTTCATTCATTTAAATTCGTTACTATTGTAATTCAGAAATTCGGATACATCCGAATTTCCGAATGAAGAAAAATTTGTCGATTCGAATTCCACTCAAATTGCATTTGAATTTTCGGAAAACGGTTATATTGGTATATTCTTCTATACTATTCTTTTCTATTCTATTATTTTATTTTATATTCTATTCTCTTCTATTCTATTCAAAATTCGAATTTTGGAAAATGGTTAAATTCTATTATATATATTATCTTGTTATTATTATTATTATTATTATATTATTATATTATCTATTCTATTAGATTCTGTTTTACTGTATTATATACTATTATTTTATTTGTTATTCTATTTGTTTCATTCATTTAAATTCGTTACTATTGTAATTCAGAAATTCAGATACATCCGAATTTCCGAATGAAGAAAAATTTGTCCGAATTTTATTGAACTCAATTCGACCGAACTCAGAAAATTTTAATCGATTCGAATTCCATTCAAATTGCATTAGAATTTTTGGAAAACGGTTATATTGGTATATTCTTCTATACTATTCTTTTCTATTCTATTATTTTATTTTATATTCTATTCTCTTCTATTCAAAATTCGAATTTTGGAAAATGGTTAAATTCTATTATATATATTATCTTGTTATTATTATTATTATTATATTATTATATTATCTATTCTATTAGATTCTGTTTTACTGTATTATATACTATTATTTTATTTGTTATTCTATTTGTTATTCTATTCCTTTTATTTGCTATTTTATTTTATTCAGTTCTTTTATTTTTGTATTCTATTTTGTTCCGTTTTACTCTATTCTTTTATTTTCTATTCTAACCCTTTATTTTTTTATTCTATTTTTTTTCTATTATTTTATTTTCTTAGCTGTTCTGTTTTACTCTATTATATTTTATTATTTTATTTTCTATTCTTTTCTATTCTATTTCTTTATTTTCTACTCTATTTCATTCTCTTTGGAAATTCTATTTGAAAACTATTCAAATTCGATTCGAAAACTATTCGATTTACGTCCGAAATTGTTTCATTCATTTAAATTCGTTACTAGTAACGAATAGTAGTTGTAATTCAGAAATTCGGATACATCCGAATTTCCGAATGAAGAAAAATTTGTCCGAATTTCAATTTGTAACTAAACAAACCGCACATTTCAAACTTATTATAACCAACACACCTCCTGGGTGAGCGCAGTACAGTCCACAGGTTTTCCTAGTGCCTCTTCCTTGCTTGCCGACCAGGACTGCGCAAATCGCCGTAGTGTACGTCGGATACTTTAGGAGCTCTAGGGGGCGCGACACTGGATCCAATGCTCGTGGCCGGCGGCCATGATGTCCGCCGGCGACCCGCGGTCACACTTCTCAGAGAGCCAGAACGGGGATCTGTCCATGTAAACAAACAGATCCCCGTTCTGCCAGGGGAGTAGATCTCTCTCCTCCTCCAGTCACTACACCCCCCCCACAGTTAGAAACACCTCCCTAGGGAACACTTAACCCCTTGATCGCCCCCTAGTGTTAACCCCTTCCCCTTCCCTGTTAATAGTTATTTATTTATTGAAAAAATCCCTAATATTTTTTACTTTTTGCTATAAGAAATATCCCAAAAAAAACACATTTCTTCATAGAATGCATGAAGGTAAAAAACTGCCAACCTTTAGAACCACTTCAATAAAGAGCTACATGGATTATATATACAAGTTCTCGGTCTGAACGACTTTTTGTTACATAGGAGCATTGTTAGCCTAATCCAGACCATTGGGCTCTCATTTAAACACTAGGTATTGGACAAGGAGTAGATGGGAGTGTCTTTCAATGTGTGATATATGAGAAGTACAAGACAGAAGATGAAAGGTTGCCATTGTAAATATGCACTGGTGTTTGTCGCCCTCTGCAGGCTGCTTTGTGATTTGCACCTTGGGAACGTTGGACAATTTGCAGCACACTAAAGCAAGTGACAAGACACTAGAGGTGCTGAAGAGTAATCTACCGATCCTAGTACTCTATAACAGACATCTCTGTGCAATGGCGGATTAAATGTATGTTAGACATGGGGCTGTTTTCAACATTTTTGCTGCCAGAGCCTTTTTTTTTTTCCCACACAGGCTAGAATTTCTTACATAAAAATGCACCTAAAAAACTCCTAATTTTTTTTTTTCTGAAAGTAGAGGAACGGAAGAATAAAAACATGGAAGTTGCATTTTTCATGTTGCACAATATTAGCATTACTCAAACCTATGTTTTCAGTAAAAAAAGATACAATAAAATAAGTTTTAGAGCACACAAACACAATAAATTCTCATTTATTTCTGTAAATTTTAAAAGATGAAGCACAGCCATGTACAGTGCCTTGAAAAAGTATTCATACCCCTTGAAATTTTCCACATTTTGTCATGTTACAGCCAAAAACGTAAATATATTTTATAGGGATTTTATGTGGTACACTAACACAAAGAGGCACATTATTGTGAAGAGGAAAGAAAATGATAAATGTTTTTACAAAAAATTATATGAAAAGTAAGTGTGTGTGTGGGGGGGCATTTTTATGGCGCCCCCCTGAGTCAATACTTTGTAGAACCTCCTTTCTCTGCATTACACCTGCAAGTCTTTTTGGGGATGTGTCTACCAGCTTTGCACATCTAGAATGGGACATTTTTGCCCATTCTTCTTTGCAAAATATCTCAAGCTCTGTCAGATTGGATGGAGAGCGTCTGTGAACAGCAATTTACAAGTCTTGCCACAGATTCTCAATTGGATTTAGGTCTGGACTGTGACTGGGCCATTCTAACACATGAATATGCTTTGATCTAAACCATTCCATTGTAGCTCTGGCTGTATGTTTCGGGTCATTGTCGTGCTGGAAGGTGAACCTCCGCCCCGGTCTCAAGTCTTTTGCAGACTCTTAACAGGTTTTCTTCTAAGATTTCCCTGTATTTGGCTCCATCCATCTTCCCATCAACTCTGACCAGCTTCCCTGTCCCTGCTGAAGAAAAGCATTCCCACAACATGATGCTGCCACCACCATGTTTCACGGTGGGGGTGGTGTGTTCAGGGTGATGTGCAGTGTTAGTTTCCCCCCACACATAGCATTTTGCTTTTAGGGCCAAAAAGTTCAATTTTGGTCTCATCTGACCAGAGCACCTTCTTCCACATGTTTGCTGTGTCCCCCACATGGCTTCTCACAAACGGGACATCTTATGACTTTCTTTCACCAATGTCTTTCTTCTTGCCACTGTTCCATAAAGGTCAGATTTGTGGAGAACACGACTAATAGTTATCCTGTGGACAGATTCTCCCACCTGAGCTGTGGATCTCTGCAGCTCCGCCAGAGTTACCATGGACCTCTTGGCTCTTCTCTGATGAATGCTCTCCTTGCTCGGCCGGTCAGTTTAGGTGGACGGCCATGTCTTGATAGATTTGCAGTTGTGCCATACTCTTTCCATTTTAGGATGATGGATTGAACAGAGCTCTGTGAGATGTTCAAAGCTTGGGATATTTTTTTATAACCTAACCCTGCTTTAAACTTATCCACAATCTTATCCCTGACCTGTCTGGTGTGTTCCTTGGCCTTCATGAGGCTGTTTGTTCACTAAAGTTCTCTAACAAACCTCCGAGGGCTTCACAGAACAGCTGTGTCTTTATACTGAGATTAAATTACAAACAGGTGGACTCTATTTACTAATTAGGTGACTTCTGAGAGCAATTGGTTACACTAGATTTTAGTTAGGGGTATCAGAGTAAAGGGGGCTGAATACAAATGTACGCCACACTTTTCATATATTTATTTGTAAAACATTTTGAAAACCATTTATCATTTTCCTTCCACTTCACAATTATGTGCCACTTTGTGTTGGTCTATCACATAAAATCCCAATAAAATACTTATAAGTTTTTAGTTGTAACATGGCAAAATGTGTAAAATTTAAAGGGGTATGAATACTTTTTAAAGGCACTGTAAATAGATACCAAAGTGTCAAGGCTTAAAGCATATCTATATTCAAACTTTAAACATAAATTTAACCTTAAAGTGGTATTAAAGCTTCCTTGTTTGTTTTTTTAAACTAATAAACATGTTATACTTACCTGCTCTGTACAGTGGTTTTGCACAGAGCAGTGCAGCATAGCAGTGCCTATCAGTGGCCATCAGTGCAGCCCGTCAGTTCCCACCAGTGCAGCGTATCATTGCCCATCAGTGCAGCGTATCATTGCCCATCAGTGCAGCGTATCAGTGCCCATCGGTGCAGCGTATCAGTGCCCATCGGTGCAGGGTATCATTGCCCATCAGTGCAGGGTGTCATTGCCCATTTTTTTTTTTTGCCATTTGTGTCCTATTGAGGAAATTTCCCTTCACTTCCTGTCCCATAGCCAAACAGGAAGTGAGAGGAAATCCCTACAAATTAAGAGAATTCCTTGGGGACCCCCCAGGTCCCCAGAACTAGTGTCCCCGTTAGAACATTTCCCCTCTATTACTGTTCTGATGTCAACCCAAAATTTGTGATTTTCTTTGACTTTCAATGATAATGGTAAACAGGACAGAGAGGGTGGATCTCCCTAACGAGGGGCACAGGCAGCGATAAAAACTGACAGGGGTTCTAATCCCTCTCCACTGCATCCAAAACTTAAAAAAAAGTTTTGCCTTTAGCTATACTTTAACTTATTTCGGGATTGTCAAATAATAAATAAATAAATAAAATGAAAGTGTAACCTGTGACCATAGGTCTCCTTTAAAACTGTGCGTGGCTGCAAAACAACAACAGAGCATGAATTTTACATAGACAATGCTTTAAAAACATTTAGACCCCTTTCACACTGAGGCCATTTTCAGGGGTTTTAGCGCTAGAAATAGCACCTGAAAACTGCCTCCCATGCTGCCCGAATGTGAAAGCTCGAGTGCTTTCACACTGGGGCGGTGCGGTTGCGGGACGTCAGAAAAAGTCCTGCAAGCAGCATCTTTGGGGCGGTTTGGGAGCGCTGTATAAAGCGCTCCCAAAACGCCCTGCCCATTGAAAAGAATGGGCAGCGCTTCCGAAGCGCCTGAAAATCGCTGCAACACGGGAGCTTTCAACCCCTTCTTCAGCCGCTAGCAGGGGTTAAAAGCGCTCTGCTAGCGGCTGAAAACAAGCGACGCTTTTAACGCTCGGGCGGCCCCAGTGTCAATGTAGCCTTATGCCCCGTGCACACGATCGGACTTTCCGACAACAAAACTGTGGAATTTTGTTCAAAGGTTGCTGGCTCCAACTTGTCTTGCATACACACAGTCACACAAATGATGGCCAACAATTACGAATGTAGTGATGTACTACGTGGTTTTTCAGCTCTTTAGCGCCACCCTTTGGGCTTCTTCTGCTAATTTTGTGTTAATAGACGTTTGGTGAGTGTTGATTCGCGCTTTTCTTTTTGCGTTTTTCATTTAGCGCTATTACTATTATTCTTGATATCACTTGAAAAAAAAAAGGCTTTGAAAATTCTTTTGCAATAACTCCCATCAGTATCACCAGCAAAGCAGCTTCATTATTATCCCATTAAAGAAGAAGAGAATTGTGCGCTGTATTTCGAGATTTCATAATTTTCCACGTCACGCATGTTAATTCTCCATTACGAACGCTAGTTTACAAGACCAGCCGCTTCTGCTTCTGAGCATGCGTGGACTTTTGTCCGACGGACTTGAGTACATACGATCGGAAAGTCAGACAACAAAAATTTGTTGGCGGAAAATGTGAGAACCTGCTAGCCAACATTTGTTGGCGGAAAGTCCGACAACCAATGTTCGATTGAGCATACACATGGTCGGACTTTCCGCCAACAAGCTCACATCCAACATTTGTTGTCGGAAAATCTGATCGTGTGTACGGGGCATTACAGTTTAGAGGTAACCATCAATAACGGCCCTAGAATTATACCTCTCAATACAGCATAAGCAGTGATACTAAATATGTGTTTCGCAACCATTCATGTAGCTGTGTGTGCCATCCAAGTGCATTTGCATTCGTATGTGTGTAGTGACTTTATATTTTTTTTATTTATTTGATATTTTAATTTTTTGAACTTTGATCTTCAGTAAACTTTACAGACATCACAAGTGGGCTGACAATCCTCCCATGTGAGAACATATGCGGCGTAACAAATGACAGGTACTCCTTACGTGTGCATCAGGAGTATCTTGGATCTCTAATACCTCCAACTAGATCATACTCAATCATTTGCTTTCCCTGCCGCAGTATGACAGCTCTGAACCCAGGAAGTGCTCAAAGCTGAGCGCTTTCATGTTCATTAATCACAGGGGAGATAAGGTATGAGATGTTTCTTATCTCTCCTCCACTCTCCATGCTGAACACAACACTGGATGTCCCAGGTTCACAGAGGGCATAGATCCCAACTGTCCCTGATTTCGAGGGACTGTCCCTGATTTGGAGGAATATCCCTCTGTCCCTCATCCCCCCCCCCCCCTCATTTTGGTCTGATCCTCATAGTTGTATATAAAATGCACTTTTTATCTTTCAAAAAGTGTTTCCCAGTGCTAAACATTCCATCTAAACAATAGTGAATAATAGGGGGATGGTAGTTGCGCTGTGATAGGAAGGGGATGAAGGGAAAGGGGAGGGGACTAAACTAAAGTGCATGTGACAAACATGCCAGGTGACCTAAAAAACCCATAAACCGAGAATAAGGGAGAAAACACTAACATGTGCATATAATGAATATAATGAAAGTACCACTAAATGGTGTATGAAAAAATGCTGACATGAAGCAAAAAAGGAGATGAATTACATAGCATAACAATGAACAGTGCACATGGATATAAAAGGCAACCCAGCCAATATAAAATAACAAAGGTGATATACAATATGTGGAATAAGTGAGTAAAACACTGGATGCACGAATAAACAAATGCATAAATGATTATATATAAAATAGTCCCGGTGATAAGTGTTGTAATAAACCAAACCACTTAACCAGTAGATCAAAAACATAAGAAGGAACTCAGCATACCAAAAAAAATATATAATAATGGCGAATAAATATGAAAAAAACAGTCCCGCCACCAAATGTGACACTTCTGAGTGACAATCCAAAAACACAATGATATAAGTGAAAGGAGGGGAGTGATCTTCGGTGGGAACACCTCCGCGTCCGCAGGCCCCTTACCTTACGGCTGTAAGGTATACAGCATATATGTTTGGAGCCCAGTAGATGGTAAAATCCAAAAAATGCAGCAGATGGTGTAACTCACAGATGCGGTATGTGATATGCAAAAAAACACAAGATAAACAGCATATGGTGTGATACCGTTTGATGATAAAGAACACAGGAGGACAGGCAGGATGAGGGGGAGAGAGGGGGGGTTGCACTCACTTGTGACCAATGAGCGCAAGCCTCAACCCACGAGCGCCGAGCTCGTATATTCCCAGCTGCTGGCCAAGGACCCTCCAACGTCTCTCGCCTCCTGTTGCTCACCACCCGTCATAAACCGTATAAGCAGTGCAGTATCGAAACAAAAAAAACGCACATAGCGTGATCCCGTATGATATACACTTTATTGCACAAACTAAAATGTCATAAACTTACAAAAGATGACAGCTGGGGGGTAAAAAACTCCGCGAGCGCCGTGCTCGTCACATCAGATCCTCTGAAGAAGTCACGTGACGTGATGACACGCGTTAGGAGCACGGGACGCTGCCACACAACAGCTGATGTGACGAGCACGGCGCTCGCGGAGTTTTTTACCCCCCAGCTGTCATCTTTTGTAAGTTTATGACATTTTAGTTTGTGCAATAAAGTGTATATCTTACGGGATCACACTATGTGCGTTTTTTTTGTTTCGATACTGCACTGCTTATACGGTTTATGACGGGTGGTGAGCAACAGGAGGCGAGAGACGTTGGAGGGTCCTTGGCCAGCAGCTGGGAATATACGAGCTCGGCGCTCATGGGTTGAGGCTTGCGCTCATTGGTCACAAGTGAGTGCAACCCCCCCTCTCTCCCCCTCATCCTGCCTGTCCTCCTGTGTTCTTTATCATCAAACGGTATCACACCATATACTGTTTATCTTGTGTTTCTTTGCATATCACATACCGCATCTGTGAGCTACACCATCTGCTGCATTTTTTGGATTTTACCATCTACTGGGCTCCAAACATATATGCTGTATACCTTACAGCCGTAAGGTAAGGGGCCTGCGGACACGGAGGTGTTCCCGCCAAAGATCACTCCCCTCCTTTCACTTATAGTATTTTTTTTTTTTTTGATTGTCACTCAGAAGTGTCACATTTGGTGGCGGGACTGTTTTTTTCATATTTATTCGCCATTATTATATTTTTTTTTGGTATGCTGAGTTCCTTCTCATGTTTTTGATCTACTGGTTAAGTGGTTTGGTTTTTTACAACACTTATCACCGGGACTATTTTATATATAATCATTTATGCATTTGTTTATTCGTGCATCCAGTGTTTTACTCACTTATTCCACATATTGTATATCACCTTTGTTATTTTATATTGGCTGGGTTGCCTTTTATATCCATGTGCACTGTTCATTGTTATGCTATGTAATTCATCTCCTTTTTTGCTTCATGTCAGCATTTTTTCATACACCATTTAGTGGTACTTTCATTATATGCACATGTTAGTGTTTTCTCCCTTATTCTCGGTTTATGGGTTTTTTAGGTCACCTGGCATGTTTGTCACATGCACTTTAGTTTAGTCCCCTCCCCTTTCCCTTCATATCACAACTACCATCCCCCTATTATTCACTATTGTTTTGTCTGTTTGGAGCAGTCTTTTAGGTGTTGCAGCAGTGTCCCCTTGTTAGTATAGGAGTCCGCTAGCAGCGCAGGAGTTTTCTCTATTGTTAAACATTCCATCTAAATTCTAAATTGCTGCATTTGTAAATTTTTAAAGCCAATCTAAAGGAATAGTTGTGGTAAAAAAAAAAAAGCTCTTGTGGATTTAATTAACATTTTTTCTGGTTAATTCTCCTTTAAGGGGGTGTGGTAGGGGGACGTGTCCTATACCTACATACATTTGTTAGTAGGTGTCCCTCATTCCCATCTCAAAATGTTGGGAGGTATGACAGAGGGCACAAGTGAGCCCAGGAATCACATGGTGGAGGAGGAGGCGCACAGTTTCTGGACTATAGAAGTGATTGTGCAGCAATCACTTTTATATGAAAGCTTGCTGTAAAAGGGAAATTCATGGCTACAGTTTGCAGCGCCATAATGAATCCCCTCAATTTAATAACAGACGCATTAACAGAACACGGAAGATCCAAAATCTACTGTATGTATTTCTGCTTAATGGGTCACAAACACAGAATAGGTACTGACATAGGTGTGCACAGCCTATTGCATTAGGGTGTGCACCTCAAAAACACATTGTATGTGTGCATGTGTACTTAGTTATCTCGTACAGTATCCCTTCAACCTCTGCAGAAATGCTGGCAGCACTCATACGTCTATTTCCCAACCTCTGGATATGACGCTGAGCACGTCCTCTCAACTTTCTTGATCGACCATGACGAGGCCTGTTCGGAGTGGAACCTGCCTTGTTAAACCGCTGTATGGTCTTGGCCACCATGCTGCAGCTCAGTTTCAGGGTCTTGGCAATCTTCTTATAGCCTAGGCCATCTTTATGTAGAGCAATAATTATTTTTTTCAGATCCTCGGAGAGTTCTTTGCCATGTTAAACTTCCAGTGACCAGTATGAGAGTGAGAAAACAAAATTAAAGCACCAGCTTTAATTCATCTTTTAGGGTGTGCCCCCCAAATATCTTGTTTGTCTATTGTATGGATTCTGACCAAATCCTTTTGGGTGAGGAGCACCCCACTCCCTCATTAAGTATCTCTTATTAGTGTCCACTTGTGTCATGGGTGGAGACCTCAAAGTTCTCCCATATAGAAGAGTGTATTGCTCTCATGGTTCAGAGAAGCAGGATCTCCCAATCTATGGACAGTGTAGGACCCACTAATCATGGGGTACTTTGTCGCAGTAAGTGGGCTTAGCACCATATAGCAATATGGTGTGACCAAATCCCCATATTTTTTAAAATTGTCTAGGTGTTTTAAACTAGCCTTGCTGGAGGTAAATGTCTTTTTTGCATGTGTGCGCTGTAATATTTTGCTTAACACCAAATTTAACACACCTGCTCCCCATTCACACCTGAGACCTTGTAACACTAACGAGTCACATGACACCGGGAAGGCAGAATGGCTAATTGGGCCCAATTTGGACATTTTCACTTAGGGGTGTACTCCCTTTTGTTGCCAGCGTTTTAGACATTAATGGCTGTGTGTTGAGTTATTTTGAGGGGACAGCAAATTTACGCTGTTATACAAGCTGTACACTCACTACTTTACATTGTAGCAAAGTGTCATTTCTTCAGTGTTGTCACATGAAAAGCTAGAATAAAATCTTTACAAAAATGCGAGGGGTGTACTCATTTTTGTGAGATACTGTATACTGACAGTGTCCGTAGTGCAGTGGATGGTGTCACTTTTTATTTTTATTATTTTTTACAATTTGATTTGTAAAAATTTTTTTAGGAGCCCCGTTAGGGGGCTTTGGTGAAATATCAGGGAGGGGAAACTGCACCACACAGGATGATTAGGATGTGCCAGGCACACCCTGTGCGCATGCCTATGGGTGCCGATACCATTTATTTCCTCCACATTACTTAACCACTTTAATACCGGGCACTTCCCCCACCTCCTGCCCAGGCCAATTTTCAGCTTTCAATGCTTCATGTGACACTGTACCCATATAAAAAAAAATTTATCTCCCCCCCCCCACAAATAGAGCTTTCTTTTGGTTGTATTTGATCACCTCTGGGTTATTTATTGCGCTAAAAATAAAAAAAAGACCGAAAATTTGGAAAAAAACAAAACGTTTTCTATCATTTTGTATAAAATTTTGAAAAAAAAAAGTTTTCTCCTTCACTGACAAGATACCAATATTCAACACTGATAGATGGCACTTATAGGCAGCATTGATGAGTAGGCACTGGCAGGCATTACTGATTGGCATCACATGTGGGTACAGTTGGACAATGATTGGCATTACTGGCAGGCACCGGTGGGCATAATTGGTGGGCATCGCTGATTGGTCTGCACTGATAATCACTGAGTTGATTATCACTGCAGACCCCGCCTGTCAGGAGAGCCACTGATCGGCTCTCCTCGCGCCTTGTCAGCATGAATGGAGGAAAGCCGATAAACGGCACTTCCTGGTTACCATGTGATCAGCTGTGATTGAACACAGCTGATCACGTGTTAAAGAGTCTATGTCATAGGCTCTTTACCTAGATCGGAGGTGCGGTGTGTCATACCGAGACACCACCGATCGCCGCATGCCGGTGGGGGCGCGCATGAGAGGCTTATTCTGCTGCGTCATTCTGCTATAGGCCGGGCAGGATGTGGTTAAACAGTGACAATTATTTAAGAATGTATAAACTCACCCACATCAGGGGCATAGGGTAATGATCATGGTCCAGCCCCCCCAGTAAAAAGCTTCCTTGGCCAATCAGGAATCTAGGATTCCAATACATCCCACCCAAAAGGTTCCCAGTAGGGAACTTAGAATGTGTCTGGAGACATTGTGGTGGACGTGGTACAAGTTGTTTCTGATTGATCATTGTGCTCTGACTAGTTTTATGAAGGTTTGGTATGACAGGATAATGTAAAAGCTACACTCTTCTCTAAATCTCCATTCTATTAAAGTGTAACTGTGTGCCACACACCATTCAAACTCTGTGTATGTGCACTGCATCCTCTCCTTCTCTAGCTAAGCACAGCTAGATAAGACTGCGTACACAGACTTTAAATGGGTCTGATCGGCCGCTACTGAGCATAACTGGAGGGGGAGAGCCCATTGCGTATGAATGGCCCAGAGTGGCTGCTAGGGGGAGTATTATTGTAATGTTCAGCCTATCTTGCAAAGAGCAGGATGGAGGGAAATGAGGGGCCAGCAGTTTTCGTGGAGAGGAACCCCAATAGCTGAATCTATAATGGGTGGGTTTCCCATGGATGGCTTGTCTAGCCACTTGCCTACTGGGCACTTAAACCCCCCTTCCTGCCCAGACCAATTTTCAGCTTTCAGTGCTCTCACACTTTGAATGACAATTACTCAGTCATGTAATACTGTACCGAAATGATTTTTTTTGTACTTTTCTTCATACAAATAGAGCTTTCTTTTGGTGGTATTTGATCACCTCTGGGTTTTTTTATTTTTTGCGCTATAAATGAAAAAAGACCAAAAATTTTGAAAAAACGCATTTTTCTTTTCTTCTGTGATAAAATTGTGCAAATTGTTAATTTTTCTTCATAAATGTTGGCCACAATTTATACTGCTACATATCTTTGGTAAAAATAACCCAAACTAGTGGATATTATTTGGTCTTTGTGAAAGTTAGAGAATCTACAAGCTGTGGTGCAAATCATAAAAAATTGATCACACCTGATGTACTGGCGGCTTATCTCATTTCTTGCGACCCGAACAAGCCAGGAAAGTACAAATACCCCCTTTTTTTGAAAGTAGACATTCCAAGGTATTTAGTAAGATGCATGGTGAGGTTTTTGATGTTGTCATTTTTTCCCCACAATTCTTTGCAAAATGAAGATTTTTTTCCCCACAAAATTGTCATTGTAATAAGTTATTTCTCTCACATGGCATGTTTATACCACAAATGACGCCCCAAAATACATTCTGCTACTCCTCTTAAGTATTACAATACCACATGTGTGGGGCTTTTTCACAGCCTGGTCACATAGAGAGGCCCAACATGCAGGGAGCACCATAGGAGCATAAATTACACATCTAACCTGTTGACTACCTATTACACTTTTGAAGGCGCTAGAGCACCAGGACAATGACACGTGACACTGATGACAGGTGACACCGATAACAGATGGCAGGTGACACTGACAGGTGGCACAGATGGGCATGTGTTAGTGTGTGTGGCACAGTTAGTGTTCAAACACTCACGCTGCAGGTCGCTCTCCTTCACACGCAGTCTCTGTGTGAGGAGGGAGAGCCGGCAATGAGAGATGATCTCATATGTTTACATGAGCTCATCTCCCATTGGACACGCCGATCGAGTTCTAAATGGCCGCTATGATTGGCCAATTAGCACGATCTGTGATTGGCTGTGTCCAAGGGACACGGCCAACACAGATTTCCCCCAATGCGCGCCCGCAGTGGTGCACAGGGAGGAACAGGAGGACGTCAAGGGACGCCCTCCCGGCAATTGAGCCCCACGCTGTAGACGTCTTTCGGCTATAGCGCGGGCACGTAGTGGCTAGAATGTGCTTCTGCCTGACCCTCCTGAATTACCAGACGCTTTGTTATTTCTCGGCTCTGATCCTTTCCATTGATGCACTAGTAGTCTAGTCTGGTGGCCAAAGGGGGTTTTGCAAATTATAATCATCCTAGTCTAGCTATGTAACACAGTGGGTGCAAATCATCATTTCATTACTGCAGGGTGACCCCTATGCCTGGGCCTTTAATCTAGAACCAAACCATCTGGCCCTGCTAACAGTAGATACCTTCTTTGAAGGCCTGGGTTTACTATATGACTAAATTTTTTAGTGTTTTCAGCTTTGCAGAAACGCACTACAGTTCATTTAACATGGTTTCCTATGAATGTAGTTCACATCTATGCATTTTATGGAGAGGGCCAGGGACTTTATGGTTCCAAAGACTTTAATGGATCAAAAAAATGTGTATTGCAAAACGCACCTGGACTATGTAACACAGGGGAGTTTCTGAATACACAGCAGAGTTTCTGTTACTACTGTCAGCTCCACGTGAAAGGATTGCAACACTGACCTACCGGCTAGTCCAACCAATCATGGGCTCAGCCTACACAGTGGGGTTGGTTTACAAAAACTAGAGTGCAAAATCTGGTGTAACTGTACATGGTAGCCAATCAGCTTCTAACGTCAGCTTGTTCATGTAAGCTTTGACAAAAAAAAAACAAAAAAAAACTGGAAGCGGATTGGTTTCTATGCAGAGCTGCACTAAATTTTGCGAGCTCCAGTTTTAGTAAATTAACCCAATTTCCCTCCTTAAGTATTTGGACAAGTGACAACACCAGAAGGAGTTTTGAATAGCAGGGCCTTCAGGAAAGCAATTTTGGTGGGGTTTGTTTTTTTTTTTTTTAATAGTTCCATTAGACCATCTATTGGTTAACTGGACCCATACTGACAGAACAGAGATAATAATAATCAGTACAGGCACAAGGTTTACTTTCCAAAAATGTAGGATCCTTTCTGGGATGGCAAGCAATTGATTCCTTATAGTCCAACTCCAGGAGACAGATTAAAGAGAAAAGAATAACCTGGCTTGTCTAGAATGTGCTTCTGCCTGACCCTCCTGAATTATCAGACGCTTTGTTACTTCTCGGCTCTGATCCTTTTACACTAGTAGTCTAGTCTGGTGGCCAAAGGGGGTTTTGCAAATTATATTTCAAGTTAAAACCATCCTAGTCTAGCTCTGTAACACAGGGAGTGCAAATCATTTCATTACTGCGGGGTGACCCCTATGCCTGGGCCTTTAATCTAGAACCAAACCATCCAGCCCCGCTAACAGTAGATACCTTCTTTGATGCCCTGGGTTTGCTATATGACAACATTTTTTAGTGTGTTTTCAGTTTTGCAGAAACGCACTACAGTTCATTGAACATGGTTTCCTATGGATGTAGTTCACATCTATGCATTTTATGGAGAGGGCCAGGGACTTTTTTTCAGTTTTTTGGTTCAATAGACTTTAATGGATCAAAAATGTGTATTGAAAAATGCACCTGGACTATGCAAACTGCATAGGTGTGAACCAGGCCTAAGGCTCGATTCACATCTATGCATGTTGCTTTTGAGCGTTTCTGCAGTGTTTTTTGTGATGCTTGCCACGTTTTTGAGCAGCGTTTTGTGTGTTTTTTTTTTTTTATAGACTGTATACAGTCTAAAAAAAAGAAACGCCAAAAACGCTGCACTTGCATTTTTGATGCTGGTCCATTGAATTCTATTACATGCAAAATGCTGCATTTTGCATGAAAAAACGCAGAGGTACAAAAAGGCAGTGGCCAGTGTAATCCGCAGCACGTGGCCTAGGTTATTACGATGATGTCAAAACACCAAAGGATCATGGAGTGCATGGGCATTTTATTTTGAAGCAGCAATTCTTAATTTTGTGCTATTAGAGACTGAAAAAAAATGCCAGTGGAATGAAAAGCGTAGAGAATTTAAAAAAAAAAAACATTTAATTCAACAGTCTGGATAAACAAATTCCTTTGTGAAATCAACAGTTCCTTAACTACAAGTAATTACACAGCAGAGTTTCTATTACTACTGTTTGCTCCATGTGTGAAAGGATTGCAACAATGACCTACGGGCTGGTCCAACCAATCATGGGCTCAGCCTACACAGTGGGGTTGGTTTACGAAAACTAGAGAGTGCAAAATCTGGTGTAACTGTATATGGTAGCCAATCAGCTTCTAACATCAGCTTGTTCATTTAAGCTTTGACAAAAAAAAAAAAACCTGGAAGCCGATTGGTTTCTATGCAGGGCTGCACCAGATTTTGTGAGCTCCGGTTTTAGTAAATTAACCCGTTTTCCCTCCTTCAGCATTTGGACAAGTGACAACACCAGAAGGAGATTTGAATAGCAGGGCCTTCAGGTAAGCAATTTTGGTGGAGTTTTTTTGTTTGTTTAATAGTTCCATTAGACCATCTATTGGTTAACTGGACCCATACTGACAGAACAGAGACGTATAATACAGTGGAACCTTGGTTTATGAGTAACGTGGTTAACAAGCATTTTGAAAGACAAGCAACTTTTTTTTTTTAAATCCTGACTCAGTTTGCGAGTGTTGTCTCACAAAACGAGCAGGATTCAAGCCAATGGGGTGTGCAGTACCGCATTTGGCCAGAGGTACGGGGGCGCTGGTGACACTCGGAACGGTTCGGAGCTGTTCTGAAATACTCCGTTCCCGAGTTCAGCCGAGCTGTCCCCGAGTATTTCCGGGGCTCTCTCGGCACCCCCCCACCTCTGGCCACATGCGGTATTGCATGCAATAGAAGTCAATTCGGAACGAATTATCTTCATTTTCATTGACTTCTATGGGGAAACTCGCTTTGACATGCGAGTGCTTTGCATTACAAGCATTCTCCTGGAACGGATTATGCTCGTAATCCAAGGTTCCACTGTAATCAGTACAGGAACAAGGTTTACTTTCCAAAAATGTAGGATGCTTGCTGGGATGGCAAGCGATGGATTCCTTATAGTTCCAACTCCAGGAGACAGGCTAAAGAGAAAAGAATAAGAAAAAAGTTAAATCACAGGAAAAATACAAGATTTACCAAGCACAAGTCTTCAGATCAGAGTACTAGAAAATATATGAATCAGCATTTTATTCTGAATTGTAAAAAAATGTACTGTGTACTTGAATATTTAAATGGCAATCTGGGACCGAAAAGGAAAAACTCAGACATGGAGTACAAAATACATACAAGAGGACAATACAAACGTGTTTCATCAGGTTTGGGTACATCTCAACCTTCATCGATGAATTCATCTCCAACACGAACCTTGCCAGAACATCATGGGGTTAGAACACGTGTATTCCAGCTTAATACATATATAGATCGTTTCTCTTCTATGCACCTTCAATCTGCAGAACACGGTATCATTTTACTGATCATCTTAATCAAATCTAAAGATTGAATGTTTTTAATACAGATAAACACAAGACTAGCGGCATATGAAAAGGTGACATTAATATTCTTGGGTAGATCTCAGTCTTCAATCAATTCGCCTCCAACACGAACCTAGCCAGATTATCAAGTGATTAGAACATGTGTATTCCAGCTCAATACATATACTGATCATTTCTCTTCTATGCACCTTCAATCTGCTGAACATGGTATAATTATACTCAGGGCTTTTTTTTCAGCTGGAACGCGGGGAACTCCGTTCCGGCACCTCCATTACCGAATGTAGGTAATGGCAAAGGGTGCTGGAGGGTCTATTGAGACTGGCTGCTGGGGGATCTATTGTTGCTGGATGAGATTATTTTTTATGTGGTAGTCTATTGTTGCTGGGGGTCAACTGTTGCTGGAAGAGATCTACTGTTGAGGAGAGGAGTCTTAGGATGCTGGCTGTTCGGAGATCTTTTGTTGCTGCTGGGGGTCTATTGTTGCTTGGGTGGTATTTTGTTGAAGGGGCTTATTGTTTCTGGGAGCAGGGAGGTCTATTGTTGCTGGGGGGGTGTCTATTTTATTGCTTGTTACCATTAACAAATTCCATATAAATTACTTTGTACCACAAAATGATATTTGTCTCCGTCTCTAAAATGAGCAGTACTGGGAGGTGGGTAGGGGGTGGAAACAAGGGATGGTGCTCGGAGGTGGGTAAGGGGTGGAAACAAGGGATGGTGCTCGGAGGTGGGTAAGGGGAGGAAACAAGGGATGGTGCTCGGAGGTGGGTAGGGGGCGGAGACAAGATGCGACTCAGAAGGGAGAGAAAAAAAGCACTGATTTTACTGATCATCTTAATCAAATCTGAATATTGAATGTTTGTAATGCAGATAAAACACAAGACTAGGGACATATGAAAAGATAACAATTTTCTCATTAATATGCATTAGGAAAACAATTTTATATAATAATGCAAATATAAAATACACAAAATTGCATATTTCCCTAGCAAAATTAAGAACTTTTATAGTGACTTAACATAATGTATATATAAAAAAAAAGATTAAATTTCCTTTAAATCTCAACCTCCGTCTCAACAGTTAACATAATTCTTGAAGAGATATGGTCATCAGCCAAAAAAAAGTGCCAAAAGAGGTTCTCTGTTATAGGAGGTATTATTCTCACATCTCCAGTTGCTCCAGTCTCTTCTGTTCCAGCACTTCTCGACCTCTGCAAGAGCCCATTCTCACTGGTGCAGTGCGTGGATGTCCATTTTTGTGCGTTTCACGTGTTGCATTAAGAATCCTATTCAATTTGAACGGGCCACAACACACCTAAAATGTTTTATGCCACACAGCAACACACACAGATTGTTCACACCTGTACACTGTGGTGCATTACAATTTAGGTGCAATTCATTTATAATAAATGGTAATGCAATCAGGGTGGATGTGATTTAAATCACTAGTAAAAAGGCTTGATTTAAATCAACTCGATTGAAATCATAAATTTTTAAAGAGCAACTGTCATCTCTCTCCCACAGTGGCTCCTCCTCTGACCCGCTGTTGACGCACCAACAGCTCTATTCACTTTAATGGGATGGCTAGTGATGCGGCAGTGACACAGGGTGAGGGACGTGGCAGCAGCAGGTGAGTGGATGCCCGCTAACAGGCGCTGCCATGATGGATCTGAAACGACAGGTGCTCTTTAAATGTAAGGACTCATTCTTACTGGTAGTTAGAATCTTTATTATTTGCAAACAAAATTAGGGTTTCCTATTTAGAATGATAAGCAGTCAGGTAAGTAAAACAGCAATATCAGAACCGATTCAATCATACAGTTTGTAGTGTACATAGATTTGCAAAACAATGGGATAAAGGAATATTCCCGAACTTTGTTTTAGCTCATGGTTACTGTGAAATTGTGTGAATGCATCAATGCAGTGCATGTTGTTATCTCAGCTTGCAGAGCTTGGATTCATTGAATGGAGTTTACCAAAAATGTAAATTGCAGAATATACAGCCTCATGCTACATAACTAAGCTCCATTCCATGCTGTTATTGCAGAATATACAGCCTCATGCTACATAACTAGACTCCATTCCATGCTGAATAAACGAAATTATTAAATTTATCTTAAATAAAAAACTATTTTTAGATAAATTTGATAAAAATCAATTTAAATAAAACAATCTAATTTCAATCAAACAAATCTGATTTTTTTTTTTTTTTTTTTAATCATTGATTTTTATCCACCCTGAATGCAATGCACAACTGTACATACACTGCTTTAATTGTGGTAACGCATGGTCATATATAATATAAATATATCTATCTATATCTTTATTCATGCAGTTTAACCAGATGTTTTTGCGGGATGCCCATAGTTTCGAAATCACAAGATCCAATGGGGCCGGACTCGGACGGCGCTCCAAAACCTCCACCCTGGATTGTAACTCCTGAAATGAGCTTGCCAGAGAGCTTAGGGTGGAATGCATCTGCATAAGACAAAGCGACCGTACGCAGGGTGACCTGCTCAGCACTGGAACCTAAAGTGCTGGAAAAAAATGGTCTAAAAAAGTTCCAGCTTGTGGGCTGACGCTGGGTATGAAATACCCCTATGACGTAACTCCGCCATCAGTCTCGGGATGGTCCAGGACCTCAGAGAAGGCGTGCTGTCATGTTCCGAAGCCGCAGCGGGAGAAGGAGGGATGGAAGCAAAGTCCTCAAAGTCCGCTGCTTGAGACATGACCTAAATAACTATCATAAACACACATCACATACCAACTGAATCCACTCGACCCTAAACAACCCTCTTTAACCCCTCCAGCTGTCTGTTTCCTCAGAAACAATGCCTTGTGTGCCTAAGACAGCGTACATCATACCAAAATTTGGAGGCCGAGTAACCTGCCGTGCAAAAGGCCAATTAAAAACAAACAAACATTCACCCAGGCCTACAGAAACCTGAAAACATGTCAGGTTCAACATGACTAGTAGTGTAAAGAAACATAACGAATGAAATGGCCTAAGGTAAGCTGACTGAGAAACTGGTGAGACTTTTGTAACCCAAGACGTGATAGGTAAATACTGCAGTGGCGTAACATGACCTGAAAGGTGCAGGTAAAGTACTATGAAGTGAACAATGCATGGCAATCATGACTTACCTTTGACTGAGAATACTTCTTTCTAAACGTACGAGGTTTGCGCCTGACGATCAATGCCCACCCTGAAATATAATGTATGAGCGGGACTGAAACACGGGTCAGACCCCCTGCAACCAAACTGAGTAACCTAAAGCATGGCAGACATTAAATAACCCAAACCTATGAACAACCTGAAGACGTGTCAGGCAACTGAACGGGTGTCGAGAAGACATGATGCATGACTGTGACATGAATGTGTATGAAGCAGATGAGGAGACTTGCCACTGCACAAGTCAATTAAAAAATGAAACATCTCAATCCGATGACGTCCATAAAAGTAGGTGACCCCGCAGTGGTATGAACCGTCAGGCCTAAAATAACCATGACCCCTGTGTGTGTATGGCAGCCTATATAAAAAAAATAAACCAACACACACTTAACTGAGCTGGACTGAAACCTGGAAGAAAGATACTTTGAGGCCCTTGTTTGCTAAACAGGAACAACAATTATAAGGAAAAAACACACTAAAGCTAAAACTTGACATAACGCATGGCTGAGTGAACTCAGGTAGGAAATAAACATCATAGCAACAAATCGCATGACTAACGTGTATTCCTGGTGCGTGAGCTCTGAACAGGGGAGGGTCAGACAGGACATGATAATTGACCAGGCCATCGACCCGTGTGATACCTGGAACCCCTGGCAGGCGCCCCGCACTAGCCCACCCATCATGACGTGGTGGAATACAGCCGAACCGATTGAAGGAAGGTTAAGTCACGCTGCCTTAGTGTCCCAACCAAAAACTACCCCATGACTGTGGCAGCGGGCCTTGCGCTGATGACTTGACCAGTTTAACATGCTGCCGCAGCACCCCCCATGTGGCCATGTACAAGTGAGACTTGACGGCTCTACCAACCATAAGCCCCAAGCAACCTACCATGTCCTACCAGCCTACCTAGTCCCAACTCCAGCCTTGTGACTGCCACCAAGGTAACCTGTGTACAACAATATGAGTGGAAACTTGTGAATCCAAACCGTGCAATGACTAGATACATGACACTTACTGAGCACTCTGAACTGAACACAAACTGGCAGAACGTATGCACACGGTAACCTAAAAAAAAAAATATATGACGGAACAACGAATACATAAAGACAAGGAGATGCGGACCACGTGATCCCAGCCTGACCCCCTCTTGCCCTTTTTTTTCTTGAAGGAGCTGTCATGCAGGGAAAATGCCACATGTGGCTGGTTCTAGTGCACCTGCTTGCCCCATCCCGACGTGCATGGGCAGACACCATACCCCCCCGGATGCATGAGGAGCGGGCCCCCTTAATCGAAGGCCCCACGTCCGGACTGCGCAACGAACGGCAGCATCTAGCCTGCCAATGGACCCCCCCCTGCCCCGATACATACTCCTTCTTGAAGCTTCCAGGTACATGAAAATTTGACCAAAGTTCCATGCCCTGAAGTGAGTGAGGCCGTGCGCCCCCACCTCTGGATGGCCCAAGGAGCACCCCCTTAATGCCGATACGTCGTGATGACAGAGCCCCCCACGGGCAACCTGGCACTGGCCATAAACCCCCCCAGGATGACACCTGTGCCCTGAAAGGGAGACAGTCGTCTATTGCTGCCACTGCACGTCCACCTTGCGGTGCCAAAAACTGGAAATGACACGAAACGTCCGGAGCGTCACTACGAGAAGGAAGGCCGACAGGTGAGAGGGCAGGTTTAAGTACAGCCCAACTCCTACAAATTCAGGCTAACCTGCGGTCAGCCTTCCCATTAGTTAAAGCTGTAATGTAATCCATTAAATCTACAGACACTTACTTCACTTGTTGATTTCAATTGGCTGCACTACATGTGGCTTATGGGACATTTTGGAATTTTTTGGGTTGCTTGTTTTTTACTGTGCGTTTTGCAGCATTTGCCTCGCTTTTTTAACATGGTAAAATGTGTTTGCTGTGACGTTAATTAATGCCACTGAAAGCAACTAGTAATTTTAGGTGTATAAAGATGGCCAAACACTATACAGTCTGATTGAACAAACATCCATGAGGACAGTGAAGTACAATCACTGATTGAATTTCATTTAAAAAACGTGCAGCTGGAAATGGGTGCTAATGAGGTCAGCTGGTCAACTCCTTCCTGCGTCATGATCTAAAGTCTGACCAGGAAGTAAGGCGAAACTAATGGATATGTTTGGAAACATGGATGAGGACAAGGATAGTGTCTATAGATTTAATGGAAAGCTTTGATATTTTTTTCAAAAGTAGTACATCAATGCTATATTGGTACATAGGGGAGCTGGATTTAGGAAAGGGAAAAAAAAAAGTGAACAAAAAGGTGACCTTATCCTTTAAAAGGAGAAGTACAGCCAAAGCTTGGGCGTAGCACAGAGGCGGTGACTGAGGCACCAGCTCTCTGATCAGGGAGCTCTGCGAAGTGAGTGATCAGCGGTGTTCGATCGCTCAGTTCTCAGTGTTGAGTCAGTGGGGGACTAATGCTGCATCTACCTAGGTAAATAGGATTCTAAAAAAAAAAAATAAATAAATAAAAATCCCATACTTCTCTTTAAGGCTGGGTTCACACTTCTGCAAATTGGATGCGGAGAATTCACAGATCAGGAGACTGACTGGGTCTCTATAGAGCCGGTTCACACATATCCGCAGTGGCTCCAGTGCGAATTGCACAGGAGTCCTGTGCGTATTTTGGTTAGTTTCAGGTCTAAATTCAGCCAAAAATTCGGGTTGAAATCGGACCTGAAACAGTGAATGGGGGATGCACCGGACTCCTGCTGTGAGCCGGGGCGTGCTGCAGTGTGAACCCAGCCTTAAAGTATCAGTAAAGTCAAAACTTTTTTTTCTTTAGTTTTGGATTGGGTGGAGAGGGATTAGAACACCTGTCAGTGACCCTGTAAGGAGATTCACACACTCTCTTTGTCCGGTTTACCATTATTATTAAAAGTACTTTAAGTTGTCCCCCAAAAAGTAATAGAGGGGAAATCTTCCAATAGGGACACTAGTTCTGGTGACCTGGGGATCCCCAAGGAATTCCTCTAATTTGCAGGGATTTTCTCTCACTTCCTGTTTGGCTATGAGACAGGAAGTGAAGGGAAATCTCTGCAATGCGTCACGGTTTGCAAAAAAAAAAAACCCTCCCTTTACTCTATTCCAAAATGAAAACAAAAATGCCTATAGTTTAAGTATGAAATAAGCCCTTCCATAATCTGTTACGGCAATGGGGTATAGTAGGGAATGTTGTAAAGACTTCAGAAAACAGTTTGAGTTAAGCCTCATACACACGATCGGATTGTTGGCCAACAGAGCATCAGACTTTTGTCCAAAGGGTGTGTGCCAGGAACTTGTCTTGCATTCTAACGGCACACAATTGTCAGCAAACAAACAGGAACGTAGAGACGTACGACGAGGAATTTCAGCTCTTGAGCACCAACCTTTGGGCACCTTCTGCCAACGTCGTGTTTGGTCAGCATTGAGTCCGAGCATGCGTTTGTACTTTCAACTTGTGGGACAGACTCGTGTACACACGACAGGAAAATCTGACAACAGATCGCTGTCCGCCGAAAATGTACTGGCCTGTAATCCAACATTTGCTGGCGGAAAGTTGGACAATTGTCTGATGGAGCATACTAACGGTCAGATTTTAGACCAACAGTCTGTCATCACACAATTCCCTGCCGAAAATCCGATCGTGCGAGGCTTAATGATCCTTCATTACAGCCTACTGAAAGACGGGCCACTTTGTTGTGGCTATCATTTACTGCAGGTCTGAAGATTCTACAATTCAGTCATGAAGGTTTCCTGTACCATCATAGACTATGATCCAGACCCACACAAAGAGGACCCTGGAAATGGGCGTTCCATATTTCTAACAATGTAGACGATTCCTCCAGCACAGAACGTGAGAGGACATCAATCTTCAATAAGTAACACTAGATGTAGACAACAATCCATTTACTATCAGAGCTGTACTACCAAAATGTTCTATTCCTTCTGTAAAGAACATACTGCAGCGCAGACTTTGATGGCCAAGGACTTCTGTGCAACAACAAAGTTTAGCAAATGTTACCTGACAGTTTGCTTAAATTTTTATGATAAGACAATGCTACATCTTCCTACCTGCAGATTAAAGTGATATTTTTTATTTTGCCTTTATGACATGTTGGTTATTACTTACCTGCCCTGTGCAGCGTACAGCACAATTTAAAAGGGTACAGTACAGTTGAACTAGTAACCAAGACAAGAGGGCCCTGCTAATGAGAGCTTACAATCTAATATATAGGGGCAAGTGTTACAAAGCTAAAGTGGAACTAAACCCTCTTATTTTTTTTTTTTAGCCAAGGTTGCCATCTTAGCATTTGTTTGATCTGCAACTGTCATGGGGCTGCACATGTGATCAGTCTTGACTCCAGCCATTTGATAAATTTACAGTTTAGTTTATGTTTCAATTGTTTGAGAAAAATGTTTTCAAGAGTAAAACATACAACATAAAGAACAATGGGTACAGGTTTGCCAAGAGTACCTACAATAAGGTTGCACTAATTCAATCCTAGCACAAAACAGGGTCATAAGGGTAGTATCTAGCACACAGTTCCATCACTTTGACAGTTTAGTTTAACCACTTGACATCCGGAGGCCGTCATATGACGGCCTCCACTTTAGGGGGTTATATCTGAATGATGCCTGAGGCTACAGACATCATTCAGATACCGGCATTTTCAGCCGGCGATTCCGTACACCATAAGAACGATCATATCGGCTGTTCCGCCGCTTGATCGTTCTTGCGGGAGGGGACGTCCCCCCCCTCCCGCCGCCCTCCGGTGCTTCTACCGACTCACCTCAGCGATCGGTGAGTCGGATAGCGGATCCGCCGGCGCCGGATGTTCACCATAGAGATTTCCGGCGGACCAGATGGTCGCCGGAGTCTCTATGATCGTTCGGAGGCCGGGCGCGATGTTATGACGTCACGCCCGGCCTCTGCATTCAAAATAACGGCGCCGCTTCGGCTGTGAAGCGGCGATCGTTTTATTTATTTTTTTTATTTTAGGCTTCCCAGCCTAGAGGTGAGATGTGGGGTCTTATTGACCCCATATCTCACTGTAAAAAGGACCGATCGTGTCATATTCCTATTACAAGGGATGTTTACATTCCTTGTAATAGGAATAAAAGTGATCAAAAAAAAAAAAATGTTTTTAAAGTGTCAAAATAAAATTTTTTAAGTAAAATTAACAATAATAAAAAATTTTTTTTAAAGCGCCCCTGTCCCTGTGAGCTCGCACGCAGAAGCGAACGCATACGTAAGTCCCGCCCACATATGAAAACTGTGTTCAAACCACACATGTGAGGTATCGCCGCGAACGTTAGAGCGAGAGCAATAATTTTGGCCCTAGACCTCCTCTGTAACTCAAAACATGTAACCAGTAAAAAATTTTAAACCGTCACCTATGGGGATTTTTAAGTACCAAAGTTCGGCGCCATTCCACGAGCGTGTGCAATTTTGAAGCGTGACATGTTAGGTATCTATTTATTCGGCATAACTTCATCTTTCACACAATGCAAAAAAAATTTTGCTAACTTTGCTGTTTTGTTTTTTTTTTAAGCATGAAAGTTTTTTTTTCAAAAAAAAACGCGTTTGAAAAATTGCTGCGCAAATACCGTGCAAGATAAAAAGTTGCAATGACCGCCATTCTATTCTCTAGGGTCTCTGCTAAAAAAACATATATAATGTTTGGGGGTTCTATGTAATTTTATAGCAAAGAAATGATTATTTTTGACATGTAGTAGCGAAGTGTCAGAAATGGCCTGGATGTGAAGTGGTTAAAGCACAAGCCAATGTGCATTTCTGGCATGCTAGGAATGTAACTTTTTATTTTTATTTTAAACTGTTAAAATTGGTGGGTTTAGTTCCACTTTAACTATGGGGCATAAGTTTATGATGTAAAAGTTCAGTAGTTACGTAGAGGCAGGATAGGCTTCCCTGAAGAGAGGAGTTTTGAGGGATTGCCCAAAGGCAGAAAGAGTTGGAGATAGCCATACAGATTGAGGTACATAAAAGAGTATAGAAGGTAGAAGTTCTGGAAGTGAGCAAGAAAGCAGGAGATATTAGGAGGAACAAGGGGGTTTGGGTGATGTTAGGTTGGTGATGTAGCTCAGGGAAGAGCTATGGAAGGCTTTGCATAAGGTTATTAGTATTTTATTTGTGGGCGACTGAAAGTCAGTGAAGGGATTGACAGAGAGGGGTAGCGGACACTGAATGATTAGGTGGATGAGTCTACAAGCATTCACAATAGACTGAAGAGAGAATAGCCTGGTTAGGGTAAGCCAGTGGTGTTCAACCCTGTCCTCAAGTACCCCCAACAGGCCATGTATGCAGGTTTTCCTTTATCTTGCACAGGTGCTTTAAATCAGAGTCAATGGCTTGGTATTCTGGACAGTTATTTTATCTAAGAGAAATTCCCAAAACATTGCCTGTTGGGGGTACTTAAGGACAGGGTTGAGAACCACTGGCGTAAGCCAACGAGGAGGGAGTTGCAATAGTCCAGGCAAAAGACAACAAGGGTGTGAATGAGTAGCCAGATAGTGTCATTGGTTAAGGAGGAGCATATTTTAAAAATGTTATGGAGTTGAGGGCTAAAAGATATGGACGGCGATTGGATGTAAGGCTGAAATGACTGTTCAGAGTCCAGGATTACACCTAGAACCCTGGCATGATGGGAAGAACTGATAGTTGTGTTATTGTTCCTAATAGAAAAGTCAGGAGAGGGTACTGGGGGGGGGGGGGGGGGGGAAGTAACATTATACACTCGGTTATGGAAAGACTGACTCAGAGGAAGTGTTTTACCATCTATATTAAAATGTCAATTAGTAATCTGCAGGGAGAGATAGAGTTAGATTTGGATGATGGCAGCATAGAGATGGTATTGGAAGAGTATCAAATAACCAAAGGAAGGAGAAGAGAGAATAGGAGTTCAGAGCCTTGAGGGGGCCCTACGGAAAGTGGAAATAAAGGAGATAGAGTTGAAAGCGACAATGAATCAGCACTTATGGATAGATAGAACCACCAAGCAATACACTCACCGGCAGTGCCATCTTAAGAGCATTATAGGCCCCCGGGCAATACAGTGCACTGGGGCCCTGACTACCCAATCACGCACGAGAATAAAAATGCAAATCATCAATAAGGCTATATTTATTGGTACTTCCAACAAAATCAGTGTTTAAACATTAACACAACGTTTCGACAATATAACACGAGCTTGAAAAGCAAGTAATCGAAAAACAACAAGAAGTTACAGATTGAAATGGGACAGTACAAAAGCACTAATTTATAAGGGGGACACAAGATATTACAGTCAAAACTTGGGGGGCCCGGGCCCTAATAACTTTCACCACTAAATCATACAACTAAAAAAAAAACTAACTATATATATATATATATATATATATATATATATATATATATATATATATATATATATATATATATATATATATATATATATATATATATATATATATATATACACACACACACACACACTCAATCTAGTGCTGCTTGGTGGGTATTAATGCTGGCGTGTGTACTGCTGCCCCTGGCTCCTCTGAGACGCAGAGGTGTGACAGGAAGCATGCGGCTGCAGTAGAGAGCAGAGCCGATGCCTCCTGCAGCGGTCACAGGAGGAGTGCATTTCACATCACTCCGCCTGTGAAGAGCCAGAACTACACAGGAAGAAAGCATCGGCTCCGTTCTTCACAGTGAAAGCCGACTTGCACTGCCCGCCGCTGAGTTGCTGACTGATATCGAGACTGGTCGCGTGGCACTCTACCTCTGAGGGAGCCGCGCAGCACTGGCACAATGCGGCAGCAAACTTTGCGACATCTGAATGATGCTTGGCTGGGGTCGCTGGGCAGGTGTGGCCCCCCAGGCAAGTGGGGCCCCAGGGCAACTGCCCAGTGTGCCCATGCGAAAAGACTGTTCTGCTCACCGCCCACTTTATTAGGTACACCTGTTGACTTGCTTGGTAACACAAATTGCTAATCAGCCAATCACATGGCAGCCACTCAATGCATTTAGGCATCTAGAAGTGGTTAAGACAACTTGCTGAAGTTTAAACCAAGCATCAGAATGGCGAAGAAAGGGGATTTAAGTGACTTTGAACGTGGCATGGTTGTTGGTGTCAGACGGGCTGGTATGAGTATTCCAAAAACGGCTGATCTACTGGTATTTTCACGCACAACCATCTCTAGGGTTTACAGAGAATGGTCCGCAAAAGAAAAAATATTCAGTGAGCGGCAGTTGTGTGGATGAAAATGCCTTGTTGATGTCAGAGTAAAATGGGCAGACTGGTTCAAGATGATAGAAAGGCAACAATAACTCAAATAACCACTCATTGCAACCAAGAAATGCAGAATACCATCTCCGAACACACAACACATTGAATGTTGAAGCAGATGGGCTACAGCAGCAGACAACCACACCGAGTGCCACTCCTATCAGCCAAGAACAGGAAACTGAGGCTACAATTCACACCGGCTTACCAACACCGGACAATAGAAGATTGGAAAAATGTTGCCTGGTCTGAGGAGTCTCGATTTCAGCTGCGACATTCAGATGTGGGTCAGAATTTGGCGTAAACATGAAAGCATAGATCCAGCCTGCCTTGTATCAACGGTTCAGGGTGGTGGTGGTGGTGTAAGGATATTTTCTTGGCACACTTTGGGCCCCTTAGTACCAATTGAGCATCATTTAATTGCCACGGCCTACCTGAGTATTGTTGCTGACCATGCCCATCCCTTTATGACTAGTGTCCCCATCTTCTGATGGCTACTTCCATAGCAGGATAATGCACCATGTCATCATCATCATCATCTCACCATTGGACAATAAGGTCACTACTCCAATGGCCTCTACAGTCACCAGATCTCCATCCAATAGAGCACCTTTTGGATGTGGTGGAATGGGAGAGACGCATCATGGATGTGCAGCAGACAAATCTGCAGCAACTGCAAGATGGTATCATTTGACTATGGACCAAATTCTGTGGAATCTTTCCAACACCTTGTTGAATCCATGCCACAAAGAATGAAGGCGGTTCTGAAAGCACAAGTGGGGCCAACCCGCTACTAGCAAGGTGTACCTAAATAAAGTGGCCAGTGAATGTAGTCTTGAGATAGTGATGCCACGTACACACGATCGGACATTCCGACAAGGAAATCCTGGGATTAATTTCCGACGGATGTTGGCTCAAACTTGTCTTGCATGCACGCGGTCACAAATGTTGTCAGAAATTCCGATCGCCAAGAACGCGGTGACGTACAACGCGTACGACCAGTCAAGAAAAATGAAGTTCAATAGCCAGTGCTGCTCTTCTGCTTGATTCCGAGCATGCGTGGAATTTTGTGCATCGGAATTGTGTACAATCGGAATTTCCGACAACGGATTTTGTTGTCGGAAAATTTGAGAACCAGCTCTCAAATTTTTGTCAGAAATTGACAAAAAATGTCCGATGGAGCCTACACACGGTTGGAATTTCCAACAAGCTCCCATCGATCATTTGTAAAATCCGATCGTGTGTACGCGGCATAAGAGTAAGGAGTTGTGGTCATTGGTTTTAAAAAAGGGATCTGAAAAAGGGAAAGGGAAAAAGGGATCTAAAGCAAAGGGAAAAATCCTGGATACTCTAGCTCACATGAGTCAAACACAAGGCCCATGGGCTGAATTCGGCCCGGCAAGCCATGTTATGTGGCCCTATAACCTCTCCTGTAACTGCAGCATCACCCCCCTTGTTTTCCCCCCGCCTTGCCTCAGCAGTTGGCATCAGAGAGGACAGAACCCCTCAGCCAGATCCTGCGCTGCTCCATGCAAACACAAACAGGCCGGTCTCTGCTACCCCCCCCCCAGCAGCAGGACTGCTCCTACAGATCCTGCTTCTGTAGCACCCTCTCATCTCCCCCTCTTCTGGTTTCAGCATTCAGCAGACTCCAACCCTCCTCCAGACCCTGTGCTTTCTGCTTACTAGCTCTGCCCCCAGAAGATGGACTCTTGACTTTTGATGGTGGGGGGGTTGGGTCTTGATATATGATTTAAGGAGAGGGGTGCTCTGGACATCTGCTAATAATTATAATACAATTCTATGCCAGTTTAAAAGAGTTGCACACCACTGGTATACGTTATTGCTAAAACTAGTAATCAACTGCAGAGGCAATTATTTAATATGATAAAAGAGTGGATACATTTATATAGCAATATATAATGGTCAATCATAATGCTGATGTGACGCCCCTGCTCTAGATGTACACTGAAACACTGGAAGGAAAAGGCCAAGTGTTTCAAATAATCATACAAGCAAAAGAAACCATGAAAATGAATTGTTATGGATCACCTTTAATTGAAACACATGATTCAATATGCATTGTGTAACATTTTGTAAAAATAGGAAAAAACACAAGAGTCAAATCCACAGGCCACCTTTTGCTGTTGGTAAGGACCAGGAACAGCGAGTGAAAGCATATTATTGTCGCAACGCTGCAGTCATCTGTGGACATAAATCAAGTAAAACAACAGCTCCTGTGGGGAACAAAAACAAAATAAAAAAGTGCCCACTCATTTGTAACCTTACCAGATATAGCAGGGCGTCCTTCATTATCCACAGTCCGTGGAACATCTGAGATAATATGGAAACATGCAAACATCAGCTAAAAGAACATGAAACCTAACATTGAGACATGTCTATAAAGGCAATCCAACAGGGAATATTTACAGCAATTCAAATAAGAAATACAAGATGGTTCTCCTGGACCTCCGAGAGCAGACTCTGCTAAAAACCATCACACCTCTAAGCTTGGTTTGAGTAACTGAAAAGGGAAGCAGGAGAGTAATTTTCAAAAACTGCCATGGACTATAAGATCAGATCTTCATCTATCAGAAAATATACATACAGAATTACTTACAATCCAAAAAAAAAATTAATTTCTATGAACATTAAAGAAATGTCAAAGCAAATACAAACTGATGAACAAATGTGAACAGTAACAAAAAACATTCAGCCACATTTTACTCAAGAAAAATATTGCCAACATAAATCAGTACACAGCTAAACAAATTAGTCTAGAAAAGTCATCATGTTACTGGTAAAGCTCTGGCAGACAACTTCATATTTACACATTTAAACATCCTGTGTTCTCATCAGTTACTCCTTTAGATGCTAAATGGATAACTTGTATTCCAAATGCAGGACGCAGGTCTAATCAGAGTCACATGTGGTTAATGCCTCCAACTCTTCCTTGGAGTAACTTGCTGCAGTGGTGCTCGTTGGCGTTTTCCTTGTATAATCTCTATCCATTAAAACCATTCCACGCGAGTAGTTGGAAGGTTGTCTGGATTTGGCCCCGAAGGTTGGGGAAAAACTATAACTGGATTGTACCATTCCCAGTCCTGAGGTGGAAAAGTTACTCGCAGGGCCATCAGGGACTTCGCAAGCCATATCAGAATCATCAACGTCTTCACTGGCCACATCGGGCACCATGGGATTAGCGGATGCCTTCATGGCTGGTGGAGGGTTTTCTAGTTTCATCTTCTTTTCTGGAATCTCCACCTTGTGTGGAGCACTTGCAACCTCTGCTTCCGGATCTTCGTCTTCAGAAGGTATTAAATCTGCAGGGTCTTCTTCAGTAGCTATTAGTTTATAGTAGGATTCAAGTTCTTGCTGCATTGTTTGGTTACTGATAGAAGCACTATAGGAGGAAGGCTGACTTTCTGAAGATTTTCTCATATCAGTGGTGGGTTTCGGAGTTGCAATATGTGTGATTTTTATGTCTTTACAGCCTGGGTCTGATATGTGACCAAACAAAGAGGTGGGCAGAGACAACGGCTCCCTTTTAAATTTTTGGTTCAGTTTGGAAGTTTGATTATAAGAGGGTTTTGATGGTTCAACAACTGACACTACTGAATGCAATGGTTTTATCTCCTTACCAGTCTGAATATGTGTAACCGAAACTTTTTGGGCCTCTGGGGGGTTTGTTTTAGTCGTTTCCGGGGGTTTCATTTTATGCACTTCTGGGGATTTCATTTTATGCGCTTCCGGGGATTTCATTTTATGCGTTTCTGGGGATTTCATTTTATAAGTTTCCTTAGGTTTTGAAACTTGCATAGATGAATACTCAAGCCGACCGGTCAGCGGGTTCATTGACAGAGAAGGACCCTGTCCAGCTTGAGAAGCTGCTTTTTCAGGTTTAGAAACAGTCTTTGTTTCTATAGGGCCCATCTCCTTCTTTGGTAAGGGCCCGATTAATTTCTGAACTTTGGATGTACTGTTCGTTGAACTGCCTGTGACTCCTTTAGCTGGCTCAGGTAAAACATTCTTACTCTGAGACTCAGATATTCGAGGAGCTGCTGCATGGCCTGGACTTTGACTCGACTGCGAAGTGCTTTTTCCTTGCTGGAGTTTCTCGGAACTTTTGCTCTCTGTTATCTTACTGGAATTGCTTGAACCGGTTTTTGAGGCATTTGTGGACGATGCGGGTTTTGAAGAAGGTGCTGCTTTACTGCCTTGTCCAGCCTTCGCTTTGGCACCCTGCTGAAGAGCATCTGCAGGTACCTTTTTAAACAGCATATCATACAACTCACTGCCCCTAGTTGGCTGGGATGTAGTAGTGGTTTCGGGAGAAGGCGTTGGATTTGGTACTAAATTCCTATTAGCATCATCCTTTTTTGTGGCCGTTTTTATAGGCTGTGGTTTGGTTTCTTGAGTTCCTTTTAAAACCACCTCTTCACCTTCAAAAGCTTTAGAAACAATATCTTCTGACAGAATGGTCTGAGCACTGCTTTTCACTACGGGTAAGGATTTGGATGTGGCATCAGCAGACTTTATGGACAGGAACGTGTTTAGAGGGGCAGGCTTGTTTACAGTCATGTTGGACTTTCTTAGGAGAGCCAAAGGAACTGGTAGGTTTGGTCTAACTTTGATACGTGGGGCATCGGAAGAAGTGGGTGTCATAAAAGAGGCAGCAATGGAAGCGGTGGTCAGCGTGGAGGTTGTCGAAGATGAAGTACTGGAATATGGAGTACTGGAAGATGAAGTAGGAGATTTACCCTGGGAATTGCTGGGTTTACCTAGAAGCTTAATTTCAATTCCCTTTGGCTTGTTGTTTTGCCCTTTGGCCTCCTCCTCTTTCAGTGCTGCCCCCTCAATGTTTTCAGTGTTACCAGCTGATTGATTTTTGTCATCTGTTGGCTTCCATGTAAACTTTCCAAACGTGGGGGCTTTTACTGGCTCTTTATCTGGTGTTTTTGACTTCCGTTTTGGATCAGTCTTGACCGGCGAGCTAGGTGTGCGTGATCTGCGCCTGCTGTTGCTCTTGTCGACCTCATGGTCTCTCTTTGCTTTCTTTGATCGGCTGTGCTCTTCATTCTGCAGTTTACGTTTCTGTTCTGCTTGCTTGCGTGCCGCCTCCTGGGCTGCGGACAAGCTGGCCTTTTTTCTCTCGCGACGAGACACTTCATAATTAATGTATTCATCTGTATATTTCTGTAATAAAAAAGAAATAAAAATATAGAGCATGTGATTTTAATTCATGCAACCAAACCAAAAAAAAGAAATGCATCACACTGTTGCTTATTAGAAGGAAAAATCAGACCTCATACAGAAGTTACTCCAGCGTGTGAACACCAGAAAGTGGAGTGTTAACAAGTATTTGCAAAGCATTCAGAACATCTGAATTGAGAACCACATGTGAACCTGTGCTCATAGTTTCTAAGGTGATCTGCAGGTCTACAGAGTAGGCAACTACAGGTTTATCTTCACAGAACCTGGTGAGAACCTAAAAATTCCATGTGCTCTGTTAGGCAAACACCAACCACAACTTCTGAGGACAATCCGCATATTGCCTCGTTTTGCTCCTGGTTGGTGACGAAGGACGAGCTGGGTAAGGTCTGAAGTCTTCAAAAGCCAGCTTGGCAGTCAGTCACATTATCGCATTCCCTACCAGCCCAGTCAATTGCAGCCGGGGCATTCCCCATCCTGCAGCTTCAGGTACACACAGGGGGCGGGGATGCTTGTGACATCTTTGACCCAATATGGCCACAATGTCATTGACCTAATATGGCCATTGTAGGCAGATGATGTCACAAGCATCCCTGCCCCTTTACGTACATGCAGCTGCAGGGCAGTCCATTTGCCTGGCAGGGATGTGACAGCTTTCCACAGGTTCTGCTGGACTTAGTTCGGACCAAACCCAGTTCCTTTTTATTGGTGACCAAACGCTTGCCATCAGGAAGATGGCAGGCCATGGATTGACCATGGAAGCTGTTGAATTTCCATAACAGAGACCAAATATTGGGGGATAACCAGCATTTGGAGATATAGAAAGGAAATGAGAAGACAATACAATAAAAAGGTATGCCTCCTGCATGTCCTATACCGCGTTCAGCCCTAAAGTACATCTAATGATAAAACCTGTCTTCAAGATTCACCCCATTTGTGAAACTCTCTCACTTGTGTGTCGACAGGAATTGAACTGAAATTTCTTGCGAATGGGACAGGGGTTTTAACGCTCCCCTGCTATATCCAAAAAAAAAAAAAAAAAAGGTTTTGAACTTGCATATAATTTGCCACATTTCTACAAGTATACAGCTCCTGGCTGGATGTGGAAAGTCTAAAGTCTTGCGCGTTTTTGATGCGTTCCAGTGCGTAATTGGGGCATTCCAGTGCATTTTTCCCCCCTTTTTTTCTTAACCTTAAGGACGTGTGTTTCAATGCATTTTACAGCGTTCCTGTACAGGAAAAATGCAGCGTTAGAGTGTTTAATTTTCTAATGGAAAAAAATAAACTGTAAAATTTTTGCAGTTTGCTTACGCTCCGAGTCTGAGTGATGTAAAAGATATATATGCTAAATTTCAAGAAGATTGGATAATATTTAGAGGTTGCACACTTTGATCTATTTTGCAAAAGTAGGCAAAAAATATGATTTTTCAATGTTAATTACTTTTATTGGGAAAACTAGAAATCACAAACTTAAAAATACTATTAAAACCATACACGAAGATTAATAGGAAATATGATAGGCAAAACATGTGTTCTATTAATCAACTTTGAACGATGCAATCCCTTGTATTCTGTCACGTCGTGGATCCCAAACAATTCAAAGAATGTCTGTTTTATTAGTAAAAAAATGGGTCAGGTCTTTTCCTTCAAAAACCATGTTTTTACCCTCTAATTATTTCACTTCCTTTTTCTTTGCAGGTTTGGTTTCTAAATTTTTAGTCATATTTTCCTTAACAGCCTGAGTAATACGTTTGTCCAAAAAAGCCAATCCTACGTTTGTTTCTGCCAGATACCAAAGGTGTCTCTTAGCAACTGTGAGAGCACATTTTTTGACGTCTGCATCTGGGTAAGTGCTCAAAAGCTGTAGCATATCCAAATCATTCTTTGGAGCCCATCGACTTACAATTGCCTCATGCCAAAAGCAAACATATATGAGGCTGACAGAATGTGCAACCCATTTCATTCCTTCCAATTTTTGTTGAGGAATATTCAACTGTTTAGTGAAGAGGACAATTTTAATTGCATATATTGCCTTTGCCATTTACCTTGCTTGATGCAGTGCCCCTGGGATCCTGAAACTGAAGTCGTTATTAGACCAACCTCCTAGGTACAGGAGTGAGAGTTGGAATAACTCTTTGTAGTCTTCTCTTGGATGACTTCCGTCTTTTAGGACATTTTGGATGTAGTTAACCATTTTCACTCGTTGTTCTTCTAGAAAGCTTGGAACGGGACTTTCTTCATCCAGCATTGTTGTATACGACTTCTTATCAAGTGAAGCCCACAGACTTTGCATTGATAAAAGTGATCAATGTGTGCAACCCATAAATATTATCCAATCTTTTACATCACTGAGACTCAGGGCAAAGCCTCATGAAAATCACATGAAAATAAAACACCCTATGCAGCGTGTTCTACATTTTTTCCTGGAATGCACTGGAACTGCAAGCACTGGTGTTAAATATGCCATTAAAAAACAATCTACTTCCCATGCGTTTTTGATGCAGAAAAAAAAAACGCACAGGATTGCATGTGGTGTGAACTGGCCCTTAGACCAGGGATAATTGTATTTTGAGTGCCAGGAACCAGAACTTTCTAGCAAAATGTCAAAGTGGCATCAAAATATTTAAAAATAGGCCTATTCATTTACCATAAGTATTTGGAGGTGGATCCATACCCACACATTCCACATCAATGCTTTAATGGATACATTTAAAATAATAGATAAGCGAAAATACTTACCGTTTCTAGAGAAACTGCTGCTTTGGGCTCCCTCCAGTGCTGATCAAGTAACAAAAACCATAGGAACTTGGTCTCAAGATTGTTGAAAAAGGAGAATCAATCAATCTGAACACTGGTATTGCTCTTCAACACAGAATACACGGCCAGGCTTTGCTCACTTGAACTGGAAGCACTTACAAAAGCTGCATTTTCCATTCTAAGATTAATGCCCATCAGGGTGTAGGCAAGTCATGTGAAAACAAGGGCTAGTCAATGGTCCTCCTCTGCAGGATCATACAAGAAAAACTGAGAGGAACACATCAAATCTGGGCTTTGAGGGCTGCAGAAATGTCCCAACATGGCAGACCGGAAGTTTTCTGACAGTTTTACACCATAGTTTAAGGGAAGTTATAAAGCGGACCCTTTCCCCCCTCCCTCATTATATTAAACCACCATTTAGGATCATCAAAGAAACCGCCGCACACCGGAGCCGATCCTAGTAAGGATGTGTACATGTGAAAGTCTCTGTCCACCCCATGCTTGAAATCCCAAGCTGTCATTTTAAAAATATACATTTTTGGTGGCAGACTTCTTTCTTGTTCTCTGGGCAAGCCCACTAATGATATAAATTCAAACTAAAGAAAAAACTTCTGCGCTACTATTACTGTAACGGTGCTTCTTAATGATGCTGCAAAAACAAATAGTGAACACCCCTCACTACACATAAACTGAAATAGGTGCAATCGTGATAGATTGTGAACGTGTTTCTGCGCAAACAATATACCGATGTGAAAAAGACTGCTGATTTAAATACAATCCTAGCTGAAATATCTCAAATAAAATGTATAAATAAACAGAATAAAAGTCCATAAAGTAACATCAAACGTGCATCAAAGTGTCTAAAGTGTAGTTAAATTCACATAAAAGCATAAACAATAGTGACTGGTGAGTGAACAAATGTTGATAGGTGATCAAGTGACTGTTCGTGGAAATGGACACCCACTCGGGGCTCACAGAACTCTCACCTCCATGGCACAATAAAAGTGCCTGTAGATTTCAAAGAATCTGTAGTTGCTTTAATCCGGTGGTGATAATATTGTCCCGGGCCTTCTCTGGGGGTGGCGTCACTTCCTTCAATGGATAAGCTTTCAATCTGCAAGAGCTGCAATCTTTTCTAACTGTCACAAATGTCAAACTGCAATGTGATAGACCCGGTCTATCACATTGCAGTTTGACATTTGTGACAGTTAGAAAAGATTGCAGCCCTTGCAGATTGAAAGCTTATCCATTGAAGGAAGTGACGCCACCCCCAGAGAAGGCCCGGGACGATATTATCACCACCGGATTAAAGCAACTACAGATTCTTTGAAATCTACAGGCACTTTTATTGTGCCATGGAGGTGAGAGTTCTGTGAGCCCCGAGTGGGTGTCCATTTCAACGAACAGTCACTTGATCACCTATCAACATTTGTTCACTCACCAGTCACTATTGTTTATGCTTTTATGTGAATTTAACTACACTTTAGACACTTTGATGCACGTTTGATGTTACTTTATGGACTTTTATTCTGTTTATTTATACATTTTATTTGAGATATTTCAGCTAGGATTGTATTTAAATCAGCAGTCTTTTTCACACCACTAATGATATCCACACCTAATCTTGCGATTGCACTTAATGAGATCTGGTGTGGTTATTGTTTATACAATGACAGGGTGTGTATCCTTATGCCACTGGACACCCTCAATGCTGGAGCTAAGGCAACGTATCAACAATAACCTGCATAAGATCACCATGGCATCATCTGTGGACGAAAAAATGAATTTTTACCCCCGAAATCTCCAAGTTTACCCAGAAGACATCCCTTAAGGGCTCTGGCGACGTAACCTTCCCAGGGGACCCGCTGGGAAGCACCGCCTATGTCACAAGTGCCTCAAAAAAGGAGAAAGAAATGCAAGTTGAATTTTACACATTTAGCATATGACTGGAATGTGTTTACAGCTCAGCTTTTTTTTCAGTTGGGGTGGGGTGTGTGCCTTAAGGTGCACAGCAGTTAAATTTTCCTGACTGCAATGAGAGATGCGCTAACACTTGTAGCACTACTCATGCACCCTCCTCTTTTATCCAAGCTTGGGTGAAGCAATACAAAATACAGAAACACTTAGAGACAGCATTGGCATTCCCAAAGCAATATAACAACCGGTATCGTTCATTTTCTGTAGAGTTCTTAGTGTAAGCCTCTTCAATAGTTTCTTAAAGCAGATGTTGAATGTTGGCATAGAATACCTTCCCTTGTTCCTCCAACGATCAACATGCAATTTAAGTTTCTCAATCAGTTTTGCTTTCAAGACGTTCCTCCAGACCCGGTGATGTCATCTTGGTCTTTCTGCTGGCTCTGTAGTAAGATCAAAACTGGTGGCAAGGACCAGCGGGCCCCTATAAAATATTACTGCACCCTGCCTCAGATCTGCTCTCAAAGGCCCTCCCAAGCAGTTCGCTGCTTCTTGGCAGGATCTTCGATAAATGCAGACCATCCTAATGGGTGGCTCCCAGTCACTATACTGCTGTTTCCAAACATTACATGAAAGAACACATCACCAGCATCTCTTTAGACGCCCATGCTCTTTCCTGTTGGCCCACTGAACACTCTGCTGTTCAGTCGCTGTGTTAAATAATCTAGCAACTGATCAGCAGATTGCACAGGTAAATTATGCAACACCCAGTGGCCAGTAAGGAGGAGCAGGCCAGGGATGCGTTCGTTCACATAATATTTGGAAATAGTACAGTGACTGACAAACCCTAAAGATTAAGCCCGCCTGTGATGAAGACCAAAGATTACTGAAGGCGGAGAAAGTCAATAGCTGTAAGAGGAGAGCCAACAGTACAGATCAGGAGAAGAAGCAACTAAAGTGATTCAGACAGTAAATTAAGGTAGGCTCAAAACAGCTGCTGCAGGTTCAAAGAATATACAGTGAAGATGCAAGTTTTTTCAAGGATTTGAGAGTAGTCAGTTTTAAACATAGAAGAGAACTTTCTACAGGTGTGAATAAAGACAAAGTTCATCTTTAATCAACATCACACCACTGCTGCATATTCATCTTGCCAATAATCTTCCTGCATTCCTTCACCCAACCATGTACAGTTTCTGGAGCAATGGAAGACTTATGGAAAAAAAAAACAAAAAAACAAACCTTGAATTTTTCATTGTGAGAATACGTTCGGAGATGTTCATCAGCTTCTACGTGATCTGGAAAGGAATGATCGCAAAGCGAGCAGTAATAGCCTTTAGTTGGAACCATGAATTCTGCACCTAGGGGGTCGAGTACAGAAACGTCAGGGACATACAACATGACTGAGCTCTTGTTGCATTTACTGATCATGTACACAGGGTGACTCACCTTTCAGAGCGACAGTCACCTTCTGCTTCTTTGGACTACTGACTTCAGTCTTTTTTGTCTTCACCCAGGGCCTTTGCTGTTGCTTCAAACTCTATTGCAGTACACAAAACATACAGGTATGATGAGAATTTAAACAGGTTTTATAAGTAAGCTTACCATGTGTGCACCCAGTACCACAATTTATCCACAATAAAGACAAAAATTCCCCTCCACCTGCAAACCCGAGAAATAACGGCAATCCTCTGATCCGTACCTCATGGTGCTTCCTTTCGTGGAAATGTAGGAGAAATTCGAGTACATTCATGCACAAGCTATTGCAGTCCTCGCACCAATGTCCCCCAGAATCATAATACTCAAATATGTCCCCGACCTCAAAGGGAGCTGGGTCCTCTTTCTTGGGGGAGGCCTTTGAAGGAGGAGCACTAGATCGTGAACTTCTTGACCTGGACTTGTCCCATGATTTCAAGCTTTCCTCAGAATCTGACGAGCTAGACGAGCTGCTTTCTGAGGAGCTACTCCTCCTGTCAGAGCGGCGTTTTGGGGATCTTGAAGATCGTTTAGGCTTTACGTCATCTTCTGTCTTTCCAGACAAGCGAGCGCTGGCGGAAGGGGAAACGTCCCCTGATGAATCTGATCTGCCCTTGGGCTTAACGTCAGTATTTTTGTCAGTTGCAGGTGATAAGTCGCTCCTCTCTTTGGAGTCCTGGCTGGTCTTCGAGTCATTTTTCTCATTGATGCTTCCACTGGATTTTGCATCACTACTGGAGTCCTAGATAAGAAAGAAGAAGAATCTAAGCAAGGAAGAACTGAAAAAAAAATGGAATAACTTCCACAAAATATAAATATGGCTCCTGAAACATCAAAGAAAACATATAGAGCCACTGAAAGGAGAAATTATAATTTCAGTGCTGCCTGAAGAACAGGCCCTCTGAATACTGCTCACCCGAGGAGAGAGAGGGCTCTTTTCCCGTTCTTTATAAGTATCCTTTTTGTCTGCTAAATCCATGGGGCTAGCACCCAGGATCTCCGCCACCTTGATCAACTGCTGTTGCTTATGCTTGGTTTCAAAAATTTCATTGTTCAGAGAGCTGATCTGCCTGCGGGCACTATCGATTACATTGCTCAGCTCCCCCAGGAGAGGGTCCTTGTGACCATCTTTTTCCCGCCGCTTCTTCCGCAGGAGAATCCCTGTGACATAACAAAAGCAACATGGCGGCTGTAAGCATATTACTGTGAAGCAATTATTTCAATGGAATGTAGTTTTATTGACCCACCCCATCCCTTGGTCCTTGTATGGTAGGAGTAATAAAGGAAAAAGGGGTTCCTCACCATGCTGTATACGCAGCTGCTCCACCTTTGTGCTCAGATTTTTGAAGTTTAAGGTTTTAGCTTTCAGGTCCTGCTTGAGTGCGTCCAATTCCTCCAGTACCTTAAATAAATAGAAGCATTTTTTTTTCTTTCCCCACACATCAACATTTCAGTAAATTAAAATCCAGACGAGTCTCACGCAAGACAAGTGAAGGAAATTAACACTGGAGGGTCCGCACTTACCTTGAACTTAAGCCACTTAGAACTGCTTCTTCTAGTTTAACAAGTTACACATCAACTACGGCACTGACCGATGTCAATGATGTGCAAATGAAACCTGCAATGTGGGGCACTTACCACCAGTCAGAAGAGAAGTCTTATGCATTGAGCCCCAAGGCAAATAACAAAAACATAGAAGATAGAAGAGTGACAGCAGAAAAAGACTAAAAGTAGTCCATCGACTGCCCCCACTTTATTAACACTTTTGTCTGAATATAAATCTATGTTAAGATAGGCAGCCGGCAACTCGAATCATCCACATGTGATCATCTTTATTTACCACAGGGTGAATACAGAAAAGAGAAAGCTTACGCATTTTGGTCCACGGCCGTGGGCCAAAAACGCATAAGGATTTCTTGTTCTGTACTAACCCTGTGGCAAATAAAAATGATCGCATGTGGATCATTCCAGTTACTGGCTGCCTATCCTTGCTATTGCTACAGTTTGAGTGAATGGACGACACTGAGCCTGTGCACCAAAATCTCACTTCCTTTGTGGGAATTCCAGTGAGTGTTTGCCTTCTTTGTTGAATAAATCTATGTTCATCCTAACAAGGTTTAAAGAACAACTCCATCTTATAAAACACTTTACATAGTTCCTTTGGGCCTAGCTGGCCCTAATGGACCATGTTCCTCACTAGCCTGTGAGGCCGCTGGAAATGCAGTATAAACTGTACGTAGCTGCAGCCACATACAGCACTGTGTTCCAGGTATGAGCCGAGCCTTCCTGACTTATACCCAGAACACAGATCAGTCTACAGCAGCGGCACTCAGCCCCTCAGAGCAAGCGATGCATTCCATCAATGAATACAAAGCTTCCTCTGATTGGCTGAGTTCAGCGGTTGTGAGATCATCAGCCCACCTCTCTGCCAATCAGAGGAAGCTTTGTATTCATTGATATAAAATACATTGCTTACTCTATCAATGAATACAAAGCTTCCTCTGATTGGCAGAGAGGTGGGCTGATGATCTCACAATGTCTGACTCAGCCAATCAGAGGAAGCTTTGTATTCATTGATGGAATGCATCTCTTGCTCTGAGGGGCTGAGCGCTGCTGCTGTAGACTGATCCGTGTTCTGGGTTTTAGACAGGAAGTCTCGTCTCGCACCTGGAACACAGTGCAGTATGTGGCTGCAGCTACGTACAGTTTTTTACTGCATTTCCAGCGGCCTACACAGGCTAGTGAGGAACATGGTCCATTAGGGCCAGCTAGGCCCAAAGGAACTATGTAAAGTGTTTTATAAGATGGAGTTGTTCTTTAAACATTTTTAGGATGTACATAGATTTATTCAACAAAGAAGGCAACACTCACTGGAATTCCCACAAAGGAAGTGAGATTTTGGTGCACAGGCTCAGTGTTGTCCATTCACTCAAACTGTAGTAATAGCAAGGATAAGGATAGGCAGCCGGTAACTGGAATGATCCACATTTTAGCAATAGCAAGGATAGGCATTCCATCAATGAATACAAAGCCTCCTCTGATTGGCTGAGTCAGAGGTTGTGAGATCATCAGCCCATCTCTCTGCCAAGAGGAAGCTTTATATTCATTGATATAGAATACATTGCTTACTCCATCAATGAATACAAAGCTTCCTCTGATTGGCAGAGAGGTGGGCTGATGATCTCACAACCTCTGAACTCAGCCAGAGGAAGCTTTGTATTCATTGATGGAACGCATCGCTTGCTCTGAGTGGCGGAGCGCTGCTGCTGTAGACTGATCTGTGTTCTGGGTATAAGACAGGAAGTCTCGTCCCGCACCTGGAACACACTGCAGTATGCTGTATGTGGCCACAGCTATATACGGTTTATATCGCACATCAAGCTGCCTCTCAGGTTAGTGAGGGACATAGTTCATTTGGGCCAGCTTGGCCCAAATGAACTACACTATATTGTCAAATGTATTGGGACGTCTGCCTTTACACACACATTAACTTTAATGGTGTCTTAGTCCGTAGGGTTCAGTATTGAGTTGGCCCACCCTTTGCAGCTATAACAGCTTCAACTCTTCTGGGAAGGCTGTCCACAAGGTTTAGGAGTGTGTCTATGGGAATGTTTGACCATTCTTCCAGAAGCGCATTTGTGAGGTCAGGCACTGATGTTGGACGAGAAGGCCTAACTCAGTGTCTCTGCTCCAACTCATCCTAAAGGTGTTCTATCGGGTTGAGGTCAGGACTCCGTGCAAGCCAATCAAGTTCCTCCACCCCAAACTTGCTCATCCATGTCTTTATGGCCCTGGCTTTGTGCACTGGCGCGCAGTCATGTTGGAACAGGAAGGGGCCATCCCCAAACTGTTGCCACAAAGTTGGGAGCATAAAATTGTCCAAAATGTCTTGGTATTCTGACATCTTAAGAGTTCCTTCACTGGAACTAAGGGGCCAAGCCCAACCCCTGAAAAACAACCCCACACCATAATCCCCCCTCCACCAAACTTTATACTTGGCACAATGCAGTCAGGCAAGTACTGTTTTCCTGGTAACCAAACCCAGACATGTTCATCGGATTGTCAGAGAAGCGTGATTTGTCACTCCAGAGAACACGTCTCCACTGCTCTGCCCTACATAATCCACCTCCACCAAATGATTTGGACCAGTGCACAAAGCAAGGTCCATAAAGACATGGAAGAGCGAGTTTGGGGTGGAGAAACTTGACTGGCCTGCACAGAGTCCTGACCTCAACCCGATAGAACATCTTTGGGATGAGTTAGAGCAGAGACTGCGAGCCAGGCCTTCTTGTCCAACATCAATGCCTGACCTCACAAAAATGCACTTCTGGAAGAATGGTCAAAACATTCCCATTAGACACACTCCTAACCCTTGGGGACAGCCTTCCCAGAAGAGTTGAAACTGTTATAGCTGAAAAGGGTGGGCCAACTCAATATTGAACCTACAGACAAAGACTGGGATGCCATTAAAGTTCATGTGCGTGTAAAGGCAGGTGTCCCAATACTTTTGAGAATATAGCATGTGTAAAGTGTTTTGAAAGATGAATTTCTACTTTAAATTCACTTACTGTTAAATAATTAACTACTCTTTCAGTAAAATAACATGTTCTAAGGGCAGTGTTAAATTTTCCTTATGCTGGTTTGAAGTCTTTTCCTCCCATGTTATTGAACTCTGCTTCATACCCGACCCTTTACCGCCGGATAGATGCAGTTGTGCTCATAAGTTTACATACCCTGGCAGAATTTATGATTTCTTGGCCATTTTTCAGAGAATTTGAATATCAAAAACGTTTTTCTTTCACACATGGTTATTGTTTGGCTGAAGCCATTTATTATCAGTCAACTGTGTTTACTCTTTTTTAAATTGTAATCACAACGGAAACTACCCAAATGATCCTGATCAAAAGTTTACATACCCTGGTGATTTTGGCCTGATAACATGCACACAAGTTGACACAAAGGGGTTTGAATAGCTATTAAAGGTAACCATCCTCACCTGTGATTTTTTTGCTTGTAATTAGTGTGTGTGTATAAAAAGGTCAATGAGTTTCTGGACTCCTGACAGACCCTTACATCTTTCATCCAGTGCTGCACTGACGTTTCTGGATTCTGAGCCATGGGGAAAGCAAAAGAATTGTCAAAGGATCTACGGGAAAAGGTAGTTGAACTGTATAAAACAGGAAAGGGATATAAAAGGATATCCAAAGAATTGAGAATGCCAATCAGCAGTGTTCAAACTCTAATCAAGAAGTAGAAAATGAGGGGAACCAAACAGTCAGGTAGACCAACTAAAATTTCAGCCACAACTGCCAGGAAAATTGTTCAGGATGCAAAGAAAAACCTCACAAATAACTTCAGGTGAAATACAGGACTCTCTGAAAACATGTGGTGTGGCTGTTTCAAAATGCACAATAAGGAGGCACTTGAAGAAAGATGGGCTGCATGGTCGAGTTGCCAGACAAAAGCCATTACTATGCAAATTTCACAAAGTATCTCGCTTACAATACACCAAACAGCACAGAGACAAACCTTTTGGCACAAAGTCATTTGGAGTGATGAGACCAAAATTTAGCTTTTTGGCCACAACCATAAACGCTACATTTTGAGAGGAGTCAACAAGGCCTCTGATGAAAGGTCCACCATTCCTACTGTGAGACACGGAGGTGGATCGCTGATGTTTTAGGGATGTGTGAGCTACAAAGGCGCAGGAAATTTGGTCAAAATTGATGGCAAGATGAATGCAGTATGTTATCAAAAAATACTGGAGGAACATTTGCATTCATCAGCCAGGAAGCTGCGCATGGGATGTACTTGGACATTCCAACATGACAATGATCCAAAATACAAGGCCAAGTCCACCTGTTACTGGCTACAGCAGAATAAAGTGAAGGTTCTGGAGTGGCCATCTCAGTCTCCTGACCTCAATATCATTGAGCCACTCTGGGGAGATCTCAAAACGTGCAGTTCATGCAAGACAGCCCAAGAATGGCTTTTTGCCAAGAGGAATGGGCAGCTTTACCATCTGAGAAGATAAAGAGCCTCATCCACAAATACCACAAAAGACTTCAAGCGGTCATTGATGTTAAAGGGGCAATACACGGTATTAAGAACTGGGGTATGTAAACTTTTGATCAGGGTCATTTGGGTAGTTTCTGTTGTCATTCTGATTTAAAAAGAGTAAACACAGTTGATTGATAATAAAATGGCTTTAGCCAAACACTAACCATGGAGTGAAAGAAAAGTTTTTGTGTTACCATTCAAATTCTCTGAAAAACAGCCAAGAAATCATAAATTCTGCCAGGGTATGTAAACTTATGAGCACAACTGTAGATAGATATACACATGTATATATGTAGCAACACGGAATTGGGCTTTATTCTGTTACGCCCCACACAAGTTTATGCGGTACTAACCCCCCTCCCCCCTCCTACACAGTGCATGTTAGCATGTGGCTGGTTCGACAAAAAGCTTTTACCACCACTCAGTCCTGGATTGTTGTGAGCCCAGCGTGTGCAATAAAACACAGCGCCCACTTCCCACAGGCTTTGTGTAAACGATAGGCTGAGCTCTCAGGAAGTGGGCAGAATGACAGTGTCGTTCTGCTTAGATTAAGACTGCCGGCACAGGACTGAGGAAGCTGGGGACAGTACTTGAGTATGGAAAAGGTAGGTAGAAATTGGGATTTTTACATTTTTTTATAGCTTCTACAGTTACATCTCTGTAGGTTACCATGTACAGTGACGCTACTCCTGGCAATGCCAGTTTAGATCTTGGGGTGATGCAAGCTCCTCTTGCTAGACGAATTGTACCACTGGAACCTGTGGTTCATTCAGGACCAAATACAATTTGGAGAGAACTCTAGGCAAGCATATTGCTTTCATTCTCCAATTTTGACCAAAAACACGGACATGTACATTCGTCTTATTCTATAGGACTGAAATTTACTACCTCAATCAGCTGTCAAGGTTGTGAAAGTCATACCATGGAAAGTGCCACAATGGACACCATGTCCAAAAGGAAATGGGAGAGAATACAGAGATCACTACAAAATGAAAGCGCTATTACATTAATAAAACAAGTTGTAGCATCACTTACATGCTCTCAGAGACAGTGGCTGCTTTCCTTCTAAGGCAGCCTTTCTCAACCTTTTCAACACAGAGGAACCCTTAAAAATAGTTCTCCAGTATCGGGGAACCCCTGCTAAAAAAAAAGAAACCACCCCCATACATCTTTTTAACCACTCGCTAACCAGCCGCCGCAGTTGTACAGTTGCGGCAGAATGGCACGGCTGGACAAAGCGCCCCTAGTGGCCACATTGCTTCGCCCTGTGGCCACTAGGGGCGGCCCCTGAGCCGATGTGAGTGCCTGGCGGTCACGATCACCGCCGGGCTCCCGCGATCGCGGCAGACATACGGAGAACCGGGATCTGTGTGTGTAAATACACAGTTTCCGGTTCTCTGAGGGGAGGGGAGACAAGAGTCTGTTCATACAGAGTATGAAGAGCGATCTGTCATCTCCCCAACACAGTCCCCCCCCCCCCCCCTCAGTTAGAACACACACTAGGGAACACAATTAACCCCTTCCCAGCCAGTGACATTTTTACAGTAATCAATGCAATTATAATAGCACTGATCGCTGTATAAATGTCAATGGTCCAAAAATGTGTCAAAATTGTCCGATGTGTCCACCATAATGTCGCAGCCCCGATTAAAAAAAAAAAAAAAAAGAATAAAAATGCCATAAAACTATCCCCTATAACTTTTGCGCAAACCAATATACGCTTATTACGATTTTTTTTATACCAAAAAAATATGTAGATTACATATCGGCCTAAACTGAGGATAAAAAATATGTTTCTATTAATATTTTGGGGGATATTATAGCAAAAAGTAAAAAAAACTTGCGTTTTTTCCAAAACTTTCGCTCTTATTTTGTTTGTAGCGCAAAAAATAAAAACCGCAGAGGTGATCAAAAACCACCAAAAGAAAGCTCTATTTGTGGGGAAAAAAGGACGTCAATTTTGTTTGGGTGCCACATCGCACGACCGTGCAATTGTCAGTTAAAGCGATGCAGTGCCGAAACGCAAAAAGTGCTCTGGTCAGGAAGGGGGTAAAATCTTCCTGGGCTGAAGCGGTTAAAGCGTTTAAGGGCTCCTTCACATGTGAATGGGGCCATCAGCAATTACAAGCTAGAGACTCAGCAGGGGCTCCCGGTGATTAGCTGCAGGTGGGAGCCCCCATAAAAGTAAAGGACACAATTAAAACGCGGCCACTCGCATTTAATTGCTTAAGGACTCTCCTACGAATGATCAGCCCTAGATACAAAGCGGTTGATTAACCAAAACTAGAGAGGGCAACATCTGGTGCAGCTCTGCATGGTAGCCAGTTTCTCACTTCAGCTCCATGAACGATTACATGTGAACAGTCGCGATTAGCTGTGGGAGCGGTCAGTCTCCCATTGCTTTCAAAGTGGCTGCCGCCCATAGCTAATGGCTGGGAACAGCCACTGAGTCTCCTGCATTGCTAACGGCCCCACTTGCAGGTGTAAATGGGACCCAGTACTATTTTATCCAACGCGTTTCATTGTTTGAATTTTTTTTCCACTACATACATATGTTATGGAGGCTATTGTGGAAAGACAGAGAGACTGATCAAAGTGCATTATCAACAACAAAAAAAAATATTGTAAAGCTGAAGCCCATTCAGCAGGGAACGGCTGAATTTCGATACATGGGTGGCTGCTCCCCCTCAGCAAGCTTGTTTTGAAAATTTCACGATCAGTGGCTGCAGTCACTGATCAGTGTATTTCGACAACAGAGTGACAAAAAACAATGTATCAATAGGCAGGATATCCCTATCAACCTTGTTTGTGTGGCTGGAGGAATCCGTTTTTTTTAGTCTGCTGGACAAAAAAATAAAAAAAAACAATGTGGGAGATTTATTAAAACTGAAGCACTCAGAATCTGGTGCAGTTATACATGGTAGCCAATCAGCTTCTAACTTAAGCGTGTGAAATTAAGCTTTGACAATAAAAACCTGGAAGCTGATTGGTTGGCAGAGTTGCATCAGACTATGCTTTAGTAAATAAGCCCCAATGTACGTATGGCCAGCTTAAAATAACATCAAGTAACATTGGTAAAGTAAAATACTCATGCTGCCCCCCCCCCCCCCCCCAAAACCAGAAGAGACTTACTTTTAGCTTCTCAGCTTCTTTATTTCTACGTTCGGCTTCGTGTTTGGCCAGCAGCTCTGTGGTCGAAGTCGGGGTTTTCGGTTCATTCTTTGCTGCGGCCTCGAAATCTGCATTTGTTTCGATGACGCGTAGGTTGCTGCGGGCGTGACTAGTTTGAGGGGTAGGTAAATGAGGGGAGGAGACTGGAGGTGGTATATGAGTGGGAGGAGGCGGCTGGTGAACTGGTGGTGGGGGATACATTGTCCAGTTGGACGTTGGGAATGACACATAAGGCGTATATGGGTTAAATGAGGGAGGGGGAACTGAAAAGTTGTGCATCATTGGGGAGGGGTTGTATGGAGAATACATAGGAACCTGGGAGGGGCTTATAGGAGGGGGGGTCATCTCTGGGACTGGAGCAACTTGGGGTGGCTGAACTAAAACAGGGGGTGTCTGAACTGTGGTAATTGACTGCACAGTGCTGATTGCCTGGGCTGAGCTAACACTGGATGCCTGCACAGTAGTAATCGGTTGCCCTATTGTCTCTATTTTGGATGCAGGCTGGCTCTGCTCTTTGGCAGCTGTCTTCGGTGTTACAGGTGGTGTCTTCTGTTTGATGGTAGGTCCCGGCTGCTGAGCAACTGATGCAGGCTTTTTTGTCACGGGCGGCTTTGCAGGAGTCTCGTTCTTTACTGCTACTTTAGGCACAACCTTCTGCTTCTGTTCTGCTTCAGGTTTGGCCTTGGATTCAGAAGGACTTGTGGTGGTGTTCTGGGGCTGCTGGGGCTGCTGGGGCTGCTGAGACGGGGTCTGTGATACTTTTGGTATCAATTTCTTTCCATGAAGCCGCTCTTGAGTCCTCACGGCAAGTTTCCCAATCTCTGCCACACCGATATCTAGTCCAATAGTCTTTAGTAGATCATGGATCTTGGCATACTCCTTCTCATCAGGAGTATTCTTGGGAACGTTGGCTGGTGGGGTTTGCTTGGGTGGCGTCTGCACGGGTGGCTCTTTGCTGGGCTCGGGGGTCTTCTCCTCCTCGTCCCCGTACAGAAATCTCTCCTCCTCTTCAATTTCCGTGAGGCTCCTCTTATGTTCCCGCTTCTGTTCAGGGAAACTTGCTGCAGCGGTTGCCAATTTCATCCCTGACATTCCTGGATCATGCAATGGCAAATAGCCGTCTCCTAGAGATGGACCTTTACCGACTTCCTTAGTGTTCAAAAAATTGCCTGCAGAAGAAGTATGTGGCCTGTTTAGGGGGTCATTTGCAGTGGAATTAGGGGCGTTGCTGGTAAGCACCTGTTTTGTGGTCAGACTTATCCCCCCTGCTGCGGCAGAAGAAGAAATCCCAGTTACAAGCTGAGAGCCGGACCTTTGAATTATTGATGGAGAGATCTGACTGGTCCTCATGTCTCCTGGGAGCGCATTGCCAACATTAGTTAGGAGAGACGATGGCGGCTTTCCTAGACTTGAATAGCTGTCAACCTGTTTAGAGGATTACAGGGGAAAAACCGTAAATGTTAAGTAATCAGACATTAGAGTTTTTCATACAACTTTATAGACAATAACACCACAAACACATTGAAACAAACAGCTTGTACTTTACCACTTATTTTTTTAAAGGGAAAGTTATTAAACTAAAAACTAATTTAATGTATAAATGAAGTCTCACAATGTTGTTCTGGAAAGCTCAAAGTAACTTTATTGTTCCTACACATCAGAGAACACTCCACACCAGCAACTGGAGATTAATCGTAGAACAAGCGGATGTGGGGAAGTATTTATACACATCTTCCACTTAATTAACCACTTCAGTAGCGACATCAATTTTATTTTGGTACAACACCACACAACCGCTCAGATGTCAGTTAAAGCGACGCAGGGCTGCTTCGCAAAAAAATGGCCGGGTCATTAAGGGGTTAAATCGTTCTGGGGCTGAAGTGGTTAAGGACCGCCCCACGTACATATACTGCAGCCGGGCGACCCTTTAGCTCAAAATCACGTGCCTGTACGTGATATTTTTCTTCCGGAACTGGCGCGCATGCACAGCGCCAGCGACCTGCTCCAGCTGTGATTGGACACAGCGAGAGCCAATCAGCGGGTCCTGCAGACTCAATGTCCGCCGGGACCCACTGATCGTTTCCAAGGCAGATAGAACGGTGGTCTGCCAATGTAAACAAGGCAGATCGCCATTCAGTGACAGGAGAAGACAGATCTTGTGTTTCTGCTGTAAAGGAAATTTGTAAGTTCTGTATATAACTGTATTCTATTTTGTATGTATTGCACACTGTCCACACGGCACCAATAATGTTTTCATTACATGTTTGCATTCTTTCGAGTCCCGATTAGAATTAGTCTGCCTATGTTACGCCCCTTGTTACCATAAACGTACAATTGTAATATTAATGTGATACCTACGTAATCGTGTATAAAAACCTTCAATTGCGTCATAATAAAGCAGAACAGTTATTTGTCAAGATGCGGAGTATCTTTTGTATTTGTTCCCTACTGCAGTAGTTATTAATTTGGAACCACTAATCCAGGGGTGTCAAACTCAATTTCATCGTGGGCCGCATCAGCATTATGATTGCCCTCAAAAGGGCCGGTTGTATCTGTAAGATTAGATGGCCAGCGCATCCCCTCCCCTTACATTAGATGTCAAGAGCCACTCCACCATCAGAAGTTGAGTCCCCCACTCTCCCTTACATCACAGTGCACCCCTCTTTTCTTATGCTGGGTAGAAGCTGGATGCATTGCTTGAAAGCAGAAAGTAAGGGTCTGGAGGGGGGCTGGAGCTCTCCTGCAGCTGCCGAGATGTGCGAGGGCCACATGAAATGGCCTGGAGGGCCGGATTCGGCCCACGGGTCTTGTGTTTGACACCTGTGCACTAATCAATATGAGGATAAGAGTTGCCCATCTATAAAATTCCTTATCAGATGGCGAGCCAGCCAGGAGGGGATTTACAGGTGACCCCGTGAATCCAAAAACGAGGAGCATGAGACGATCCAGGAATTTCTGATAATCAGCCGGCTGAGGTAAGCCTTTTGCTTACATTTGAGTTATCAGACTTCCTTGATCGGTAAGACATTTTCGGGTCAAAGAGTAACTATTTTACTCGCCTTAATTGAACTGTATTGATTGGTGGTTATATGTTATGTTGTCTTTGTCTACTGTCCATCGGAGTGTTATAGATAAGAAAGGGAAGAATAGTACTGTTCACAGGTATATGTAGTATATCTGCTAGATAAAGTAGTTTGGAGGCAAGAGGATATAGGAACACGTAGAGAAGAGAAAGACTGGCCAGTCATTATGGGCATTACATTAAGTAAGGGGATAAAAGTAAGAGACCCTCAAAAATGCCCAGTGCAAGAGAAGCGCTATAAAATATATGAACCGGAGGTCCGGTTCCACCTATACTGAGCCCCTAGATAAATGTTTAAAGTGGACATGGATCCACAATGGGAAACTGGGTTACCAAAGTCCACAGGGACTAAGAACCATGCAGAGTTATCGGTTATCTAGGTGAGCAGGATAGATCAAGGGTGACAATTAACACTAGACAGAAAGGGACATTTTGATGTTAAGTTGTGGGGTGAATTTGGGGTCAGGCACTACATCTAGTAAAGTCAAAACAGAATACTTTATATTTTGTCAGAGAGGGAAGATGGAATGAGCACTAGGCCTGCCCGTCTGATCATAGAAGCTAGAGTATGTGAAGTATGGGATTACAATATATGGGATGCAAAGGATATCAGAACAAAATAAGGAAAGCAGAATTTAAGCAGGTAAATATTAAAAAGAGTTAAACGAAAGTGAGAGAATGATATGCATGTGTTGTGTACAAATGGGAAAAATGTAAGTGATTTTAGAGAGAGATGTTCGTGTATGTGTGTGAATGCTGGAACCTTTAGTTATATCTCTTGTGTGTGTATCATGTATGCAGATGTGACCCCCTCTTTTGCGCTCTCATGAAAGAATGTATGAGAGATCAGTAATAAGCTGGAAGGACACCATGCCAATTTCTGTTTTTTTTAGACAAAACACAAAATGTGCCGGGTTAATTAATTTAATGATAAACAATTATTTTTGAATATCCTTTGATAGTGGAAACAGTGCATTTAAAAAAAAAGGAGAACTCAAGTAAAATGTCCTCCTTTAAGGAAATATATCTGTGGATATATATTAGAATTAGGGTGCGATATTGAGATCACTTAAGCTCATATCAGAAATACTTAACAATTTTATTAATATAGATATATTGTAACTGGTTTAGACAACCTTTGGTTGGAAATGAAATCTAGGTTATTGGGAGAATTTGTTTAGATTAAGATGAGGTTGTTAATTGGAATACAGCTGCCATAATATTTAACAAAGCCAAGATGGATGGGATACAGAAGAAGTTTTTCTACAAAGATGAAATCTAAAGGTCTGCTAATAACTTGATGTGCAGTCCATGATGTGAGAGCAATAAATAAATAAAATTTAAATCTAACAGACCCATCACATCAAGTCCACACACCCTGTTAGGATAGACGTCACCTGCAGCCAGTTGTTTTATAGTTTTTGATCTGGCTGAGAGCTTTCTGTTCTGTCATATACAGATTGTTGGTCCTTTTGTTTTTATTTTTGAAATCCAAAGCAGAATGTGTGGATTGTGAAATGATGTGGCCCCTTTTGCGTGTAAGTGTCGTGGTATAAGCAGAAGAATACTTATGTTAAAAAAAATAAGGAAAATAATGTCAGATGGAAACTTGCGTTACCTAGCTAAAACTAACAGAGCAAGCAATGAAGTTATAATATTGCCAGGAAAAAGTTGTCTTTCCGAAACAAAATACTGAAGTTCTTACACAAACCGCAAGATAGAAAACAAGCCATATTTATGCAAGCTGGACCCAGTAATGAAGGGTTTCACCCCAATAGAGCTGTAGCTTTATGCAAAGGTGCTATTTAGACTAAGTTACAGACATTTTGGTCAAATATTTAGTTTTTAATGGTACCACATTCTGCGTGGCAAATATACAGCTAACTAAATGTTTGTCTAACGAAAGATTCAAAATATGAATTTGTTTATGTACAAATCTAACAATGCGTACATTTGAATCCAGCCATGTCTCTATTGGAGGAGGCTGATGACATAGAAAAAATATGCGTTAAATTGATGATGTAGGAATCAGCTGCTGTGAGCCCAGTGCAGGACACACTCCCTGAAGACCCAGATATTTAATTTGTAGATTTGATCCTGGTTTTATATGGAGGATGGCAATACCCTTAAATGAGTATGCACTTTATCACCCAGAAGGACACTATTCAGAGTCATTGGATCCTTTTACCCCAGCTCAAAAAGCAGAGTTCCATGTTTTAGCAAAGCCTGTGAGCTATAAAAAGAGTATATATTTATATAGATCTTCGACATTGTAGTGGCCGTCATCAGGAGGGGCAGAATGGACTTCCTATATGCTTTACTTGGTATATCGTGGTGGTGCAAAAGGAAAAAAGTTGGATCTGTTGGTAGGGCTCTATCAGTGAATTTTTCGGACAATACGATTAGTTCAGCAAGAACACTTCATCTATCCTTCTGGGGAGGCAGATCCCCAGATATTTAATATGCTCTGAGGCCCACTTAAAAAGGAAAGTCCACGGGGGCGCATGCGCGAGGCTTTACATGGCAGACGTGTCTCTGTGAAGCTCCGCACTCCCCGCTGCACACCCGGGACTATTGTGCCTTACTGAACCGGCAAATCGGAGCCATTTCCACGGGGATCGCTTCTCCATATATCAGTGCCCCTTCCGGTATGGTGTTAACGGGCCATCGCCGAAAACCGAACCATAAACCCATCAAAGAAGCGCTGGCCCGCGCTTCCTCCAAGATGGCGTCGAAGGCCCGGACCTGGCTGATCTTTCAACAACATCTCCAGCTCGCTCTGATATACCTGACAGCGAGGAGGAGGCTGACATACAAGAAGGCTCAGGCGGCTCCCCACCCGCCCCTGATACAGGTATGTCACAAGCTGCCTTTATGAGAGTCATGGAATCTATGCTACATAAGGCCCTTAAAGCAACATCAGACCAGATCACTACTAGTCTGACACGTGAGATACGCGAGATAGGCCAACGCACAGCAGACCTGGAAACAAGGGTAGATGACATAGAACTCACCCTCCAAGAACAAGCACAAGAGCAAATTGCCCTCAGAGAGGAGAACTCTATGCTTTTATCCCGCCTCGAGGATGCGGAAAATCGCTCCCGCAGATCCAATCTACGCCTCAGAGGCATCCCAGAAACAATTGATGACCTGCAATCTTTTACAACAGCACTTTTCCAAGAGCTAGCACCCTCCATACCCATCGAACGTCTTGAATTCGATAGAATTCACAGAGCGCTCACCAGGCGCCAGACAGACGGACCACCAAGAGACATCATCAAGCTGCATTTTTTTCGCACGAAAGAACAGCTCCTGGCGGCCGCCCGCAACAACAACACCCTGCAATTTCAGAGCCATACATATCAATTGTTTTCCGACTTGGCACCCCTCACGATTGCTAAACGCCGCGCCATGAAGCCTCAACTACAGGTACTTATACATCATCAACTTAAGTACACGTGGCGGTTCCCATTCGCATTGCAATTCTCCTATCAAGGTCAGCAACATACCTCCACCACACCAGAATCTCTCCAAAGGCTGCTGGAATCGCTCCACCTGTCTCCCCAGACTGTCCATTCAGACACAGCCCTTCCTCGCACTCCAGCCAGATCTGCCTCACAACCATACACCACTACTCCCAAACGGAAAAACCCCGGACCACCATCCATCCGGAAGGGAACTCCAGCCAGATTATCCGAATACTCCTATCGCAGTCCGAAATCCCGAGCTCCACGCTGAAAACAAAGGAACTGCCTTTTCAATTTTCTTTTGTCTCCTCTTCTTTTTTGAATACGCAGGTACTCGGTTGCACAAGCAGAGAATGTCTCCATGCCACCTTTGAGACCCCACGCGTGACTGAGACCTGCTAGAGGACCCCCGTCAAGAACGGACATATGGTAACCTGAAATTGTTTCCTTTTCAGGGCTCGTAGGTCTTTTAAGGCCTTCTCAGGTTCAGTTATTTTGTTCATTTTTTCTTTTACACATTAAACCTTTTTATTTGTTATTGTACCTATGTTGTTCTTAAACGCACAATTCTGTTTTGCACATACCCAGAGCGCACTTGACCTGGTTTGCATTTTGTGAGCCAGGTGAACCCCGCTACTCTGTCGTTTTCAAGATTGAATACCGGTAATGAAACAATTAGACAGCTTTTATGCTTTGACTAACCTACCGTGAATTTCATGCACACTTTTCTGGTATGTACCCCACATCTTCCCCTCCCCCTCCTCCCCCCTCTTCCCATCCCCCCTCTTCCCATCCTCCCCTCTCCCCCTCCTCCCTTTTCCTCTTTCCTCCCCCTCCCCCCACCCTCTTCCCTCCTCCTCCCCCCCTTCCCTCTTTATCTCTCCTAACCTCCAACCCTCCCTCCCTCCTCTCTCCCTCCCCCTCCCAGTTTCTCCCACCCTTATTCCTCCCTATCCCACCCTCCTTCCTCTCCAACCCCCCCTCCCCCCAACTCGAAGACACTAATCCCTCATGATGAACGTCACCACCTGAAAACTCACATGTGTGCTTAGCAGTTATTGAATTGAGCTGTACCATACGCTCTTATGTTCCCCACCCCCCACCTTTTACTTGATGTTCTGCTGTTATTTACATTATCTGGGGGCAATGGGGAAGGTTTCGTATTTTCCACTTTACTTTGTTTTGTTGTTTTCCATTATACTTACTTTTAAATCATTTTTGTTCATTTGCTGCTCCCGGTTGCGGCGGGGAGCAGTCAATGCTTACCCCCTCTGCGGTGCATCCACTCTTTGACCAGAACCTTGGTCGCAGAGTCAGTGCACGCATTAGTCGGGCTCTACTGACGTGCTGCCCCCTTATTAAGGGGGTCGCTCGGTACTCCACCCGACCCACAATGCTCTCCCTCTCCCCCCCTCCCTCTCCCCCCTCTTTGACTCTATATCTTTACTTCCTTCCCTTTTTCTGTGCCGGTTGACCCGCGTGGGCCCCCCCTTTTTTTCTTTGATATTTACCACCCACACACCCCATAATGGCCCCACTTGAAATCCTTACCCTGAACGTTAAGGGGCTAAATTCCCCACATAAACGAGTAAAAGCATTTCAAACCTTTGCGTCCCTGAAAGCCAAAATCGTAGCCCTCCAGGAAACCCATTTTTCCATACACCAAACACCGAGATTTTTTAGCTCTAAATACCCACAGGTATTTACTGCTTCAGCAAATACAAAACACAGAGGAGTTTTACTCGCTTTTCACCACACCATGCCATTTACCCCCCTCACTGAAATAAAAGACCCTGAAGGTCGCTATCTCATCCTAGTGGGACTATTACAGGACATAACCACAACCTTCGTCTCCTATTACGCCCCCAACACAAACCCGAATCCCTTTTTTTCGCATCTATTACAAGTCATGCAAGCACACTGCAAGGGAACCTTGTTCCTCTGCGGAGACTCCAATTCAGTACTGCAACCACACACAGACAAATCACCCTATACCCCGGAACATTACTCCCCCTCTTCACAATTTCGTAAACTTATACAGTCAGCCTCCCTCCTAGACACATGGAGAGAACTCAATCCCACAAAGAGAAACTATACATTTTATTCACACCCACACAAATCATTTTCCAGGATTGACCATATATTTACCTCAATACCTCACTTCTCCTTCATTCACACATCCAACCAATTACATGGACGGACCATTGTGCCGTTATTACCACAGTGTCATCCCTAATCCCACAAGCTACTAACAGATCATGGTGTATGAATGATTCCCTTTTAACCAATCCATCATACTGCCTAGATATTCAAGTAGCCCTTAAGGATTACCTAAAAACACAACGCAACCCCCGACATCTCCCCCATCCTCCTCTGGGAAGCACACAAACCCATGATTCGTGGCACATGTATCTCAGTGGCATCCCATCTTAATAGAGACAAGAAGCTCAAATTACACCAACTCGAATCAGATTACCATAATAGTTTCCTTTTATTCCAATCTGACCCTACTGAATCACGCAAATTAACATTAGAAAAAATTAAGCTAGAACTAGATCTAATCTTAGCCGAGACGGCTGATAAAACTATCCATAGAACAAACCACACGATCTATACAAAAGCAAACAAACCAGACACCTACCTGGCCCTGCGTCTACGTAGACCAGACCGTGCTCGTATTCCCATTAGACTCAGACTGGCTAAAGACGTAATCACTAGCAACCCTGTTAAGGTTCTCTCGGAGTTCCGTAAACAGTTGGCAAATCTCTATGATTCTAAAACAGCATTTCCACTACGCCAAGCAGAAAAACTGTTTCATAAACTACCTATACCAACCTTGTCTGAATCCAATCGCGAGCTGATGGAGAGCACGATCTCGACAGACGAAGTACTAGCAGCCATAAAAACCCTAAAACCTAATAAACGCCCAGGCCCTGATGGCCTCCCCAGTCTCTACTATAAAAAGTTTGCCACAGAACTAGCCCCCCTTCTTACCAACACTTTCAATACCATACTAAAGCAACACTCTTTTGGCAGGGACACATTGACTGCTCTTATCTCAATGATCCCCAAACCAAACACTGATAGCACGTTATGGTCCAACTATAGACCAATCTCACTTCTTAATGTGGATATTAAGATTTTAGCCAAAATTCTCGCCCTACGCCTCAATCCCATCATTGGTGGCTTGATACACAAAGACCAGGTTGGCTTTATACCCAAACGACAAGCGAGCGACAATATCAGACGAGTAATTCTCCTGCAACATCTGGCCCGTTCCCGTAAGATCCCCATGCACCTCCTCTCCTTAGATATACGCAAAGCCTTCGATACAGTCTCTTGGCCCTACCTAATTTTTATCCTCCAACGTTGGGGCTTCGGTCCCAATTTCTTAACCGCTTCAATACCCGGCCATAGTCAAATGACGTCCACAGATGGGATCTCCCATCCTGGGTGGGCGTCATATGACGGCCTCGGCTTTCCGCCGCTACTGCGGGCCCCTGGGGGCCCGCAGAGCGGCGATCGGGGTACCGTTGTGTCCCTCAGGACACAGCCGTTCCCCGATGGGGGTATTGAAGCGGCGGCGGCGGCGGGCGGCGGGCGGCGGAGCGTCGGTAACGGCGGATGCAGAGCGGCATTGGGAAGCGTGTATGAGGCGGGTTCCGGCGGAAGAGGAGTGATCAGAGCGGTGATCGGGGCTGAGGCTTTTCCCCTGGATACAGCTCAGCCCCGATCACTGTAGCCAATGACATGGCTCTGCATCACATGACCGGCTGTGTCCAATCACAGCCGGTCACTAATGTAAACAAACACACAGTCACACAGTAACTGCTGTTGCTGGGCTCTTCTCCTCACACACCGATCCAGTGTGAGGAGAAGAGATCAGCTAACAGTGAGTTACTAATTACATGTACTACTGTGCCCAGATCGCCCCTCCTAAATAAAGAGTACCTGTCACCTCAGTACCTGTCACCTCAGTACCTGTCACCTCAGTACCTGTCACCTCAGAGTACCTGTCACCTCAAAGTACCTGTCATCTCAGAGTACCTGTCCATCACCTGCCACCAGAGTACCCGCCACCTCATCACCTGCCACCAGAGTACCCGCCACCTCATCACCTGCCACCAGAGTACCCGCCACCTCATCACCTGCCACCAGAGTACTTGCCACCTCATCACCTGCCACCAGAGTACTTGCCACCAGAGTACCCGCCACCTCACCACCAGAGTACCTGCCACCAGAGTACCCGCCACCTCATCACCTGCCACCAGAGTACCTGCCACCTCATCACCTGCCACCAGAGTACCTGCCACCTCATCACCTGCCACCTCATCACCTGCCACCAGAGTACCTGCCACCTCATCACCTGCCACCAGAGTACCCGCCACCTCATCACCTGCCACCAGAGTACCTGCCACCTCATCACCTGCCACCAGAGTACCCGCCACCTCATCACCTGCCACCAGAGTACCCGCCACCTCATCACCTGCCACCAGAGTACCCGCCACCTCATCATCTGCCACCAGAGTACCCGCCACCTCATCACTTGCCACCAGAGTACATACAGCCAGTCAGCCACTATGTCCAGAAAGATGTACACCCCAGAAGAGGCATACCAGATCCTGAGTCTGACCGATGAGAGCAACGGGGAGCTCTCACCGCTCAGTTCAGATTCTGGTTCTGATTCGGAATATGAGCCCCCCGAAGGCAGCACATCTGGATCAGATTTAGAGGAGGAAGTAGTCCGTCCAAAAAGACGACGATCTGAAAACCAGGCAGCTACCAGCAGTGCCAGCGGCGGTAGACCCCAGGAGGAAAGACCCAGCACAAGTGGACGCCAAAGAAGTAGGGCCCAAACCCATCTTCCAGATTCCTTGGCAAACCCATTGTGGCTGCCTTCTACCACAGGGTCAGCCACGATCCCCCCTTTTACAGCACAGTCGGGTGTGCAGGTCAACACTGCAGGATTTACACAAATGGATTTTTTTAATTTATTTTTCCCAAACGATTGGATTCAAGGCATCGTGGACCAAACTAATCTGTTTGCCCAACAATTTATTGCAGCCAACCCCAGCTCCAGCTATGCCCGCCCTTTTGAGTGGAGACCGCTAACAGTAGTGGAGCTAAAATTGTTTTTAGGCCTAACCCTGAACATGGGGCTTACAAAAAAAAATGAAATTCATAAGTATTGGTCGACCAGACCCATCCACCATATGCCAATTTTTTCAGCAGCCATGTCCAGGTCCCGATACGAAATCATAATGCGCTTCTTGCATTTCAATGACAACTCACAGTGCCCCCCCCGAAATCACCCAAACTTTGACAAATTATATAAAGTTCGCCCCCTAATTAATTTTTTTTCCCAGAAGTTTGCCGAAGTTTATGTCCCTGAAAAAAATATATCTGTGGACGAATCCCTGGTGCATTTCACAGGCCGGCTGGGAATCAAACAATATATACCCAGTAAGAGGGCGAGGTATGGCTTGAAGCTTAACAAGCTTTGTGAAAGTGCCACCGGTTATGTGTACGCATTCCGCGTGTACGAAGGGAAAGATTCCCAGCTCCAGCCCCCTGAGTGTCCCTCGTATATGGGAATAAGTGGGAAAATTGTTTGGGAGTTGGCATTCCCACTCCTCCAAAAGGGGTACCATATTTATATGGATAATTATTATACGAGTTTGCCCCTTCTCCGCCACCTACATCTCAAACAAACTTTGGCCTGTGGTACAACTAGAAAAAACCGAAAGGGCTTCCCACAGTGTCTTGTCACCACAAACATTCCAAGGGGGGAATCGAGAAGCTTGAGGAACGAAGAAGTGTTGGCTGTGAAGTGGAGGGATAGAAAAGACGTGTACATCATGTCCACCATCCACGATGACACCTCGGTGGAACTTCACAGAAGACGCGGTACCGTTCGCAAGCCTACCTGTATCACTGAGTACAATAAATACATGGGGGGGGTGGATTTAAACGATCAGTTGTTGCAGCCCTATCTTTCAACAAGAAAATCATTATTCTGGTACAAAAAAGTCGCAATTTACTTTTTTCATTTGGCCCTTTTAAATTCTTTCATAATATACCAAAAATCCACAGAAACACCCACCACCTTAATAAAGTTTATTGAAGACATTGTCACTGCCCTGATTTATCAGCAAGTATCCCCCCCAGAAAGCATTCGCTCCGATTCTGTCAGCAGACTACATGAGCGCCATTTCCCAGACCATATTCCACCAACAGGATCCGGAAGACGACGCCAAAAAAAATGTCGGGTGTGCACCAAAAGAGGAATTAGGAAAGATACGAGCTTCCATTGTACTGACTGTCCCTCCCAACCTGGCCTTTGCATCGGAGAATGCTTCAGGCGATATCACACTCTGGAAAATTATTAGTCCATATTTCTAATACTGCCATTTCCCCGTTTTTAATTTCTGTCCTGAATATTTACCTTCCTCAACCAACCATATTATTGCCTTCCATGTGAACCGACCCTGGCCTGTTTCTCGACTATGCCTCTGCCTACCGTCTGCATTGTTTTTCCGCCATGTTTTTGCCTTTCACGTGAACTGACCCTGGACTGTATCGACTATGCCTCTGTCTACCGTCTATTTCTGCCTTTTACCTGCACTGACCTCGGCCTGTTGACCATGTTTTTGCCTGCCCCTTGGATTGATCTTTCACCCTCCTACACAGGGGTCTCACATATGTGAGGGGCTCCAGAATAGTGTTCGGAGTTCAGAAAACCAGTTTTTGGTTTTCTGTGTTCCCATAACAGGGTCTGGTTGCCCGGAGGCTTCAAAGCGATTTGGGTGGGAGAAGCCTCTACCCCTGTCCCCATTCTTTCCTGACCAATGCCCTAAGCTTGATGGTACTGCCTGCTCCCTGGACAAATACTCTGGCTGTGCTGACCATACCTCTGCCTGCTGCATGTACTAACTATGGACAGTATTCCTGCCTGCTGCATGGATGATCCTTTGATCCTTTTGCTGCTGCTGACCACATCCCTGCCTGCTATCTGGACTAATGCTTTGGCTGTGCTGACATCTCTACCTGTACTGACTATTCTTGCCTGCTGCCTGTTTTGCTGTCGCTGTCCACGTTCCTGCCTGCTGCCTGGACCGATGCTCTTCTCTGTGGACCACTGCACTACTAAAACTGCAGGTAATCTTTTCTTTACCCTTTACTCAACAGAATGTATTTTGGTTTGTAATTGGCTTCTACAGTACATGCTATGTGTTAGAAATATGAAGGGCCTTCAACAATGTGATAGGTTGGCAGGAATTTATGTGTAATGTATGCTCCTAGAACAACTGACAGTGCTACTTGGATGTTGGGCCTCTGTATGTGGCCAGACTATGTAAAAGTCTCACACATTTGGTATCGCCACACTCAGGAGGAGTAGCAGAATGTATTTTGGGGTGTCATTTTTGCTATGTACATGCTATGTGTTGGAAATATCTTATGAATGGACAACTTTGTGTAAAAAAAATGCGTTTTCATTTTTTTTCCACAGTTTCCAAAAACTTCAGGAAAAAAATGAACCATTCAAAAGACTAATTATGCCTCATAGATTATACGTTGGGGTGTTAGCTTTCCAAAATGGGGTCATTTTGTGGGCGTTTCCGTTGTCCTGGTGCTCTAGGGCCTTCAAACATGTAATAGGTGGTTGAGAAATGAGATGTGTAATTTATGCTCCTAGAATGCCTGGAGCTGCTACTTCAATGTTGGGCCTCTGTATGTGGCCAGGCTGTGTAAAAGTCTCACACATTTGGTATCGCTACACTCAGGAGGAGTAGCAGAATGTATTTTGGGGTGTCATTTTTGCTATGTACATGCTATGTGTTGTAAATATCTTATGAATGGACAACTTTGTGTAAAAAAAAATGCGTTTTCATTTTTTTCCCACAGTTTCCAAAAACTTCGGGAAAAATATGAACCATTCAAAAGACTAATTATGCCTCATAGATTATACGTTGGGGTGTTAGCTTTCCAAAATGGGGTCATTTTGTGGGTGTTTCCATTGTCCCGGTGCTCCAGGGCCTTCAAAATTGTAATAGGTGATTGAGAAATGAGATGTGTAATTTATGCTCCTAGAATGCCTGGAGCTGCTACTTCAATGTTGGGCCTCTGTATGTGACCAGGCTGTGTAAAAGTCTCACACATTTGGTATCGCCACACTCAGGAGGAGTAGCAGAATGTATTTTGGGGTGTCATTTTTGCTATGTACATGCTATGTATTGGAAATATCTTATGAATGGACAACTTTGTGTAAAAAAAATGCGTTTTAATTTTTTTTCCACAGTTTCCAAAAACTTCAGGAAAAAAATGAACCATTCAAAAGACTAATTATGCCTCATAGATTATACGTTGGGGTGTTAGCTTTCCAAAATGGGGTCATTTTGTGGGCGTTTCCGTTGTCCTGGTGCTCTAGGGCCTTCAAACATGTAATAGGTGGTTGAGAAATGAGATGTGTAATTTATGCTCCTAGAATGCCTGGAGCTGCTACTTCAATGTTGGGCCTCTGTATGTGGCCAGGCTGTGTAAAAGTCTCACACATTTGGTATCGCTACACTCAGGAGGAGTAGCAGAATGTATTTTGGGGTGTCATTTTTGCTATGTACATGCTATGTGTTGTAAATATCTTATGAATGGACAACTTTGTGTAAAAAAAAATGCGTTTTCATTTTTTTCCCACAGTTTCCAAAAACTTCGGGAAAAATATGAACCATTCAAAAGACTAATTATGCCTCATAGATTATACGTTGGGGTGTTAGCTTTCCAAAATGGGGTCATTTTGTGGGTGTTTCCATTGTCCTGGTGCTCCAGGGCCTTCAAAATTGTAATAGGTGGTTGAGAAATGAGATGTGTAATTTATGCTCCTAGAATGCCTGAAGCTGCTACTTCAATGTTGGGCCTCTGTATGTGGCCAGGCTGTGTAAAAGTCTCACACATTTGGTATCGCCATACTCAGGAGGAGTAGCAGAATGTATTTTGGGGTGTCATTTTTGCTATGTACATGCTATGTGTTGTAAATATCTTATGAATGGACAACTTTGTGTAAAAAAAATGCGTTTTCATTTTTTTTTCCACAGTTTCCAAAAACTTCGGGAAAAAAATGAACCATTCAAAAGACTAATTATGCCTCATAGATTATACGTTGGGGTGTTAGCTTTCCAAAATGGGGTCATTTTGTGGGCGTTTCCGTTGTCCTGGTGCTCCAGGGCCTTCAAAAGTGTGATAGGTTGTCATCATATGAGATGTGCAATTTATGCTCGTAAAATGCCTGACGGTGCTAGTTGGATTTTAGACCTCTGTATGTGGCCAGGCTGTGTAAAAGTCTCACACATGTGGTATCACTATACTCAGGAGGAGTAGCAGAATGTATTTTGGGGTGTCATTGCAAGTATGCATGTGCTGTGTGAGAGAAATAACTTGTTATTATGACAATTTTGTGCAAAAAAAAAAAAAAAAAAAAAAAAAAAAAAAAAATTTCCAAGAATTGTGGGAAAAAATTACAACTTCAAAAAGCTCACCATGCCTCTTGCTAAATACCTTGGAATGTCTGCTTTCCAAAAAGGGGTAATTTGGGGGGTATTTGTACTTTCCTGGCTTGTTAGGGCCTCAAGAAATGAGATAGGCCTTCAGTACATCAGGTGTGATCAGATGTGATCATTTTTCAATGATTTGCACCATAGCTTGTAGACTCTATAACTTTCACAGAGACCAAATAATATACACTAATTTGGGTTATTTTTACTAAAGATATGTAGCAGTATACATTTTGGCCCAAATTTATGAAGAAAAATTACTTATTTGCAAAATTTTACAATAAAAACTAAAAAAAAGTGTTTTTTTTTCAAAAATTTCTCTCTTTTTTCGCTTATATTGCAAAAAATAAAAAAAACAGCAGTGATTAAATACCACTAAAAGAAAGCTATGTTTGTGAGAAAAAAATGATAAAAATTTGGTTTGGGTACAGTGTAGCATGACTGAGTAATTGTCATTCAAAGTGTGAGAGCGCTGAAAGCTAAAATTTGGTCTGGGAAGGAAGGGTGTATAAAAGCCCTGTATTGAAGTGGTTAAATTGGATAAAGGCCCTCTATAACCACCCACAAGCGTATGTGCACTACTCCGGATTCCGATCAGATCCTTTTCCAATTGCACGGGGGACTAGACAGGGCTGCCCCTTATCCCCCCTGCTCTTCGCACTCACTATCGAACCCCTGGCAGCCCTGATTAGATCTAATCCCGACATTCGAGGCTTAGACATAGCATCCACCTCCCACAAAGTGTGCCTCTTTGCTGATGACGCACTTCTCTTCATTACTTCACCCCATACCACATTACCCAACCTTATGAACATCTTAGACAAATTTTCCAACATATCTGGACTTGAAGTCAACCAATCCAAATCGAGGGCCCTCGATGTGTCCCTGCCACAAGCTGATCTAGTAACATTACGTAGCAACTTCCCCTTCCTCTGGTCTACCACATCGATCCCATATTTAGGGATCAAGCTAACTAAGGATCCCTCCAACCTGTTCCAATCTAATTACCTCCCAATGCTTTCACAAATATCTTCCTTACTTAATACCTGGTTACCGCTATGTGTCTCCTGGTTGGGACGTATAGCAGCTGTGAAAATGTCCCTATTACCAAAACTGTTATACTTATATAGAGTGCTCCCTATCAAAGTCCCTCCTTACTACCATAGGATTATACAGAATAAAGTTTTCAAATATATATGGGGTTCTACTAGACCCAGAGTGGCGAGACCGATTCTTCTACGTAACAAGCTCTTCGGCGGCCTGGGCATTCCCAACTTCTCACACTACTATCACGCAGCCCGCCTAGCACAGTCTATTTTATATCATGCCAAGACAGAGACCCCACTTTGGGTTGCTCTCGAAGCCATTGATCTACACCCGATTAATATAGGCAATTTGCTATGGCTTCCTACATCAGCTAGAGGACCCATAGCTAACCCATTAACACTTCACACACTTAAACTTTGGGATAGACTAAAAGCTCCATTTAAACTAATCTCTCCACACTCCCCACTTCTATCTTATTTAGGTCACCCTCAATTCCTCCCAGCCTACACAGAACCAACCTCATTCCATGCCTGGGTCCAGGCGGGTCTGACTCGCATCTGTGATCTCGTTAGTGGAGACACTGTGAAGCCCTTTCCAATTATCCAGGAGCAAACAACTCCCTCACAGGGAATGTTTCCGCTACCTCCAAATTAAACATTTCGTGCAAATAACCATAAAAACCAACTCTGGACTGGATACTCTGACCGAGTTTGAGCATATGTGCGAGTCGGATCCGCATGCCCCCGGTATTATCTCCCGCCTATACTCCCATCTTACATTACCACCCCCAGATCTACCCACATATGCACAAAGATGGTTGAGAGACCTCGATATTACCCTCGAACCAGAAGACTGGTCGACCATATGGTCTAACACAAAAAACTCATCCCAGAATGTTATTGCCTCAGAAGCGAACTATAAAGTGCTAATGCGCTGGTATCTAGTCCCAGCTAGAATTGTTAAGTTTCTACCTGAATCCTCCCCGAACTGTTTCAGAGGTTGTGGGGAAAGGGGCACGCACCTACATATATGGTGGACATGCCCACAAGTACAACGCTTCTGGGCAATAATATTTCAGATGGCAACCACCCTCCACCAAACTACTTTATCTCCTAGCCCCACAATAGCCCTCCTCAACCTCTTCCCACAAGACTACACCAGATCACAACTCCGACTTCTCCTACATTTATTCACAGCAGCCAGACGATAGCTAAGGCTTGGAAAACACCCACTCTTAACATAGTCGAAACGAAGAATAGGATCACCCAAGCAATGATACATAGCAAAATAGAGGCAAAAATCCTTGATAAAGCCACCCAACACAACAGAGTCTGGCGACCCTGGGTTGAACACTTTTTACCAACAGACATCGATGAAGACCTAGTATCGCTTTAAGCGGGCCTGGACGTCGCCCCGAGACTCTATTATGGCTCCTGTACCCACGCGGGCTGGCCGACACCTCCTTCTTCCCTCCTTCTCCTACCTACAACTCTCTCGCCTATACCCCCTCTTTACTACCCCTTTTCATAATTTCACCTCTCCACTCCATCTTACCCTCCAAACTTGAAAATAGGTAATATACTCTGTTACAAGCAATACTTTTGAGGGCCCCCCCACCACCGTTATTGGGGAATGGCCCAAATTTATAGTGTTAAAAAAGGGATCGTAATTCCCTTTAATCTCTCATATATATGCGTATTTAGTTCCAGCATGCCGCACGATTTAGAAATATACATGCGATCTTAATACTCAGCTTTCATTAAACCAAAATTCTCCGGCATTATTTTTATGTACACTGTCATATATTCGATTGAAACTATGTATGGAACTTAATGTAACAGTTGTATGTGAAATTACCAATAAAATATTTGAAACGAAAAGGAAAGTCCACTCGCAGCAGCGTCGATGTGGACGCTGACAGACACATTCAGCGCCTCTGACTTCTGATAATTGACTCGAAAAAAAGAAGTTTCGAAGGTCTTCAGTTCCGAAAGGAGGTTTGGAATAGAGATCAGAGGTTTGAACAGAAAGAAGAGAAGATCATCTGCAAAAGCTGCAATCTTTGGAGAAAGAGTGTTATCCAGATGTAGACACATGATGTCTGGGTTGTTGCGAATGGTATGCAGGAATGGCTCTAGGGTCAAGATGAATATCAGGGGGGGACGGACAGAGGGCACCCCTGACGTGTGCCATTAGTTATCTCAGATGAACGTGAGAGGTACCCATTCACCTTCACTTGGGCGGAAGGGCATGAGTAAATGGCCTGGACCCAATGCATCATCCTCTGCCCCAGGCCAATGAAGCGCAGAGTCTATTAAAAAGGTCCAATCCACCCTATCAAAACGCTTTTTCGGCATCAGTTGAGAGGCGTAACAGGGGGATTTTGTGCCTCTGCCCGGCGTCTATCAGGTTGAGGGCTTTGGTCGTGTTGTCCCTAGCTTCTCGCTGGGACAAACCCAACTTGGTCTAAGTGGATCAATTGGGGGATATGCCTGATCAGGCACATGGAAAGTAATTTTGGCGATTATCTTGAGATCTACATTTAAAAGAGATATTGGTCGATAATTTTGGCACTGTAGAAGACCCTTGCCCTCCTTCGAGATCACCGCAATATGAGCTTGAAGGGTATCCCTCGGTGGGGTAGTCCCCTCACCCATGGCATTGTATGCAGAGAGGAAGTGCGGAGTCAAAAGGTCCTATAGTATAGGAGAGAGTAGCCACCTGGGCCCGGCGCTTTACCTGGTTTCATTTGTGCCATTGCCGATGTAACTTACTCAACTAAGAGAGATTCCTCAAGGTTGGCCAAGTCTTAATCTGAGATACGGGGAAGCTCAGAGCGCAATTTATATTCTTGGATGGCTGTCCTCCTGGAGGGTTCCTCCTTGGTGGATTGCGGATGGGGAAGATTGCAGAGAGATATAGTACTGCCGAAAAATGTCTGCCATCTTCTCCGTAGCGTTAGTCTAGTAACTCAGGAACAAATGTGTGGGCCTGTTGGGCTCGCAGTGCCCGCGCCAGCAGCTTCCTGCATTTGTCCTTTTAAGGTTTTTGACAAAACTAATTTGTGTTTTCTCCCCAATTCCAGATCCTAACAGTTTGGAAGGATCTAAAACTAAAGCCAGGTGACTTGTGGATTGTTAAGAGACATTTATATCTATATCTTTATTTTATGTCATAAAATTTAAATGAATTAGTCAGCCATTACTGGCACCTTTAGCGCAAGAAAAGCCCAAGAAAAATGAATCCCTTTAAATTCTATGTCTTCACACTGGTCCGTTACGCTTCCGTTGTGTTCAAAATCTTGCTTGCTGCATTTTTGGTCAGGAAAAAAAAAAACCCACACAAACCCAAAAATGCACCTCCCCATTGAAATGCATTGAAAATGCAGCAAGAATGCATCAATAACGCACCTGTGTTATGTTCTTGACACAGTTTTTGAGTCATATGACCTATGAAAAACACACCATAAGCACAGCAAAATCGTGGCAAAAATTGTTTGACGACATTATGGACACCTTTTTCTTTTTCCGAAGACGCCATTTTTGCCTGATATGTTTTGGCCTCCGAAAATTTTGATGCATATCTACACATGACCTATGAAACACACCATAGTTGGATGTTTTTACATTCTCGGCAGCTGCATTCTAGCTGTCTACTATCTTCAACAATTTCAAAAAGTTCTCTTATGCTATGTTTTGAACCTTTACATTTTTTCAATTAAAATCTATTGAAAGTGAAAAACGCACCATAGGCCAGGTAAAATTGCTTTTTGGCACAATGCTGAAAACCCTATTTTTGGTCGCCGAAATTTCAGTATGTCACTACAGAAAACTCAAACAGGTGGAACAACCTGATTAAGGAATAAAACAGACCCACAGCATGATATAGTCAACAGAAAGCAAAGCCTTGGAGCGAGCCCTCAGGAGAAAAAAGGTCACTAGAAGGATCATCATACAAAACCAGGTCCACAGAAAAAGACCAGCCGGTCTATTCTGAAAGGTGCAAGCCTTTACAATCCCCAAGCCTTAGAATTAGGAGGAGGAGGAACTGTTCCTGAAAAGGAGATTCAAGCAAAGTCTTCCACAAAGGTTGTCTTAAGCCAATGTTTCTCAACTCAAGTCCTCAAGTACCCCCCCCCCCCCCCCCAACAGGTCATGTTTTCAGGCTTTCCATTATTTTGAACTGGTGATTTGATTAGTTTCACTGCTTTAGTAATTACCACAGCTGTTTCATCTGAGGGAAATCCTGATAACATGACCTTTTTGGCCCGTACACACGATCCGAATATCGTACGAAAACGGATGTCCGAGGAAGGATCGTACGATATTCGGATCGTGTGTACACTACTTTCGACAGCCGATCACGACCGTTCATCCGATATTATTCGATCGGACATGCACGAAAATTTTCCTCGTACGATTCCAGATCGTACGATTTTCGTTTAGTCAGTATAGTTGTCGTCCGAAAATACAATACAAATACATTACAACACGTGACATCACTTCCCATTTTTTTGTCTGTCGTAAGAGAATTTTCGTGACTTTATTTAGCTATTCAATTTCTACTTGCGACTTTTAAGCGAGAACAGTCGTACGATCGGTCGTACGATATTCGGATCGTGTGTACGGGCCATTTGGGGGTACTTGAGGACTGGATTTGAGAAACATTGGTCTAAGCATCCCACAATGACAATGCCAGAAAGGGGTACTTGAGTGGGAACCAGAGAAAATGCTCTGAGAAATATGTTGTGCCTCTAAAAGGAGGCTAGGGGGGCCAAGTCCTTAAGAAGGTATGGAATAACCATAATTGCTCTTGGTCCACCTTAGTCAGGGTGTTCCTTTGGAAAAGAGGGATGCTGAGAGGTACCATGTCCAATGAGGTGTTTAGCAGAACCCAAGGGCAGCGGAGGAAGGGTCCAGATGGCGTACAACTTCAAAATCCCTAGTGGACAGGGGTAAGGGGTACCAGGCGGCTTGAGAAACAGGTCTCCTCTTGAGCAGATGCAAAAGCAACTGGGTAATATAAAGCAACTGAGGGAGGTGCCAGGGACAATGGGTTAGCTTGTGGGTTAAAGGGAGTGTTCACAGTTCTGCAAAAATTCTAAGTCAGCTACTACAAAAAAAAAAAAAAAAAAAAAAAAAAAAAAAAAAGTGTAGCTGCTGACTTTTAATAAACAGACACTCACCTGTCCCAGGAGCCAGAGCTATCCTCAGTCAAGCCAGTTCTTTGCCGGTCTTCGGGTAACTGGAGCTGGCATGTTAACTGTGGGCAGCCACCTGTGTCTCCTTGGGGCTTCACAGGCAGTTTACCGCGCTTTGTGAACGGTCCCGCAGCTTTCTGGGACCTCCCTGAAGCAAGGAGGGGTGGAGAACTTCAGGTGGATCCGCCGTGGCAATCCGACCAGAAGTGGGAGCGGGTACCCGTCCACTTGCTCCACCCCCCCCCCCCCAAAAAAAGGTTAATTCCAATTGTGGCAGAGGGAGGAAGGAGGTGGAGGAGCAGGAGGAAGAGCAGAACTTCCCCTTTTGGGCAAGGTTTTGCTTTTCGGGTTCCGCGCAGGCGCTCCTGGCTCCTCCCCCTCGAAAAGTGCCGACAGAAAAAGCAGCTTGCCCCACCGCTGCGTGCTCTCTCCCAAGCTGCTGCTCTATGCGTCCATAAGAAACAGACTTGTAGCTCGCTCAGCCTCCCCTCACTGGTTGTGATTGACAGCAGTGGGAGCCAATGGGCTCCATCTGCTGTCTCAGTCAATGAGGGAGAGCCCCCATCCAGCCAAGGCCATCGTGAACGTCCCTGGATCAGAAAGGGGCTCAGGTAAGGTTTGGGATGGTGCTGCACTCAGAAGGTTGTTTACCTTCATGCAGAGAATGCATGAAGGTAAAATGCCTTTAGAACCAATATAAAGTGTAAGCTCACCTTTACAGAAAAATCTGTAAGGTGAACTTACACAGGACCCCTCCTCACCCACCCCATCCCGCTAACCTGCAGCACGGCGATCTCCCGTTCTGAGCCCTATCGCTCACTGGATCGGGACTTAGAAATTCCCCTCGGCATTCTCTCTACTTCTTCCCCGCTGACAGGATGGGCTACGCGGGATCCGATTGGTCAGCACCGACCAATTAGAATGCTCCAAAAAGTACCTCCTCACAGGGGACGTTTTTGAGATTAAGCCAAGGGGATTTCTAAGCCCCGGCCCGGTGAGGCAGTGATAACAGGGCTCAGAGGAGGGGGTCCTGTGTAAGTTCACCTTAGAGATTTTTCTGTAAAAGGTGAACTTACCCTTTAAGCAAAAGGTTTTTCAGAGTCACTGTCTTCAGGCTAAAGAGGAGTCAAGCTCTGAAAACCTATGAACACCTACTACCGAAGTAGATGAAAGGAAGGGGTGAGATTCCTCTGCAGATATTCTGCATTGAGGCAGGAGCACAGTCCGGCCACCTGTAATGTTGCGGATCACGCTGTCAGGGGCAGGGCCGAAAAGACAAACGTCCTTTGAAGCTAAGCAAGGCAGATACTCCATGGATGTAACATCCGCCTCCCATATATGCAGCTAGGATACTCTGCACATCTGTACTGACATCAGCTATATTTGTAATACAGACTTGGCTGCTTCTAATAATCCATGAAAAAAAAAAGGCGGCTACCAAAAATAAATTTTGCTTCAGCAGAGCTGAAAGTGACCAAGTCTTGTTTTTTTTTTAACCACTTAAACACCGCACAAAGTCACATGACGTCCTTGATTTTGCGTGGGGATATCTAAATGATGCCTGCAGCTAGAGGCATCATTCAGATATCCTTACCAGCCAGCGATTCTGTGCACCATAAGAACGATCATAGCGGCAGTTCCACAGCTTGATCGTTCTTACAGGCGACGGGAGGGGACGTCCCCCCTCCCGCCGCCATCCGGTGCTTCTTCGGGCTCTCCCATGCCATCTGGGGCCCGGAGAAATAAGAATCAGCCAGCGCCAGATGACTACGATGGAGATTTCCGGTGACAAGATAGTCACCAGTGATCTTTATGACCGTCGGAGGCCCGGGCGCGTCACGCCCAAGTTCCCGGATGTAAACGAAGCCGCGATCACGGCTTTTAGCATGGGATCGGAGAATTTTTTTTCATGATCTCATGCTTTCCAAACTTGGAGGAGAGATGTGGGGGTCTTATTGACCCTGCATCTCTCCATAAAGAGGATCTGTCACATAGATTCCTATTACAAAGGATGTTTACATTCCTTGTAAAAGGTTTAAAGTGATGTAAAAAAATTAAAAAAAAAAAAAAAAAAAAAAATTTTTTTTTTAAAGATGCCTGTCCCCGGTAGCTCACACTCAGAGGCAAACGCAAGTCCTGCCCACATATGTAAACGCCGTTCAAACCACACATGTGAGGTATCGCCGCGTGCGTTAGAGCATATGCAACAATTCTAGCACTCCTGTAACTCCAAACTGGTAACCTGTAAAAATTTTCAAAGCGTCGCCTATGGAGATTTTTAAGTACCGAAGTTTGGCGCCATTCCATGAATTTTAAAGCGTGACATGTTAGGTATCTATTTACTCAGCGTAACATCATCTTTCACATTATACAAAAAAATTGGGCTAACTTTACCGTTTTGTTATTTAATTCATGAAACCGTTTTTTTTTTTTTTCCCAAAAAAAAAAAAAAAAAAAGCGTTTGAAAAATTATTGCGCAAATACCGTGCAAGATAAAAAGTTGCCATTTTATTACCCAGGGTGTCTGCTAAAAAAACCATATATAATGTTTGGGGGTCCCGAGTAATTTTCTAGCAAAAAAATTATGATTTTTACATGTAGGAGAGAATTGCCACAATAGGCCCAGTATTAAAGTGGTTGTACACCCTGTACAACCACTATTACCTACAGGTAAGCCTATATTAAGGCTTACCTGTAGGTGCTGGAAATATCTCCTAAACCTCCACGGTTTAGGAGTTAATTACTAAAAAGCCGAGCGCCGATGACTACGGCGCATGCGCACTTTAGAAAGAGCACATCATGCCGTTTCTAACAGGGGTCATGCCGCGACTGGCGGTTCCCACGCGCATGTGCGGGAGTGACGTCAGGTGACTCCGGCCAGTCACAGAGCTGGAGTTCACGCCCCCAGAAGGAAGAGGGGTGAAGATGGACGCTCCCTGCTAGTGGGGACAATGGTGACATTGTGGGCTTTGGTTTCAGGCAAGTGACACATAATGGGCTACTATGCGATGCATAGTAGCCCATTATGCTTCACCTTTGCAGGGAAATAAAGAGGAAGTAAAATCAACCAGGGTTTACTTTCTCTTTAAAAACAAACATGTTAAACTTACCTTCTCTGTGTAATGGTTTTGCACAGAGCAGTCCGGATCCTCCTCTTCTCGGGTCCCTCTTCGCTGCTCCTGGCCCCCCCCCTCCTGTCGAGTGCCCCCACAGCAAGCCCCGTCTCTCGACTGATTGGCTAACTGACTTTGATTGACAGCTTGTGGGAGCCAATGGCGCCTCTGCTGTGTCTCAGCCAATCAGGGGGGAGAGTCCCAGTTGGCCGAGGGACTCATAGACAGAGAGGGGGCTCCGGTAAGTATTAAGGGGGTGCTGGGGAGGCTCTGCTGAACACAGAAGGCTTTTTATCCTAATGCAAGAAATGCACCTTCTGCCTTTACAATTCCTTGAAGCAAAAGTGTTCAGCTTTACAGGACCCCAGGGAAGAGATAAAAAATGGCAGGTTCCTTCTGTACAAGATCCCAGGGGAGAGACAGAACATCACAGATATTCTCTGTACAGAACTCCAAAATAAAATAATACCATGACAGATCTCTTCTGTACAGGATCCCAGGAGAGAGAGAACATAGCAGAGCTCCTCCTTATGTAGTCATTGGTGAAATAGTCACTTGCTGAAATCCTGTAAACAACGCAGACTGATGGCAGTCATTGTGCATACAGAGATCCGGCAAGCAGCCCGAGACCTGGGAAAATACAGAGCCTTGAAAAGGTATTCACACCCCCTTGAAATTTCCCACATTTTTTCATGTTACAACCAAAAACATAAATGATAGACCAACACAAAGTGGCACATAATTGTGATGTGGAAGGAAAATAAATGTTTATTTTTTTACAAATAAATAATATGTGAAAAGTGTGGCGTGCATTTGTATTCAGCCCCCTTTACTCTGATACCCCTAACTAAAATCTAGTGGAACCAATTTCTTTTAGAAGTCACCTAATTAGTAAATAGAGTCCACCTGTGTGTAATTTAATCTCAGTATAAATACAGCTGTTCTGTGAAGCCCTCGGAGGTTTGTTAGAGAACCTTAGTGAACAAACAGCATCATGAAGGCCAAGGAACACATCAGACAGGTCAGGGATAAAGTTGTGGAGAAGTATAAAGCAGGGTTAGGTTATAAAAAAAAAAAAAAATAATATCTCAAGCTTTGAACATCTCACGGAGCTCTGTTCAATCCATCATCCCGAAAATGGAAAGAGTATGGCACAACTGCAAACCTACCAAGACTTGGCCGTCCACCTAAACTGACAGGCCGGGCAAGGAGAACATTAATCAGAGAAGCAGCCAAGAGGTCCATGGTAACTCTGGAGGAGCTGCAGAGATCCACAGCTCAGGTGGGAGAATCTGTCCACAGGACAACTATTAGTCGTGCTCTCCACAAATCTGCCCTTTATGGAAGAGTGACAAGAAGAAAGATATTGTTAAAGAAAGTCATAAGAAGTCCCGTTTTCAGTTTTCGAGAAGCCATGTGGAGGACACAGCAAACATGTGGAAGAAGGTGCTCTGGTCAGATGAGACCAAAATTTTGACCTAAAAACAAAACTATGTGTGGCAGAAAACTAACACTGCACATCACCCTGAACACAATATCCCCACCGTGAAACATGGTGGTGGAAGCATCATGTGGTGGGGATGCTTTTCTTCAGCAGGGACAGGGAAGCTGGTCAGAGTTGATGGGAAGATGGATGGAGCCAAATACAGGGAAATTTTAGAAGAAAACCTGTTAGAGTCTACAAGAGACTGGGGCGGAGGTTCACCTTCCAGCAGGACAATGACCCAAAACATACAGCCAGAGCTACAATGGAATGGTTTAGATCAAAGCATATTCATGTGTTAGAATGGTCCAGTCAAAGTCCAGACCTAAATCCAATTGAGAATCTGTGGCAAGACTTGAAAATTGCTGTTCACAGACACTCTCCATTCAATCTGACAGAGCTTGAGATATTTTGCAAAGAAGAATGGGCAAAAATGTCCCTCTCTAGATGTGCAAAGCTGGTAGAGACATCCCCAAAAAGACTTGCAGCTGTAATTGCAGAGAAAGGGGGTTCTACAAAGTATTGACTCAGGGGGGCGCCATACAAATGTACTCCACACTTTTTACAGTATTTGTGTAAAAAAAAAAAAAAAAAAAAAAAAAAAAAAAATTGAAAACCATTTATCATTTTCCTTCCACGGCACAATTATGTGCCACTTTGTGTTGGTCTATCACATAAAATCCATTTACGTTTTTACTTGTAACATGACAAAACTTGAAAAATGTTGAGGGGGTATGAATACTTTTTCAAGGCACTGAACATAGGACCTAGACTTATTCCCTATAGAGGTCCATACAAAGACAGGAAGCAACATTCTCCTATACTTTAGCACTGTGGCTAAGTGGTTAGCACTTCCGCCTAGTGGCATTAGGGTCGTCGGTTCGAATTCCAACCACAGCACTACCTGCGTGGAGTTTGCATGTTCTCCCTGTGCCTGCGTGGATTTCCTCCGGGTACTCTGGTTTCCTTCCACACTCCAAAGATATGCTGGGTAGCTTTATTGAAACAAGAACAGAACAGAGGGCACACCAGCCTTACTCATTACCTTAAAGTGGATGTAAACCCAATGTCATCCTTCCTAAACTACTGCCATAGGGGTTATCTATAAGGATATACATTCCTCCTGCATGTGTCTTTACCTGTCAAATGTCTCCCCTCTGTCTGTTATGACACCCGAAAAACTGCATCTTCTGTGGGCGGGTCTGTTGTCTGGAGCTCGGTGGGTGGAGTCATGATGTCAGACTCTCCACCCACCTCTACACTCCCCGCCCACCTCTACACTCCCCTTGTCAATATGCATTTTCTCCTGTGTATTTCTTACACTGAACTTCTGCTATGATCTCTAACATCCAGTGAAAAGACAGGAAAGTGACCACATGACTTCAGCATGCCAAATCATGCTGAGGTGTGGAACAGCCAATCCTTGCAGAGCTGCTGAAGAAAGGAGTGGGGGAGGGAATTAAAAAAAAAATGCATGTCTTAGTGCACGAGATATGTAAATCACTTGTCACTCACAGCAAGGGGGAGGATTTGACAAAGTTTTTCTCTGTTTGTCAAGTTTTATCTCACTGAACAATAAAAGAGGATTGCTCAGAGATGGATTAACTCTTTGTGGCAAGACTGGGCTCAAATGATAGGAAATCTTATACTCTACCTCGGGGATATGCAATTACCGGACCTCCAGCTGTTGCAGAACTACAATTCCCATGAGGCATAGCAAGACTGACACCCACAAGCATGACACCCAGAGGCAGAGGCATGATGGGACTTGTAGTTTTGCAACAGCTGGAGGTCCGCTAATTGCATATCCCTGCTCTACATTATGACATAAAAAAAAAAAAAATTGGGGGGTTTACGTCCACTTTAATGAAACCTTTTATTGAAGTAGAACAGTTATATACTCACAGGCAGCGTTTCCTTCTGATTCTTCTGGTTTGGAATTGTATTGCATCTGTACTGTCTGCCCTCATGTTGTAAAGTGTTGCGCAAACTTTTGGCGTCACATAAATCCTGTATAATAATAATAATTTATAGATACACGCGCACACACTCCTTTAGAACCCTTTTACACTGAGGCGCTTGAAAACTGCCCATAAAACGGGCGCGCGCTTTTGAGGTGTTAGCGGTGCACTTTTTTTTTTTTGAAGGTCACGTGACTCAAAAACTGCTTCAAGAACCGCTTTGAGGCGCTTTTGACGCACTTATCTCTTCATTTCAATGGAGAGAGGCGCTTTTGAGCGTTTCAAAGATGCTGCTTTTTTTTTTTTTTTTCACCTCCCTGCCAGCGCACGGCCCCAGTGTGAAAGCATTCATTGATTTTAATGGGAAAAAAAGGTTTTCGTAAGCTTTTCAGGCGATTTTTTTTTTTTTTTTTTTTTTTTTTTTTTAGCGCCAAGCTCTTGAAAAGTGCCTCAGGTGTGAAAGGGCTCTTACATGTAGGAAACAGGTCGGCTTACCTGAGAGGACTGGTCCTGGCTGGTGGCTTCCACATCAGTACGCTTCTTTAAAATAGATTTTTTGGGCATAGGCAGAGGCTCCTCCGTACGGCGCGGGCTATCCGTGGAATACGTAGAAGGTCCTCGAGAGCTAAAACAAAGATGCAATGGTCACACATCTGCCCATAACCAACCTCAGGCTACATCTACTCTATTATTCTATTGGTGGAGACCAACAGGAAACACACCCCCTGTGGGGCCAATTCTGTCAAATCAGGTTACAATTTAGACTGTAAGCATAAAGCACGATCTTCCGGACAGAACACTCTGTGCTTACAGAGATGATAGCGCCCTCATAAGGGCACCTCACTGGATCTTCTATATAGGTTATGCTTCCCGGTGCTATTTATAAGGTCTGGGTCACATAATTGCTTCCTGTGGGGGGGGGCACATCCCACAAGGGGAGGAGCAATGCCTCCTTAGGGGTGGGAAAATTATTTGATCCCCTGAAGATTTTGTAAGTTTGCCCACTTACAAAGAAATGAAGGGTCTATCATTTTTATGGTAGGTGTACCGTATATACGCAAGTATAACCCGACCCGAATATAAGCCGAGGCACCTAATTTTACCACAAAAAAACTGGGAAAACGTATTGACTCCAGTATAAGCCTAGGGTGAGAAATGCGCAGCTACTGTAAGTGGAAAAGAGGGTCAACAATGCCCATTTGCAGCCTCACTGTGCCCATTTGCAGCCTCACTGTGTCCATTTGCATGCCATAGGTCCCCCAAACTTCAAACTTGGTAGGTAAGGGTTCCTAGATGCCCCCCTAGCTGCAGCCAAAATTTGGGGTCTCTGGACCTAAAGGGTCCCGAAATGACATTGCTGCAGTTGGACACAGTTGACCAACTTTGGGGCCCCATATCTCAGGGCCACTTGGTGCTAGGAACCCCAAATTTGGTGTGCACCCAGTGGAACTAGCACTACAACATATCCAAAGCTGGGGTTCCTAGCACCAAGTGGCCCCGAGATACGGGGCCCCAAAGTTGGTTCAGAAAATGTCAAGTACTTTTCTGCAGCAGAGAATGACATTTTCCAAACCGAGTTTGGGGCCCCGTATCTCGGGGCCACTTGGTGCTAGGAACCCCAGCTTTGGATATGTTGTAGTGCTAGTTCCACTGGGTTTGCACACCAAATTGGGTTCCAAGCACCAAGTGGCCCCGAGATAAGGGGCCCCAAACTCGGTTTGGAAAATGTCATTCTCTGCTGCAGAAAAGTGCTTGACTCGAGTATAAGACGAGGGGGGCATTTCCAGCACAAAAAAAAATATGTGCTGAAAAACTCGGCTTATACTCGAGTATATACGGTATTTTACATGATAGAGACCGAAGATCAACCAATAATCCTGAAAAAAAAAAAAAAAAAAAGTTATAAACTGAGTTGCAGTTCAGCGAGAAAAATAAGTACAGTGATACCTTGGTTTATGAGTAACGCAGTATATATATATATATATATATATATATATATATATATATATATATATATATATATATATATATATATATATATATATATATATATATATATATATATATATTAGTGTTTCGCAAAACGAGCTATATATATTTTTTAAAGCCCGACTCGATTTGCGAGCGCTGTCTCGCAAGTCTAGCAGGACTCAAACCACTGGTGTATAGATTACCGTATGTGGCCAGAGGTCCGGGGGGCACTGGTTGCTCTCAGCGCAACATGGAGAACTCGGAGACACTCCCAGCCGGGTGGGACAGGCGTAACATGCGTCGGAGCACCCAAAAAAAAAAAAAAAAAAAAAAAAAGTGTCAGTTCCCGAGTGTCTCTGAGCATCACTGCACCTCTGGCCACATACAGTACTGCATACACCAGCAGTGGAACGAATCATCTGAGTTTCCATTCTCTCTTATGGGGAAACTCGCTTTGATAAGTGCTGTGGATTACAAGCATGTTTCTGGAACGAATTATACTCGTTATCCAAGGTATTACTGTATTTGTTCCCCTACCAACAATTCTGGCTCCAACAGACTGGTTACAGTAGGTGCTCATGTGCTAAACAGATTAGTCCTGTCAATGTAAGAAGGAGCTCCTAATGAAAACTCGTTATGTGTATAAAAGACACCTGTCCACAGAATCTTTCATTCAATCCTCACCATCATTGGTGAGGCCAAAGAGCTGTCAAATGATATCGGGGACAAGATTGTAGACCTGCACAAGGCTGGAATGGGCTACAAGACCATCAGCAAGAAGCTTGGTGAGGAGACAACTGTTGGAGTGATTATTTGCAATTGGAAGAAAAACAAAATATAGTAAAAAGATAGTGCAGTGCTAAAAATACAGTCAACTGGTCAATGATCATATACAGTGAATGTAAACACACAGTCCAAAAAATAAAGAAGAGTATCACACGAGCTGATTCTTAAAACATATGTGCTGTAAAAAAAAACAAAATAATGTCCATAAAAGCAGTTCACAGAAACCAAAAGGTCCTCTATGCTCCATATGAAAGAACACCGCCGGTGAGGGAAGGAGAATGTGATAGCGAACCAAGAGGAAGAACCATCTCCACACCCACTGCGTGTATAGCAGAACGCTTACCAGAATTAAATGACCACTGGATTATAGGTGGTCAGACAGGGCACAGGGAATTAAGTTCTCCCTCAGACCATAAATGGCTCCATCTGCTCGAGCTACTCCAAAGCGGCTCAAAAACCAAAGCAAGAAAGTGCTTCCACTAGTTTATAAAAAGTTAAAAGTTGCACAAAAATCTCAAATAAACCAGCATGAAAGATGATCCGGACATGTGGCCTATCCCCAGAAGACGTTCTGTGACGAAACGCGAAGGGTGGGGCCTAAGACGGTGACGTGACTATCCTGAATGGTGGATGGATGTTTGAGCCCGGGAGGAAAGCCTGTTGCAAATGTTTGCCACATGTCCGGATCATCTTTCATGCTGGTTTATCTTGGATTTCTGTAAGTGCAACTTGTATCTTTTATAATTAAACTAGTTTTTATATTGCACTATGGAAGCGCTTTCTTGCTTTTGTTTTTGAGCCGTTTTGGGAGTAGTGCGAACAGACAGAGCCATTTACGGTCTGAGGCAGACCTTAATTCCCTGTGCCTGTAATCCAGTGGTCATTTATTTCTGGTAATCATTCTGCTATACACGCACTGGGTGTGGAGTTGGATCTTCCTCTTGGTTCGCCATCACATTCTCCTTCCTTCACTAGCGATGTTCTTTCATATGGAGCATAGAGGACGACCTTTGGTTTCTGTGAACTTTGCTAATATGGACATATGTTTTAAGAATCAGCTAGTAGCAGGGATCTCCAAACTAGGGCCCTCCAACTGTTGCGGAACTACACATCCCATGAGGCATGTTAAAACTCTGATATTCACAGATATGACCAGACATGATGGGAATTGTAGTTCCTGAACAAATGGAGGGCCATAGTTTGGAGACCGCTGAGCTAGTGCGATACTCTTTATACACTTTTTTTGACGGTGCGTTTACATTTGTTGTATACGATCATTGACCAATTGACTGTTTTTAGCACTGCACTAGAGCTGCACGATAAATCATTAAGGATCGAGATTCTTTTTCCCTTGCGATCTTAACAAAGCATTTTCCCGATTCTATGCAGAGTTCTCTGCTCAAGCCGACAGCTGTCAAAAAAAAAAAAAAAAAACCTGCCAAGTTTCACAACATTCCTCAGCTGCTGGAATAAACATTGTAACTTAGTTCTTTAGATCAAAAACGACCTTCAGTCTGTAAATGAGGGAAGTTTAACCCCTTTGCCGACCGCCTCACGACGATATACGTCGGCAGAATGGCTCGAGCAGGCAGAGTAACGTATGGGTACGTTACTCCCCTCCCGCGGGTGGGGGGGGCCCCCCCGATCGCGCCCCCCCCCGGTGCCCGAGGCAGTCGGCATAGTTACAGGAGCGATCCGTCCTGAGGGGGGCGGCTACTGATTCATGGCCTCTACCTCACGATCGCTCCCGACGAATGAGAAGCTTCCTCTGCTTCTGAAATGTAAACAGAAGCAGAGGAAGTGATGTCACCTCTCCTCGTGCAGCCTTTTCATTCCGGCGCCCGAGGAGAGAAGACATCACAGTGAGTTTGCACAAACACTGTACTAACACTAGTACACATAGGCACATAAAACACCCACCCCCTGCACCCCCTGTCACAGTGACACCAATAGCAGTTTTTATTTTTTTACTAATCACTGCATTGGTGTCATTTTGTGACTGTTATAAGTGTTAGTGGTAGGCCCCTTTAGGTCTAGGGTACCCCCTTAACCCCCCTAATAAAAAGGTTTAACCCCTTGATCGCCCCACAGTTAACCCTTTCACCCCGTCGCCAGTGTCACTAATGCCCTTTTTCTGATCGCCGTATAAGTGTGATGGGTGACGCTAGTTAGCCTGTTAGTTACTTAGGTTCACCGTAAGCTTTTTATAGCGTCAGGTACCCCCACATACTACCTAATGAAGGTTTTAACCCCCCCTATTGTCCCCTAGTTAACCCTTTCACCAGTGATCTCCGTATAAGTGTTACGGGTGACGCTGGTTAGGTTTTTTTTTTCTCCGCCGTTTAATACCAAATAAAGGTTTAACCCCCTGATCGCCCGGCGGGTGATATCAGTTTTAGGGTCCGATAGGGTTTGCGTCGCCCCAGGCAGCGTCAGATTAGTGCCAGTACCACGCACGCAGCACACACCTCACTTAGTGGTATAGTGTCTGAACAGATCGATATCTGATCAGATCTATACTAGCGTCCCCAGCAGTTTAGGGTTCCCAAAAACGCAGCGTTAGCGGGCTCAGCCCAAATACCTGCTAGCACCTGCATTTTGTCCCTCCGCTCAGCCCCCCCAATGTGCAGTATCGATCGATCACTGTCACTTAAAAAACACTAAACACATAAGTGCAGCGTTCGCAGAGTCAGGCCTGATCCCTGCGATCGCTAACGTTTTTTGGTAGCGTTTGATACAGTTGCTTTTCAGCCTAGGAGCTTTTTTTCCTGCGAGTCTAACTAGTGTACCAGTAAATTTAGAGCCCAAAATGGCAAATCGAAGGTACACTAGTGAAGAGGCCTACACGTTTCTGAGCATGACAGATAGTGAAGAGGAAGTCACTCATCTGTCAGATTCAGGCTCAGAATACGATCCTGTAGACAACAGCGGATCCATGACAGATAGTTCTGACAACGGAGTTGTGGTCCCTGTCAAGGTCAGGCGTATCAGACCCCAATCTTCTTCTGCTGTTGATGTGCAAGAACCGCAGGTCCCTCGTATAGAGCAGAGAAGTACTAGCGCCGCTCATCCTTCTGGTGAACTGTACTAGCACCAGTGGCCTAGTACACCCCGGTCGTACATCCAGCACTGCAGTATCACGTGGTGACGTGGCGAGTCCCATAAGTGCAGTTCAAGCTGGCAAGGTGTCAAGCACTAGTAGTGTCCCGCTGCCACCAAGAAGACAAAGACAGGCCCGTCGTGCCCATAGTGCCCTTCCTGCAGAATTTGCCAATCCTAATTGGGAACCCACCACTTCTGCAGCACCCGTACTTCCCCCATTCACTGGTCAACCCAGCATTCAGGTGGAAACAGTTGATTTTACGTCACTTGATTTTTATTCGCTGTTTTTCACCGAAGATCTCTATAGATCTATTGTGGACCAAAGCAATTTGTATGCTGGTCAATTCATCGCCGCTATTCCCCAGCTGAGCCTTGCCAAAGATTGGAAACCAATTACGGTTTCTTAATTTAAGACCTTTCTGGGCCTTTCCCTCAACATGGGCATAGTTAAAATGAGTAAGTTGTGGTCATATTGGTCCACTGACCCAATTTACCATATGCCCGTGTTCTCTGCCTCCATGACCAGGGCACGATACGAGCAGATCCTGCGGTTCATGCATTTCAACAACAATGAACTCTGTCATCCTCGTGGAGACCCTGAATACGATTGGCTCTACAAAATAAGGCCCCTCGTAAACCACTTCAACCAACGTTTTGCAGACTTGTTTACTCCTCCCCCCCCCCCCTCCATATCAAGTTGTCTGCCTTGATGAGTCCCTGATTAGGTTTTCTGGCCGCTTGTCTTTCAAACAGTACCTTCCCAGCAAGCGTGCCAGATACGGGGTCAAGATATATAAGCTCTGTCACAGGGCCACAGGCTATACATATAGTTTTATGGTTTACGAGGGAAGAGATCGCCACGTAGAGCCGGAGAACTGCCCAGACTACATAGGAAGCGCTGGCAAGATAGTTTGGGACTTGGTGTCGCCCTTATTCGGAAAGGGGTAGCACTTGCATGTGGACAATTATTACACGAGCGTGCCACTTTTTAGTCACTTGATCATCAGATTGGCGCATGTGGCACCGTGTGACCTAATCGCCGGGGCTTTCCCCAGTGGCTTGTAGATTCCCGTCTTAGGCTGGGGGAGAGAGCCTGCTTGCAGTGTAATAATTTGCTCGCTATGAAGTGGAGGGACAATAAGAATGTTTTTGTTCTTACCTCCCTTCATGCAGACACGACGGTCCAAATTACTACGGCGACTGGTGTTGTGGAGAAACCCCTCTGTGTCCACGAATATAAACAAAATATGGGAGGGGTGGACCTCAACGACCAGTTGTTGGCGCTGTACCTAATTGCCCGCAAGGCCAGACGCGGTTACAAAAAAAAAAAAAAAAAAAAAGTGTCTGTATACTTATTTCAATTGGCTTTGCTGAACGCTTATGTGCTATACAGAGCTTCAGGATGGACTGGATCCTTCCTTAAATTCCAGGAAGAGATCGTCAGAGCCCTTCTGTATCCAGACGGTGCTCCACCTCACCTTCCCAATCTAAATGCAGTAAGTCGGCTGCATGAGAGGCATTTTTCGTATGTGCTCCCAAGTACCCCTACCCAAGGAGCCCCCCCAAAAAAAGATGTCGTGTCTGCAGCAAGCGCGGATATAGGCCAGACACCCGCTATTATTGTCCCTCCTGTCCTGACAATCCTGGTCTTTGCATTGGTGAATGTTTTGAACGCTACCCATACAATAGTGGAGTTTTAGCCCAAAATACCAAAAATAGTTGTCATTTTATTGTTCTCTCTCTCTCTCCGTTTTATTGTTATTATGTTTTATCATGTTCGCTTTTCAGGTATGTAATTTTTTTATACTTTACTGTGTTTTATTATTAACCATTTTTTTGTTTTCAGGTACGCCATTCAGCTGCAGCGTGGATTTATCTTGACAGCAACAGCGTTTGCTCCCATGATACATAAAGCCGTGACTCCAGCTCTGTAGGAGGCGATTTCACCACCACAGTTAAAAACAAAATGGTGCATGTATGACCATCATTAGAAGTGGTTGGATGAAGGGAGGTATTCTAATGGTGGGCATACCCACCGATCAATCTTTTTCGTTCAGCCTACAGGCTGCATGAAAAAAAAAAAAAAAAAAAAAAAAAAAAAAAGAAGAAGATTACAACATATGCCCAACAAGGACCAGCAACGTACTGGTAAGTTGCTGGACTTTGAGTGGTTATACCAGAATGATGCCTGCAGGTTTAGGTATCATCTTGGTATCACTTTTCAGCCAGCGGTCGGCTTTCATGCAAAAACAATCCTAGCGGCTAATTAGCCTCTAGACTGCTTTTACAAGCAGTGGGAGGGAATGTCCCCCCCCCCCCCCCCCACCGTCTTCCATGGTTTTCTCTGGCTCTCCTGTCCCAACAGGGAACCCCGAGAATGCAGCCGGTGGTTCCGCCAGCTGTTCATAGAGCCGATCAGAGACCAGAACGGCTCCAATCGTTTCTCTGGCCTAAGAAACCGGAAGCTACGAGCATTTCATGACTTAGATTTCGCCGGATGTAAACAGCGCCATTGGGAAATTGGGAAAGCATTTTATCACACCGATCTTGGTGTGGTCAGATGCTTTGAGGGCAGAGGAGAGATCTAGGGTCTAATAGACCCCAATTTAAAAAATAAATAAATAAAAAAAAGCACCCATGCTCTAGCGCAAAGGCGAACGCACGCAAACGTCAGTCTGGCTTCATATGTAAACAATTACATAGTTACATAGTTACATAGTAGGTGAGGTTGAAAAAAGACACAAGTCCAACCTATGTGTGTGATTGCACCATGCATGTGAGGCATCACCGCAAAGGTCATATCGAGGGCAGTAATTTTAGCAGTAGACCTCCTCTGTAAATCTAAAGTGGTAACCTGTAAAGGCTTTTAAAAACGTATGTAGTTTGTCACGTTTGAGCGCAACGTTAAAGCATGTCATGTTTGGTATCCATGTACTCTGCCTAAGATCATCTTTTTTATTTCATCAAACATCTGGGCAATATATAGTGTGTTTTAGTGCATTAAAATGTAAAAAAAACAAAAAAACAAAAAAAAAAAAACAAAAAAAAAAAAACAAATGCGTTTGAAATATCGCTGCGCAAATACTGTGTGAAAAAACAAAAAGTAATTTTCTTTCAAAAAAAATAATTTTTTCCTGTAAACAAGAAGTGTCAGAAAGGGCTTTGTCTTCAAGTGGTTAGAAGAGTGGGTGATGTGTGACATAAGCTTCTAAATGTTGTGCATAAAATGCCAGGACAGTTCAAACCCCCCCCCTCCCCCCCCAAATGACCCCATTTTGGAAAGTAGACACCCCAAGCTATTTGCTGAGAGGTATGTTGAGTATTTTGCAGACCTCGCTTTTTGTGACGTTTTGAAATTTGAAAAAAAAATAAAAAAATTCTCTTGTCTTTCTTCATTTTCAAAAACAAATGAGAGCTGCAAAATACTCACCATGCCTCTCAGCAAATAGCTTGGGGTGTCTACTTTCCAAAATGGGGTCATTTGGGGGGGGTTTGTGCTATTTTGGCATTTTATGGCCTTCGAAACTGATAGGTAGTGAGGAGTGAAATCAAAAATTTACGCCCTTAGAAATCCTGAAGGCGGTGATTGGTTTTCGGGGTCCCGTACGCAGCTAGGCTCCCAAAAAGTCCCACACATGTGGTATCCCCGTACTCAGGAGAAGCAGCAAAATGTATTTTGGGGTGCAATTCCACATATAACCATTGCCTGTGTGAGCAATATATCATTTAGTGACAACTTTTTGTTTTGTCATTATTCAATCACACTTGGGACAAAAAAAATGAATATTCAATGGGCTCAACATGCCTCTCAGCAATTTCCTTGGGGTGTCTACTTTCCAAAATGGGGTCATTTTTGTGGGGGGGGGGGGGGGTTGTACTGCCCTGCCATTTTATGACCTCAAGAAATGACATAGGCAGTCATAAACGAAAAGCTGTGTAAATTCCAGAAAACGTACCCCAGTTTGTAGACGCTATAACGTTTGCGCAAACCAATAAATATACACTTATAGACATTTTTTTTTACCAAAGACATGTGGCCGAATACATTTTGGCCTAAATGTATGACTAAAATTGAGTTTATTGGACTTTTCTTATAAAAAAAAAAAAGTAGAAAATATCATTTTTTTTAAAATTCAGTCTTTTTTCTGTTTGTATCGCAAAAAATAAAAATCGCAGAGGCAATCAAATACCATCAAAGGAAAGCTCTAGTTGTGTGAACAAAAGGACGCAAATTTAATTTGGGTACAGCATAGCATGACCGCGCAGTTACCAGTTAAAATGCCAAATTGTAAAAAGTCCTCTGGTCTTTAGGCAGCCAAATGGTCAACCACTTAAAGCGGAGTTCCACACAAAAATGGAACTTCCGCTTTTCGTAACCCTCCCCCCCTCCGGTGTTACATTTGACACCTTTCAGGGGGGAGGGGGGTGCAGATACCTGTCTAAGACAGGTATTTGCACCCACTTCCGGCATAGACTCCCATGGGAGTCTATGCCTCTTCCTGTCCCTCCGCGCTGTCTCCTGGGAAACACACAGCTCCCAGGAGATAGCGGGGACCAGTTACGATGCGCAGCGCGACTCGCGCATGCGCAGTAGGGAACCAGGAAGTGAAGCCGCAACGCTTCACTTCCTGATTCCCTCACCTAGGATGGTGGCGGCAGCTGCAGAGAATCGAGCAGGTTATCGGCGTCACCTGCCGACATCGCTGGACTCTGGGACAGGTAAGTGGCCATTTATTAAAAGTCAGCAGCTGCAGTATTTGTAGCTGCTGGCTTTTAATATTTATTTTTTTTGGCGGTTTAGGTGGACTCCCTCTTTAAAGACTAAACCCTTTTCTATCATTATTTGCTAGAAAATTACTTAGAACTACCAAACTTTTTTTTTTGTGGGAAAAGAAGGACATTTTATTTGGGAACAGCGTGGCACGACCGCGCAATTGTAAGCTAACCACTTAAGGCCATTTTTTGCAATACGGCACTGCGTTATTTTAACTAACAAATGCGTGGTCGTGTGACGCTGTACCCAAATAAAATTTAAGTCCTTTTTTCCCCCACAAATAGAGCTTTATTTTAGTGGTATTTAATCACCTCTGCGGTTTTTATTTTTTGCGCTATAATACAAAAAACATAATAATATTTCTTACTTTCTGCTATAAAACATAGCCAATAAAAACAAAATGTAAAAAAAATCTAATGTATTCAATTTAGGCCAATATGTATTCAGCTACATATAAGCGTACATATTGATTGGTTTGCGCAAAAGTTATAGCGTTTACAAAACTACGGGACATATTTATGGAATTTTTAACTAGTAATGACGGCGATCTGCAACTTATAGCAAGACTGCAAAATCGCATTGGACAAATCGGACACTAATGCCCCGTACACACGGTCGGACATTGATCGGACATTCCGACAACAAAATCCTAGGATTTTTTCCGACGGATGTTGGCTCGAACTTGTCTTGCATACACACGGTCACACAAAGTTGTCGGAAAATCCGATCGTTCTGAACGCGGTGACGTAAAACACGTACGTCGGGACTATAAACGGGGCAGTAGCCAATAGCTTTCATCTCTTTATTTATTCTGAGCATGCGTGGCACTTTGTGCGTCGGATTTGTGTACACACGATCGGAATTTCCCAACAACGGATTTTGTTGTCGGAAAATTTTATAGCCTGATCTCAAACTTTGTGTGTCGGAAAATCCGATGGAAAATGTCCGATGGAGCCCACACACGGTCGGAATTTCCGACAACACGCTCCGATCGGACATTTTCCATCGGAAAATCCGACCGTGTGTACGGGGCATAAGGCCGCTTTCACACGAGCGTTGATAGTAAAACGCCGCTAGTTTTAGTGGCACTTTACTGTCATTTCAGCGGCGCTATTTGGCCGCTTTTTAACCCCCACTAGCGGCCGAATAAAGGGTTAAATGCACCTGCGTAGTGTGGCTGCCGAAGCGCTTTGGCAGCGGTGACCATTCATTTCAATGGGCAGGGAAGGGGGTGTAGACACCGCTCCTTCACCACCCCAAAAAGATGCCGCTTGCAGGACTATTTTTAATGTCCTGCCAGTGCAGCGCCCCCAGTGTGAAAGCCCTCCAGGACTCCAGGGGAGGTGTTTTGCAGGCGCTATTTTTAGCCCAAAAGCACCTGAAAAACGCCTCAGCGTGAAAGGGGTCTAAGTGACACTTTTGGGGACCAGCGATACCAATACAGTAGAACTGCACAATTGTTTAAATTTTTAATGATTAATAGTAATAAAAAATTTTTTTTTTTAAATAACTGCAATCTCGATTTAACCCCCCTCACTATCTTAATCCAGCATTTTCACGATTCATGTAACAAATGCAAAGACGTTCCCTGCTCACAGCTGTCAAAAAAAAAAAAAAAAGGCACCTGCAAAGTTTCTCAACATAGCTCAGCGCCGAGAGATAAAAAGAAACAATGTATCATTTGGTTCTTGTAGATCAAAGGGATAAACTTCTGTCTGTAAATGAGGGCAGTCTAACCAATTAAAGACCAAGCCTTTTTCTGACATTTGTGGCTTAAAAGTTAAACATTTTTTGCTAGAAAAATTACTCAGAGCCCCCTAACATATATATATATATATATATATATATATATATATATTTTTTTTTTAGCAGAGATCCTAGAGAATAAAATAGCGGTTGTTGCAAAATTTTGTGTCACATTGTATTTGCGCAGCGGTCTTTCAAAAGCAATTTGGGGGGGGGGCACACACTTTAATGAATAAAAATGGACGACTATAAAAAGGATGAGCTACTGTAGATATCTAGATTGTAAGCTCTGACTTCTTCCTGTATTGAATTGTATTGTCTGCCCTACTGCTGTAAAGCACTGCGCAAACTGCCGCGCTATATAAATCCTATATGATAATAATATACAGCTTCTGAGGGGCCAATCAGGTAAGAGATTTGCATTATGGGGCATCTGCGGTTGGGAGGGGGCCATGTTGTGTGGGTGGAGCCAGTACCTGTCCCCGCGGAGGCGGTCGGGGGAGCTGGACCTTCGCGGTGATCGGCCCCTATAGCTGGGCGAGTATCGGCGCTGCGAAAGAAAAGAAGACGATTATTAGCGGAGTACAGACAGTAAACAGGACAACACATATGGCAGCAGAGGGGAGTCATGTGACCTCTGTGGGAGGAGCATGCAGAGCTTAGGGGTGGAGTCACTGACAGATCAAACAAACAAATCAGGCTTGGTCATAAGTGGGCGGGGTTTCAAGGCTTTATGCAGGGGCGGGGCAAATCTCACCTGGTCACGCCCCTCATATGAATGACCGTCCCCAGATCGCTGGGAGTACGGGGAGATGGAAAGCCGCTTGCGGGGCCGGGATTTGGAGCGGTGTCTGGATTTGGAGCGGTTTCTAGACTTGGATCGGCGGGAGGTGCCGGGCCTAGACCGCGATCGGGCTCGCCGTCCGGAGGGAGACCGGCCTCTTGTTGGCGGAGAGCGCTTCCTATCGGGGGAGCGACCCCGGGACCAGGAGCGGCGGGACCGACCATTCTGAGGGGGAGAGGCGGAGGACTTCCGGTACGCGTCCTTGGGGGAGTCCGGAGAGAAACCTCGCCGCATCGGCGTCCGGTACATGATGGCGGCGGCTCTTCTCCCTGACTAACTGCGCGCTAGTCACCTGACCGACGTTACGTCACCGCGCAATAACTGAAGCGTCGTCACTCGCCATCTTGGTGCACCTTGTTTCGTCATATTAGGCGACCCGTCAGGATGTGTAACAGAAGTGACGTTCCGTCGCCGCCATCTTTCTACACCCTGCACTCCTCCATATTAAGGATACACTGAGGAGGGGGAAAGCGGACATTTTGTTACACCCACCGGAGTTTTGCATTTTACACTTATTTTTAAGAGTAAACTAAGGCTATATCGTGAAATACAGTACTTAGAACTCCGTCTGACTGTTTAGATGTTGAATTTTAAAAGCAGCGGCAAGCCTGCTGATCTCACAGGTTTGCTAATCTGCTAGAAGATCGCTGCTTTTAACATTCAACATCTAAACATTCATACTGAGTTCTAAGCACTGTATTTCACTATATAACCTCAGTTTACTGATAAAAATAAGTGTAAATTGCAAAACTCCGGTGGGTGTAACAAGATGTCTGCTTTCCCCTTCTCAGTGTATTCATACTATGGAGGAGTGCGGGGTGTAGCAAGATGGCGGCGACCAAACGTCACTTCCGTTACACGTTCTGATGGGTCGCCAAATCTGACGCCATCTTGGAACACCCTTCCTGTAGAAAATGGGTATTCTGCTGCCATCTTGGAACACCCTTCCTGTAGAAAAGGGGTATTCTGCTGCCATCTTAGAACACCCTTCCTGTAGAAAAGGGGTATTCTGCTGCCATCTTGGAACACCTTTCCTGTAGAAAAGGAGCATTCTGTCGCCATCTTGGAACACCCTCCCTTTAACCACTTGCTTACTGGGCACTTAAACCCCCCCTCCTGTCCGGACCAATTTTCAGCTTTCAGCGCTGATGTACTTTGAATGATAATTGTGCGGTCATACAACACTGTACCCAAATTACATTTTTACCATTTTTTCCCCACAAATAGAGCTTTCTTTTGGTGGTATTTGATCACCTCTGTGGTTTTTATCTTTTGTTAAAATTTTTTTTTAAAAAGATCGAATTTTTTAAAAAAATGTTTTATATTTTGTTATAAAATTTTGCAAACAGGTAATTTTTCTCCTTCATTGATGTATGCTGATGAGGCGGCACTGATAGGCACCGATGGGTGGCAGTGATGGGCACTGATGGGTGGCAATAATGGTCACTGATCAGCACTGGTTGGTTACACTGATAGGCAGCACTGGTAGGTGGCACTGATTAGCACCACTGGTGGGCATTGATAGGTGCCACTTGTGGGCATTGATAGGTGCCACTCATGGACATTGATAGGTGGCACTGGTGGGCACTGGCAGGGGGTACTGGTGGGCCAAAATGAGGCAGAATTGCCTCTTACTCTTGGGGACCGATGCCCCTTGCAAGGCATGGGGCACACAGTAGGGCACACATCATGGGGCACACAACATTGCACAGATCAGGGCATGGGGCACACAGCAGGGCATGAGGCATAAAGGAGGGCACACAGCAGAGCACATCATGGGGCACACAGCAGGGGCACTGGGCACACATCAGGACATGGGGCACACAGTAGGGCACATTTCAGGGCACATCATGGGGCACACAGTGGGCATGGGGCACACATCAGGACATGGGGCACACAGCAGGGCAGGGGGCACACATCTGGGCACATCATGGGGTATACATCAGGACACAGGGCACACAGCAAGACATGGGACACACAGCAGGGCATACAGCGGGGCATAGTTACATACAAAGTAGGTGAAGTTGAAAAAAGACACAAGTCCAACCTATGTGTGTGATTATATGTCAGTACTACATTATATATCCCTGTATGTTGCGGTCATTCAGGTGCTTATCTAATAGTTTCTTGAAACTATCGATTCTCCCTGCTGAGACCACCGCCTGTGGAAGGGAATTCCACATCCTTGTCGCTCTTACAGTAAAGAACCCTCTACGTAGTTTAAGGTTAAACCTCTTTTCCTCTAATCTTAATGAGTGGCCACGAGTCTTGTTAAACTCCCTTCTGCAAAAAAGTTTTATCCCTATTGTGGGGTCACCAGTACGGTATTTCTATATTGAAATCATATCCCCTCTCAAGCGTCTCTTCTCCAGAGAGAATAAGTTCAGTGCTCGCAACCTTTCCTCATAACTAAGATCCTCCAGACCCTTTATTAGCTTTGTTACCCTTCTTTGTACTCGCTCCATTTCCAGTACATCCTTCCTGAGGACTGGTGCCCAGAACTGGACAGCATACTCCAGGTGCGGGCGGACCAGAGTCTTGTAGAGCGGGAGAATTATCGTTTTATCTCTGGAGTTGATCCCCTTTTTAATGCCAATATTCTGTTTGCTTTATTGGCAGAAGCTTGGCATTGCATGCCATTGCTGAGCCTATCATCCACTAGGACCCCCAGGTCCTTTTCCATCCTAGATTCCCCCAGAGGTTCTCCCCCCAGTGTATAGATTGCATTCAAATTTTTGCCACCCAAATGCATTATTTTACATTTTATCTACATTGAACCTCATTTGCCATGTAGTTGCCCACCCCATTCATTTGTTCAGATCTTTTTGCAAGGTTTCCACATCCTGCGGAGAAGTTATTGCCCTGCTTAGCTCAGTATCGTCTGCAAATACAGAGATTGAACTGTTTATCCCATCCTCCAGGTCATTTATGGACACATTAAATAGGAAAAAAACAACAACAATACCCCAGCGCTAGTATATGGAAACCTGAGGAGCTAAACTAAGACATGTAATAGCCAGGAGGGGGAATGTGAAACCAGTGCAGCTGGAACAAACCGTAACTGGTGGAAACAGATTGAAAACAGAAACCGACTGCAACAGTCAGAAGTATATAACTGAATAATTTAATAAAAGTAGTAGGCAAAAAGTAGTAGGCAGTCCATATAGATGTGTATATATATGGACTGTCTACTACTTTTATTAAATTATTCAGTTATATACTTCTGACTGTTGCAGTCTGTTTCTCTGACATCCAGAGCGCTGGACTTTTTTTGTTTTTGTTTTCAACAAATTAAATAGGATTGGTCCCAGCACAGAACCCTGGGGGACCCCACTACCCACCCCTGACCATTCTGAGTACCCCCCATTTATCACCACCCTCTGAACTCGCCCTTGTAGCCATTTTTCAATCCATGTACTTACCCTATGGTCCATGCCAATGGACCTTATTTTGTACAGTAAATGTTTATGGGGAACTGTGTCAAATGCTTTTGCAAAATCCAGATACACCATGTCTACGGGCCTTCCTTTATCTAGATGGCAGCTCACTTCTTCATAGAAGGTTAATAGATTGGTTTGGCAAAAACGATTCTTCATGAATCCATGCTGATTACTGCTAATGATACCGTTCTCGTTACTAAAATCTTGTATATAGTCCCTTATCATCCCCTCCAAGAGTTTACATACTATTGATGTTAGGCTAACTGGTCTGTAATTCCCAGGGATGTATTTTGGGCTCTTTTTAAATATTGGTACTACATTGGCTTTTTTCAAATCAGCTGGTACCATTCCAGTCAGTAGACTGTCAGTAAAAATTAGGAACAATGGTCAGGCATTTACTATACTGAGTGCCCTAAGTACCCTCGGGTGCAAGCCCGCTGATTTATTAATGTTAAGTTTCCCAAGTCTAATTTTAATACTGTCCTCTGTTAACCATGGAGGTGCTTCCTGTGTTGTGTCATGAATATAAACACTGCAGTTTTGGTTACTAAAGCCCCCCGATTCACTCGTGAAGACTGAGGAGAAGAATAAATTCAATACCTTCGCCATCTCCCCATCCTTTGTAACCAGATGTCCTTCCTCATTCTTTATGGGGCCAATATGGTCTGTTCTCCCTTTTTTACTGTTTACATACTTAAAGAATTTCTTGGGATTTTTTTTGCTCTCCTTCCCTATGTGTCTGGAGGCATGGGGCACACAGCGGGGCATGGGGCACACAGCGGGACACTGGGCACACAGCAGGGCATGGGGCACACAGCGGGGCATGAGGCATACAGGAGGGCACACAGCAGGGCACATCATGGGACACACAGCAGGGCACAGGGGCACTGGGCACACATCAGGACATGGGGCACACAGTAGGGCACATCGTGGGGCACACAACAGGGCACACAGCGGACATGGGGCACACATCAGGACATGGGGCACACAGCAGGGCAGGGAGCACACATCTGGACACAGGGAACACCAGAAGCAACTGGGGTGGACGGGAGGGAAGGAGGGGCCGGCAGGGAGCAGCGTGCCATGAGAGGTCTCAGCGCAGCATGGGGCACCAGCATGGGGTGTGTCTCCAGATCTCCCGGCTCTGTCCCGCCCCCTCCCCTGGCCACAGACAGAAGATGGAGCAGCTCGAGCGGCCGCTGCGGCCGTACTCCATTCGGCCGCTTGAGTTGCTCTGTCTGTGGCTGAGTGACAATCCCCGCCGGGAGATCGCCTGGCGCTCGCGGGTGTCTGGGAGCCCGCAGTCAAATGTTGGAGACTTGAGAAGTCTGTATATGTGTGTGACCCGGCGCACAGCTGTAGCAGTAAAACTACTAGGGCGGTCAGCAAGTGGTTAACTGACACTCAATGCTGTGCCCAAACAAAATGTATATCATTCTTTTCCCACAAATAGAGCTTTCTTTTGGCGGTATTTGATCGCCACTGCGGTTTTTATTTCTCGCACTATAAATGAAACCATTAAATATCTTCAGAAATTTTGGCCAAAATGTATTCTGCTACATGTCTTTGGTAAAAAAAAAATCCTAATAAGTGTATATTGAGTGGTTTGTGCGAAAGTTATAGTGTCTACGAATGACGGTATATATATTGTAACTTTTTTGTATACTTGTAATGGTGGCGTTCAGCGATTTATAGCAGGACTGCGATAGTGTGACTGTCAAACTGACACTGGCGGGGAACTGGCTAACTGCCATTGACATCTCCAGTGACACTAATACAGTGATCAGTGCTAATAATATACACTGTCACTACTGACACTGGGCAGGAAGGGGTTAACATCAGGGGCAATCAAAGGGTTAACTGTGTGCCTAGCCAGTGTTTATCTTTTCACTGTGTAGTGCTTTTACCCAGGGATATGATGGTCGGAAGTGGCCCTTTGTCACCCAAAAAAAAGTATTACATTAGTCTTTTTTTCCCCCACGTGATAAAAATTAAAGTTTGTTGGAAAGTGTAAAAAAAAAAAAATAAACCAAATTTTTTTTCAAGCCCCCACCACCAGATACATGCACAAATGAATGTAAACACACAAAGAAACTCCAATTGAGCTATACATGTTAGATATCACCACGCACGCAGAATAATAATTCTAGGCCCAGTATTCATGGTTGAGGCTAGGTTCACATCTGTGCGGTTGATGCGCTTTTCAGGCACGTTTTTTGGTGCATTTTAAACCTGCATTTTTCATGCATTTTACGTTTTGTGGTTCTGTGTCCCTTTAAAAACACTGTATATAGCTGGTTGCTAAGGAGCAGGCCGGGAAGCCGGGCCGCCGCGTCCTTAACAACCGATGAGTTATCAGCTGTCAGCGGGGTTCCCTGCTGACAGCTGAATGTAAAATAAATTTGTGAAAAAAGTGACGTGCACCCCCCCTCCCCCCAAATCTATACCAGGCCCTTCGGGTCTGATATGGATTTGGAGGGGAATCCCACGCCAAGATTTAAAAATAATGGCGTAGGGTTCCGCCCCCCCCCCCCCGCCCCAAATCTATACCAGACCCTTTTCTGAGCATGCAGCCCGACAGGTCAGGAAAGGAAGAGGATGAGCCAATGCCCTCCCCCGAAACCATACCTGGCCTCATGCCCTCAACATGGAGGGAGGGGTGCTTCGGGGCAGGGGCCCTGCTCCTTATCAACGAGCTATATACAGTGTTTTTAACCACTTCAATACAGGTTACTTCCCCCCCTTCTTGCCCAGGCCGATTTTCAGCTTTCAGCGCTGTCACACTTTAAATGACAATTGCGCGGTCATGCAACACTGTATCCAAATGACATTTTTATCATTATGTTCCCACAAATAGAGCTTTCTTTTGGTGGTATTTGAGCACCACTGGGGTTTTTATTTTTTGCTAAACAAATAAAAAAAGACTGAAAATTTTGAAACAAAAAATGTTTTTCTTTGTTTCTGTTATAAAATTTTGAAAATAAGTAAGTTTTCCCTTCACTGATGGGCCCTGATGAGGCTGCACTGAAGTTTCTCCTTCACTGATGGGCACTGATGAGGCTGCACTGATGGGCACTGATAAGGTGGCACTAATGAGGTGGCACTGATGAAGTGGCACTGATGATGAGACACTAATTTGCCGCACTGATGGGCACTGATAAGCGGCATTGATGGGCACTCATGTGCAGCACTGATGGGCATTGATAGGTGCCACTGATAGGCGACACTGATGGGCACTGAAAGGCCGCACTGATGGGCACTTATAGGTGGCACCGATGAGCACTGACAGATGGCTCTGATAGGCAGCACTGATGAGGAAGCACTGGCAGGCATTACTCATGGGCACTGATTGGCACCTCTAATGCGCACAGATTAGCACCTCTGAGTACTGATTGGCAACCTTGGTGGTCATGGGTGGACATACCTGGTGGTCCTGGGTGGGCATCCCTGGTGGGCATGGGTTCACATCCTCGGGGGCGGGGGGGGGGCTGCACTGATAATCAATCAGTGCAGATCCCCCCTTTCAGGAGAGCAGCCGATCGGCTCTCCTCTACTCGCGTCAGCTCGAAGGAAAAGCCGATACATGACTCTTCCTGTTTTCACTGTGATCAGCTGTGATTGGACACAGCTGATCACATGTTAAAGAGTCTACATCAGCGACCCCTACAAGATCGAGCATAGCCTCTCTGTATTCTTGCAGGTCCTCAAGGGTAGGTTCCCCTTCATCACCAAACACAAAAACATTTGTAAGGCTCTCCCACAGCAATCCAGGGCCGCCAAAGGTATATCCGTCCGGAGAGCATTCTGTTGTCTCCCCTAAATTTTCCTGCTCTGCATGCCATTGCCGAGCCCGATATCGATTGTCCAGCTATATCTCCTGCTGGACCAGTCTATCCAACTCAGTCACCCATTGCACCTGGGGCCGCTCTCCCAGGAATGGCATCCACAAATCTCGTTGGTCACTGGCCCGTTGCTCTGGGGTTGGAAAGCACTTGCCCTGCTGTATACCAGCAACCTGAAGGGCTCCAATCCATAGCCCTCCTCGAATCTGCTGCCTGATCTCTAGGTATTCATCCACAGACACAGTCCTGGTGTATGCTGAAAGGACGATCCGCAGCAGCCCCGGGAACTCTGACGCCGGGTCCATGTCCCCGCTGAGGTAACTGAAGTCTGCTATCCTGATTTAAGGTCCCATTGGTGCCACCAAATGTGACGGACTCTGTACACCCTGTTGGGTATCTCCGCCAAGAAGCTGCTTCCCAAGCTCTGGAACACAAGACCAGTGGATCTGGCTAAGTTACTCCAAGAACCAGGCAGTACCAGTTTTGGAGTAAAGCAGAATAACTGTTTATTTGAACAAAGGCACACAGAGATATACACTCAGAGGACAATCCCCCCTTCTTTGCATAATGACACACAGGCGGGGTAAACTTTACCTCCACCAGTAGCATGACACAGGTGTATTCAACTTTCCAATAGTAGACCGTCTTTGGGAGTGGCTGCTGGAGAAGTCCCCCCCCCCCCCCACAGCTAATCCACATAGACATATACATCCCATAATAGGTTGCTCCCAAGGCAGACACAAACAATAGAACATTGGGATACACCTGAGCCACACCTCAAACAATCTAGTAAAAGTATACAAGAGTCCCAAGTGCAAGAGCCCCTTCCTTCTTCAAACCACACATATAGAATCCAGAATAACAGGGGTAAAATGAAATGCTGAGTCCGGTGTGGTTGTACGGTGAGTCGGGTTAGGCAGACTCGACTGGGGTTCTTGGTCGCCCTGTGCCCCTAATAGACACAGGGTTACTTACACATAGGGGAGCTGGACAAGGAGTTTCCAGAGCTCTCCAAGGTAAGCTGGGTTCCACAAGCCCCCGTCCAAAGTGACTCCCGGCATGTCAGCCAATCATCATCCTGAGAGTCCAGCATGTAGAACCAACACACCCTAAAGGGGCTCTGATCTATAAGAGTATGGAAGGGACCTTTCCAGACAAGAGCAGAACGTGGAAAGCAACATCAATCTTCTCCACTAGGATGAAAATGACTACACGTTCAATGCTGGTAACTCCTTCAGAGTGGTCATTGGTCTCTTAGAGGTCTCTCTCGCTAGTCTCCTTCATTGGTTTCCCTTTTGGTGGCCTCTCTTATTAGTCTCATTATTAGTGCTCCCTCACTGGTCATCTTCTTGGTGGCCTCTCTCACTAGTCTTCCTCTTTGGTGGCCTCCATCAATAGTCTCCTCTTTGGTGGCCTTTCTCACTAGTCTCCCTTTTTAATGGCCTCTATCACTAGTTTCCTCCTTGGTGGCCACCATCACTAGTCTTCCTCTTTCATTAGTCCTATTCTTGGTGACCTCTGTCTTCTATAAGAAGCTTTGGCAATGACACTGACTTATCACAATCACCACCACTCTGCCACACTGACCAACCTGATTCCAAGAATCGTCCTGGCAGTGCAAAACATCCGAAAGGGTCTTTGATCCATGAGAACATGGAAGGGAATTTCCCAGACAAGATCCCATGTCCAGGGATTTCACCAAAGGGCCCTTCTCTAAATTCTCTTTGATCCATAGGAGCCCTCCATATGTTCTTCAGCCAGACATCCTTGCTTCTGTGATCAGAAGAAAGGCCACACCGCAACAATGGGTCCTCTCTAAAAAAGTGTTTTGGGGTGGAGCCAATCTCAAGTAGGTTGTCCTAGAAGACATTTGCAAAAATCTCAATTTTGCTACTAGTGACAGCCATGACATGCATGAAAATGGTTGTTTGTGGTTTATTTGCAGAATTGACAATCAGCCACTGACTTACCCCACAAGGCTTTGAATCTGCAACTCGGCACAGCTTTGAACAGAGAGGGGAAAAGTAAGGTTTCTGTTATGTCATCCCCTCTGCCCTCTGTGTGACTTTCCTGTATGACAGTGTCACTAGAAAGTGAGGGGGGATCCTTCTGATGGGGACACAGCAAAATATACCAGAAAGAGGTTTTTCACAACTCCACCCAGAACAAAAAAAACACTTATGCATATCTCCCAACTTTTTAAAATGGGAATGAGGGACACCTATAAGCAAAAGTATGTAGTCATAGTACATACCCCCCTGCCATGCCCCCCTTAAAGGAGAATACAATGACATTTACCCCAACAAGGACTTTATAGATAGATAGGGGGAGGATATGATGAAGAAAAAGACGCATTATTATAGTAATTAATTTAAAAAGTATGACAAAAAGTTTATTGGTTACAATCAATAAAAATGTTCCCAAAGGTGGGGATATAAATACATAAAAATCGCAACATGATTCGACATATATGCAAAAGCACCCTGATCATGAGTTAAGCTGGAGCACCAAACCAGCCTACATGGAGTAAAAGGCCACCAGGATTGCGAAGGAGTTCACAGCTTGACCCGAACCCAACGCGTTTCGGAAATGTTATGTAATTTTCCTTCCTCAGGGGAGAGTATAAGGGTGCAATATATCTACAAAAGTAATCATCATGGGTATAAATAACAGATGTGTTAGTGGTACGTTCCAGCAGCATATCTAGAGGTAGATGCATCTAAGGAGACTAACTCAGTGCAACATGCGGGGAACCGTAACAGGTAAGATACAAGTGTATCACCTCTCATGCAAAAGGAGGGTAAGCAAGTTGTGGAGAGATGTCCATTCCCCTTGTCTGGAGCTGATAGAGAACCATCTGATGATTCTCTATCAGTAGTATGTTACTGTCATGAATCTGCAGTAATACCTCCATGCCCTGTCTGTCTGCTTACCTCTGGTCTGTGCATCAGCCTTAGGGCCTGCACTCACACACCTGCATGGTTAAGTAATCTCCCCTCAGTGTGCCTCCACCCTAGCCTCTACAGGATACACTATTTAACACCATGCTGTCCAAGCCTGCCTTGCCTGAGCAATATTGGGGGTTATTTACTAAAGGAAAATCCACTTTGCACTGCAACTGCACTTAAAAGTGCACTGAAAGTGCACTTGGAAGTAAAGTCGCTGTAGATCCGAGGGGGACATGCAAGGAAAATAAAAAACAGCATTTGGCTTCCTGTGTGCTTCCTCCCATGTGCTCTACGTCTATTTCTGTATACCCATCTTTGCTTATTCTGTGACTATCCCCGCCTGCTTGATACCCTGACCTTTAGTGTGTTCTTTGTCTATCCTTGTCTGCTAGTTGCCCCGACCTTTGGCTTATCTCCTGACTATCCCTTGTTGTCCTGGACTGCTGCTTCCTCTCTATCCTCCAGTAGCCTACCATGAGCATGAGCTGGGAAACCCTGGGGGCCGCGACCTGGAGCCAGTTGCAGTGCAGTCCATCCTCACCACTAGAGGCTCTGGTGAACACCTGCTGGCTCTTAGACTCCACGCCCTGGGGAATCTTATGCTTTAGCTCCCAGTAGGATTTGTGTTGGTGCTCCAGTGGACCTGCTTTCCAGAATGACCCAGAGTTCCATCCGCAGCAGTCAGCCATAGGGTCCACTACCCTAGTGGTGTACTCCTGACCCCACTGGTGTGCATCTGTCATCTGGCCTCAGGTGACCTGACAGTTAGTAGTATGTTCCAATGCTGGAATATACTACTAACATACATCTGTTATTTATACCCATGATGATTACTTTTGTAGACGTATTGCACCCTCATCCTCTCCCCCGAGGAAGGAAAATTACATAACATTTCTGAAACGCGTTGGGTTCGGGGCCAGCTGTGAACACCTTCACAACCCCGGTGGTCTTTTACTCCATAATGGCCAGTTTGGTGCTCTAGCTTACCTCATGATCAAGGTGCTTTTACATATATGTTGAATCATGTTGTTATTTTTATGTATATATATATCCCCACCTTTGGGAACAATTTTATTGATTGTAACCAATAAACTTTTGTCGTACTTTAATTAATTACTATTATTACGCTTCTTTTTCTTACTCACACCCTCCCCCTATCTGTCTATAAAGTCCTTGTTGGGGTTAAATTTCTTTGTAGTCCCTATTTGGGATGTTGACAGATTCAGTGGGCTCTTAGTGGTCTATCAAGTTCTTCCTTTTGTATAGCCCTTAAAGGAAAATTGTACAAAAAATATGACTGGTTAAAACCACAAGTGCTTTTTTACCACTTCTATTCCTTTACTGTATATTGGGTTTTGGAATTTACAAATGCAGCAATTTAGAAATTGGATGAGAGGTTTAGCACGGGGAAACACTTTTTGATAGATAAGTAGTGCATTTTATATACAATTATATAGATCAAACCAAAATGAGGAACAATTGAGGAGGAAAGAAGGACAGGGGACTTTTTTCCAGATGGGGGACAGTCCCTCGAAATCAGGGACAGTTGGGAGCTATGCTTATGGCTGGTATTGACCATGCCTACTGCTGAGCCAGCCCCATTCAGGCCAGAGAGGTGAGTGAGTCACCACTTGGCACCTGAATCTTCCCTGATGTAGATATAATATTTAGTACAAAGATCACAGCTCTGAGACATTCATAAGAGAACAACCGAGCCACTGAGAGCCAACACACAGGTACCGGGCGTCAACTACCAGACATCGAGACACTGTGTCACCATATACAGGTAACAGGGCCTAAACTGCCAAATACCAAGATACCCCACCACCATATACAGGTACTGGGGCCCAAACTGCCAGATATCAAGACACCCCACCACCATACACAGGTACTGGGGCCCAAAATGCCAGATATAAAGACACCCCACCACCATATACAGGTACTGGGGTCAAACTGCCAGTTATCAAGACACCCCACCACCATATACAGGTACTGGGGCCCAAACTGCCAGATATCAAGACACCCCACCACCATACACAGGTACTGGGGCCCAAAATGCCAGATATCAAGACACCCCACCACCATACACAGGTATTGGGGCCCAAAATGCCAGATATCAAGACACCCCACCACCATACACAGGTACTGGGGCCCAAACTGCCAGATATTAAGACACCCCACCACCATACACAGGTACTGGGGCCCAAACTGACAGATATCAAGACACCCCACCACCATACATAGGTACTGGGGCCCAAACTGCCAGATATCAAGACACCCCACCACCATACACAGGTACTAGGGCCCAAAATGCCAGATATCAAGACACCCCACCACCATACACAGGTACCGGGGCCCAAAATGCCAGATATCAAGACACCCCACCACCATACACAGGTACTGGGGCCCAAACTGCCAGATATTAAGACACCCCACCACCATACACAGGCACTGTGGCCCAAACTGACAGATATCAAGACACCCCACCACCATACACAGGTACTGGGGCTCAAACTGACAGATATCAAAACACCCCACCACCATATACAGGTACTGGGGCCCAAACTGCCAGATATCAAGACACCCCACCATCATATACAGGTACTGGGGCCTAAATTGCCAGCTATTAAGACACTCCACCTCCATACACAGGTACCAGGGTCCCAACTGCCACAATATACAGGTACTGGGGCCCCATTCGCCAAATAACAGGAACTTCCACAACCATATACAGGTACTGGGGTCTCTACTACCAGATATCAAGACACTCCTCCACAATATACAGGTACTGGGGCCCCAACCGCCAAATATACAGGTACTGGGGCCCCAACCGCCTACCATATACAGGTGATGGGGTCCCTACTACCAGATATCAAGACACTCCACCAACATACACAGGTAACGGGGGCCTAAACTGTCAAATTTCAAGACACTCCATTGCCAGCAGGAAAGACACTCCACCACCATACACAGGTACCAGGGTCCCAACTGCAAGTTATCAAGACACTCCATGACTATATACAGGTACTGGGGCCCCAACTGCTAGATAACAGGACATTCTACAACCATATACAGATACTGGGGCTCCAAGTGCCAGATATTAAGACACTCTGCCAACGTATACAGGTATTGGGACCCCAACTGCCACATTTTAAGACACTCTACCACCATATACAGGTACCAGGGGCCCCAACTGCCAAATATCAAGACACTTCACCACTATTTACAGTTACCAAGGCCCCAACTGGCAGATATTGAGACACTCTGCCACCATATACAGGTACTAGGGCCCCGACTGCTATATATCAAGACACTTCACCGCCATATACAGATACCAGTGTCCCAACTGCCAGCTATCGAAACACTCCACTACTATATGCAGTTACCAGGGCCCCAACTGTCAGTGTTCGAGACATTCAGCCATCAGATACAGGTACTTGGGCAAATTGAATGGAGGTCTGTACTCTGACTCAGATATTCTAGGACTTTATCATTGTATTTAAGCAGTTTTTGGCTTTATGCTCACAATCATTGTCTTGCTTGAAGACGAATCTTCTCTCTTGGCTCATGTTTCTTGTTGACTAGATGAGGTTTTTCTTTAGGATTTTCTGGCAGTTTTCTGCATTCATTTGTCCATCTACTGGGCTGGGCCTGAGGGGGAGTCTCTCTTTCCAAAGTAACACATGCACCACTCCACTTAGCAGTGCCAGGACCCAGGTACTCCCACTGCCAGGGACTACCTGGGTCCTGGCCCTGCTGAGTGGAGTGGTGCATGTGTTTCTTTGGTAAGTGAGACCCCCCCCCCCCCCCAGACCAAGCCCAGGTGTATAGAGTGGCAGTGGGAGTACCTGGGTCCTGGCCCTGCGGAATGACACACGTTTCTTTGGTTCAGTGTTAGAGCCGAAGGGGGACAGATGCAGCATTCACCTAGGTAAGTATGATTCTGAATAACCCATTCCTATACTTCTCTTTTAACATTTTTTACTCAGGGGTGCAGAGTTTGCTAAGCATTACCACTTGTGATACTCACATATTGAATTAATTGGGGCCAAGCAGCAACCGCATGCAATTGCGCTGTGGTAGTGTGGCATTATAGGGTTAAAGTGTTACTAAACCCAAAACAGTAAAATCAGTCTGTATAGGCAGTAAAGCATGCTTGTTATACTCGCTGTGGAACCTAAGGGGTTAATCCTCCGCATTGTGTTAAAAGTCAGTTTGCTCTCGTCTTCTCTTAACCTCCCCTTCTTCCACAGTCCCCAACCTATCTGCTGATAGTACAGAGCCTTGGGGGCACTCTGCACATGCTCAGTTTGGTGTCTATTGCTAGAAAGTTTGATCAGCACATGTGATCAGCACAGAGCCAATCAGCACTGTCCAGACAGAGGGTCAGGGGTCCTGCAGCCTCATAGGTCAATCAAGGGAGAATGAAAACGCCTCCTACAAGCTTTAACCAGACACTGATAGAAGTCTTAAGACTGCTATATACTGATGAGAAAAGCAGTTTATATTTACTAAAACTATTGCATTTCCATGTTCTGTGTACTGTGGAAGACCAGCTATAGTGACTGCAGGGTCCTGGGTTTAGTAAAACTTTAAATCAGGAGGTGAGGAAGCAATATGACACCTCCTCACCGCCTGCCAAATTCCCTCTGGAGTTTACTGTGACTGGAAGGAAAGCCTGAGATGGGTACAGCAGGGATATCTGCCTTTCCTGGCCTGGGGTGAAGAACAGCTGCATGGCTCCCGGGGTTTGCAGCGTGCAGTGCTAGAGCCTCGTACACAAGATCGGACTTTAAACAAACTTTCCAGTGGATTTCTGTCCAAAGGGCGTAGGCCGTGAACTGTTAGACTTACACACGGCAGGACTTTTTAGCAAAAAACACGAACATAGTGACGTTTCAACGTACTGACGACACTTCAAAAGAGGAAGTTCAATTCTCCAGCGCCACCCTTTTGTCAACTTCTGTATTGTCTGATCTTTTGCATTGGTTCTGAGCATGCGTGTTTGTACTTTGGACTAAAGTCCGATGGATTTGTGTACACACGATCGGACTTTTGTTGCCGCCAAGTTTGTCTGTTCGCACAGCCCACATTTGTCCGATGAAAACCGAAAAAGTTTGCCCGATGGAGCGTACACACGGTTGGATGTTGCCTTAAAACAGCTAATTTGCATGTTTGTTGTCAAAAAGACAGATCGTGTGTTTGGGCCTTAACACAGGAAGAAGTTGGCCGGGTAGCATAGTAGCTGGAGGTGGTGGACGTCTTCCAGACATTGCTCTCGTGCCACAACCAGGCTTTCCCGCTGTATCATTCAGCTCCTTGGTCTCCCTTCGTCCAGCTCTCTGTAGGAAGATCTGTCAGCGCGCCTCTCTGAGCCACTGAGGAAGCAAACAGGCTCAGAGAGGCATGCTGACAGTGGAGGCATCTTGGGCCAGACAGGGATAGCCAAAGGGCCAGATGTGGCCCTGGGGCCACAATTTGCCCAGATCTGGTTTACACACTGATCTGATACACAGTAATTCACCTGTCAGCTGGTCAGTACTTATTTCTTTGTACAGTTTGTGAAGTTTTTTAGTTTCACTCCACAGCATGCTGGATTTGTCACATGTATGGATATTCATTCATCGGCTATCATTTCCTTCAGCACCATTGCTCATTTGGCAGCCAGTCACCTTTGGGGCTTGATGCTTTATGATCACATTTGTGCTTGATTTTTCCTGATGTTGCATTTTAGACCATGGGGGTTATTTACGAAAGGCAAATCCACTTTGCACTGCAAGTGCACTCGAAAGTGCAGTCGATCTAAATCTAAGGGGTAGATCTGAAATGAGGGGAAGCTCTGCTGATTTTATCATCCAATCATGTACAAGCTAAAATGCTGTTTTTTATGTTCCTTGCATGTCCCCCTCGGATCTACAGCGACTGCTGTACCCCCATGCTTTGCTGGGGTTTTTCGCCTTCCTCTGGATCAACTGTGGGTACAGGATTGTGTATATGGGATTGTATTTTTATTTTTTTGGTTGAACTTTATAAACTTTTTTCTTTTTCAACCTGATTAACTGTGTAACTATGTATTAGTCTCCCTCTTAGTGGTCTCTCTCCAGTACTTTCCTAAACATACCAGCACACACCAGTACATAGCAGCATGCATTATTACTTAACATACCAGTGTACTCCAGCACACTGCAGTATTTATCAGTACAGAACACAGGTACATACCAGTTTACATCAGTACATACAGATATACTGTGGTACTTACCAGTACATATCAGCATACGTGATTAGATATCAGCATAAATCGGTATATAAGAGTACATAGCAGCATACATGTCATTTCATATCAGTATACACAAGTACTTATAGAGGTACAGTTCAGGACATATCAACACACAACATTACATACCAGAACAAATCACTACATACCAGTACCTACCACTGTCCAGCATACACTAGAACATATCTAAACATACCAGTGCCCCCCCAGTACATACCAGTATACACCAGTAGAGCTGGAGGGCAGGCTTGGCATATGACAAGCATTTTCATTATTTTTAAACATTCAGCTTTCATTAAATTAATCCCTGGTGATCCTGCCATGAAGGTCCTTGTTCAGTGCACTTCTTGTTATTGGGTGGTAACACCCTGTCCCTGTCTCCCAATTGTTCTCCTGATTTGTCACCCCGTCCACACAGGCTTCTAATGGAGATTACAAGTGGCCATTTCAATACACATGACGGCAGGCATGGTTCACTGTTGTCACCATCAGGAAAACTGCTCTGAAAAATGCCATGCAGACTTTGCTGGGGTGCAAAATGTCTGCAAAGAGGCTGCCGGAGATCGGCATCACCGATATGTAACAAGGGGTGGAAAAAAGTTCAAACAATAATTTTATATATTTTTTTTTTATACATTTAAATTATTTATAGGAAAAAAAATATTTAAAAAAATATATAACAATTTAAAAATATATTAAAAAAATGACAATTCCTTATAATAAACAGACAGAGCAAGCAAAAATGTCAGCCAGTTGATGTTTACAATTCCCAGTCATTGCACACACTGACCTCCGCCCTCTAGAGTTCGCCTATCATTTCGCAGCTCCCTTTCTGACTCCAGGGCCGCTCTGTACTTGGCTCCTCTCTATGGTTAGCCACATGTCCGTTCGTTTTCCTGTCCCCGGGAAACATTCCCCTTATGATTGGTTCCGCTTCCCGATGATGCTCTTTCGGTTCTTTTGGCAGGAAGGGGAGTGAGGTGAGGGTACACAAGCAGCGGGTGGGGGGTTTCTCAGCACACAGACAGTTTTATCTGTTAAATTTCGGCCAGTCGCAATTTATGTCTATCTCCACGCTAATGGGAGGTAGAATCCTATCTCTGTCTTGCTGCACTTTCAGTTTTGATTTGCATACAAATTCATTCTGACAATGTCTAATACATCCCAAAGCCCAGTTCCAGGCTACATTACAGTTTGAGGTGGAGTGGAGAAGCAAAGGGCCTCGGTTAGGTTCTTACTGCTGTCCCCACCGGAGAGATTTCCCCCTCACTTCCTGTTTCAATGATGGCTGCCAGGCAGAACAGGAAGAGGACAGAAATCTCTTCCGATAGACTGCAGGTCCAACCTTCCCTGCCCCCATCCCAAACTGACAAGAAGATTTGGCTGGAGTCAGGCTCCGATATAGGACATGAAGCACAGGAAGTCATGGTCCACGCCGTATAATAACCATATAATGCCTTATAGTGTCATGGCCGCCTATGAGCGGTAGAGATGGGCTCGGGCGTGTTCAAGAGCCCGCCAGGAAGCCGGCACTGCACACGGCTAATCACAGGCAATGAAACTTTTCCCGGGTGACAGCTGCACAAGTCTGGAAATGTCTCACTTAGGCCCTCATTCACGGGGGGGGGGGGGGGGGGGCGGTAAAGCGGCGCTATTTTTAGCGGCGCAGTTTTAACCCCCGCTAGCAGCCGAGAAAGTGTTAAAAACCACCGCAAAGTGCTGCTACAGCCGGCGGTGTAGCCGCGCTGACCCATTGATTTCAATGGGCAGGAGCGGTGTATACACCGCTTCAAAGATGCTGCTAGCAGGACTTTTTTTTAGCGTCCTGCCAGCGCGTCCTTGGGGCTTTCACATTGGAGAGACAGCAGCGGCTGTTTCAGGGCGCTTTGCAGGCACTATTTTTAGCACAATAGCGCCTGCAAAGCGCCCCCCAGCGTGATAGGGGTCTTAGGGTTGCCACATTTTCTTTCAGCAAAAACTGAACACTTTAGCGGTGCAGGGCAATGTTTTTTTTTCTCGTAGTATACACTATAGCAAGGGTAGGCAACCTGGGGCCCTCCAGCTGTTGCAGAACTATAAGTCCCATAATGCCTCTGGCATACCTCCCAACTATCACGAATTTGCTGGGACATTCCCGGAATTGCAAGCAAATCCCGCTGTCCCGCAAATCCGTGCTGAGTCCTGCAGCGGAGCCCAGTACCAGAACAAGTTCCGGTACTGGGCAACATTAATCCCCTCCTGTCTGATGGGGCCACCTGCTGTGGGGGGGAGGGAACTCTGCTGGGGCCACCTGTTGTGGGGGGAGGGGGAACTCTGATGGGGCCACCTGCTGTGGGGGGGGACTCTGATGGGGCCACCTACTGTGGGGAGGGGGACTCTGATGGGGCCACCTGCTGTGGAGGGTAACTCTGATGGGGCCACCCGCTGTGGGGGGGGGGCCTGATGGGGCCACTTGCTGTGGGAGGAGGGAACTCTGATGGGGCCACCTGCTGTGGGGGGAGGGGGAACTCTTATGGGGCCACCTGCTGTGGGGGGAGGGGAAACTCTGATGGGGCCACCTGCTGTGGGGGGACTCTAATGGGGCCACCTGCTGTGGGGGGGGACTCTGATGGGGACACCTGCTGTGGGGGGGGGGACTCTGATGGGGCCACCTGCTGTGGGGGGGGGACTCTGATGGGGCCACCTGCTGTGGGGGGACTCTGATGGGGACACCTGCTGTGGGGGGGCTCTGATGGGGGCACCTGCTGTGGGGGGACTCTGATGGGGACACCTGCTGTGGGGGGACTCTGATGGGGCACCTGCTGTGGGGGGAACTCTGATGGGGACACTGATTTAAGGAGGGACTCAGATGGGGATTTTGATATAAGCTGCGCGTGCCGCAGGCCATGCTCTCCCTGATGGGGCCACCTGCTGTGGAGGGGAACTCTGATGGGGCCACCCGCTGTGGGGGGGGGGACTCTGATAGGGCCACCCGCTGTGGGGGACGACGACCCTGATGGGGATACCTACTGTGGGGGGACTCTGATGGGTACACCTGCTGTGAGGGAACTCTGATGGGGACACCTGCTGTTGGGGGACTCTGATGGGGACACCTGCTGTGGGGGGACTCTGATGGGGACACCTGCTGTTGGGGGACTCTGATGGGGACACCTGCTGTGGGGGGAACTCTGATGGGGACACTGATGTAAGGAGGGACTCAGATGGGGATTTTGATATAAGGTGCGCGTGCCGCAGGCCATGCTCTCCCCAGAATGTCCCTCATTCTTAACTTCAAAAGTTGGGAGTTATGCTTTGGGAGTAATTGTAACTGCCAGCCTTGCCATGCCTCATGGGAAACCCCCCCCCCCCCAGTGAAAAAAAATATATAACAAAATTTCACACACTGTGTAATAGCATTTCCCACGTGCGGAAATTCCTTGGGAAATGCTATTACACAGTGTGTGAAATTGTGTTATATTTTCTTATATATATCATTAAAACTTGTCATTTCATTTAGATGGCACAAATAAAGTCTACACTGATAGCTCCTGATGAAGAGGACCATGTCCAAGAAACACGTTTTTGAGCTTGAAAGACTATTATATGCAATTATCACAGTATTTGAGATCAATTGTTTTACAATGGTAGTATATTTTAGTATAGTCTGAGCAGGCGCTGTTTAACGTACCCGCCTTCACAAAAAAAAAAATTGGTTTGATCCGCAACACTGAACTGTGATTGGTCGAAATTGGTGGTTATCATGTATAACGGTTGCGTCTTGAGAGCCGAATATTCTCGAAGTCTCTATTGGCCGGAATTAGGGTTGCCACCTCATCCCTTTAAAACCAAACACATATTAATTACACAGGTTCTGTGGCTGATTAAGATGGTAATTAAACTCACTTGGTGTCTTATCTGAGTTAAATCAGCCTCAGAACCTGTGTGATTAATATGTGTTCAGGTTTAAAGGGATGAGGTGGCAACCCTAGCCGGAATCCTTCCGTGATGATGTGTCTGACTTGCAGAGTGTTGTACCATTCCAGAATTGTATGATTGTCTGCAGGTTGGTCAGATCTTCATTGCCAGTTACAATCTGACCACACACACAGACTTAGAAACTCAGCGAGCAGAAAACATTTCAACAAATCAGATTTGTTTTCGTTTTTGAATGTGGCATTCATCCATTGGCCCCCCGGTGACAAAAGAAGGATGGCCAATCTCAGGAGGAGATTTGCACCAAGGACCCCCGCCACAATCATGTCTCCTCTGCTTGCGTCCTGCAGGTTCTGCTCATTGGATGGGATGGAAGATGTCGTCTCCAAGCTGTGCGGATCTCTCCCATCAGACCCGTTACCTGTCTGGGTCAATGGCCATGTTGGCGTCTGCTTTAATCAGCTGATCCTTAGCACCGTTCCTCACGTAATATTTGCTGCAAGCAGTGCCTGCCATGCCGGGGCCTCCAGGTAATCCGTCTATGGGTTGGTCCTCTTCCTGTCCTGGGATTGGGATTTCCCAAAAAAGTTATGGTGGAATATTATGAGAGGGTGGAGGTAAAGGGAGTTGTTTCCTTTAAGAGAGGATGGAGGTGAAGGGAGATGGTCCTTACAAGAGGGGGTGGTGGTAAAGTGAGATGATCCTTATAAGGGTAGGTGGAGGTGAAGGGAGATGGTCCTTATAAAAAAGAGGGTTGAGATGAACATAAATTGACCTTATAAAGAAGGTTAGTGGTAAAGGGATCTAGTCTTTATGAAGGAGGGTGGAGGTGAAGGGAGACGATCCTTGTAAGAAAGGGGGAAGATGGTCCTTTTGATGGAGGTAAAGATTGATGGTCCTTATTAGTGAGGGTGGAGATAAAAGGAGATGGTCCTTATAAAGGAGGGTGGGGTTGAAGGAAGATGATTGTTATAAAGGGGGGTGAAGGATGGTCTTTATGAGGGAGGGTGTATGTATAGGAAGATGGTCCTTATAAGAAAGGGTTGAGATTAACAGAAATTGACCTTATAAAGAAGGTTAGTGGTAAACGGAGCTAGTCCTTATGAAGGAGGGTGGAGGTGAAGGGAGACGGTCCTTATGTGTGACGGTCTAGGTAAAGGGAGATGGTCTTTATCAGAAAGGGTTGAGGTGAATGGAGTTTGTCCTTGTAAGAGAGGGTGAAGGGAGATGGCCCATGGAAGAATTGAGGTAAATGGAGATTGTCCTTTTAAGGGTGAGTGGAAGTGATATTGTTCTTCTGAGGTGGGTAAAGGTCAAGGGAGATGGTCCTTTTCAGGGTGGGCGGGGGTAAATGTGTATAGTCCCTATAAGGGAGGGTGTAGGTTAAGGAAGATTGTCCTTATGAAGAATAGTGATGGTAAAGGGAGATGGTCCTTGTGACGGAGGGTGGAGGTAAGGGACATGGTCTTGTCAGAGAGGGTGGATGTGAAAAGAAGCGGTCCTTATGAGGGTGGGTGGGGTAGAGGAGAAAGGAGACAGTCTTTTTTAAGGGAGGGTGGAGATGAAGGGAAATTGTCCTTATGAGGGACGTTGCAGGTAAAGGAAGATGGTCCTTATAAGAAAGGGTGGAGGTGAAGGAGTTGATATTTTTTAGGTGGATGAAGGTGAAGGTAGATGGTCCTTTTAAGAGTCGGTGGAGGGTATGGTCCCTATAAGCCTGGCTGAAGGTGAAGGAAGATGGTCCTTATGAGAGGGGGTGTGGGTAAATGTAGATGGTTCTTAGAAGAAAGGGTTGAGGTGAAGGGGATTTGTGAAGGGATGTGGTCCTTTTGAGGTGGATGAAGGGAGATGGTCCTTTTAAGGGTGGGTAGAGATAAATGGATATGATTAATATAAGGGAGGATGAAGGTAAAGGGAGGTTGTCCTTATGAGGATGGGTGCAAGTGATGAGAGATGGTCCTTATGAGAGAGGGTGCAGGAGAAGGGGGGTTGTCCTTTTGAGGGTGGGTGCAAGTCACAGGAGATGGTCCTTATGAGAGAGAGTGGAGATGAAGGGAGATGGTCCTTATGAGAGAGAGTGGAGGAGAAGGGAGATGGTCCTCATGAGAGAGGGTGGAGGTAAAGGGAGATGGCCCCTATGAGAGAGGGTGGAGGAGAAGGGAGATGGTCCTTATGAGAGAGAGTGGAGGTGAAGGGAAATGGCCCTTTTGAGAGAGGGTGGAGGAGAAGGGGGATGGCCCTTATGAGAGATGGTGGAGGAGAAGGGAGATGGCCCTTATGAGAGAGAGTGGAGGTGAAGGGAGATGGCCCTTATGAGAGAGGGTGGAGGTGAAGGGAGATGGCCCTTATGAGAGAGGGTGGAGGTGAAGGGAGATGGCCCTTATGAGAGAGGGTGGAGGAGATGGGAGATGGCCCTTATGAGAGAGGGTGGAGGAGAAGGGAGATGGCCCTTATGAGAGAGGGTGGAGGTGAAGGGAGATGGCCCTTATGAGAGAGGGTGGAGGAGAAGGGAGATGGCCCTTATGAGAGAGGGTGGAGGAGAAGGAAGATGGCCCTTATGAGAGAGGGTGGAGGAGAAGGGAGATGGCCCTTATGAGAGAGGGTGGAGGTGAAGGGAGATGGCCCTTATGAGAGAGGGTGGAGGATAAGGGAGATGGTCCTTATGAGAGACGGTGGAGGAGAAGGGAGATGGTCCTTATGAGAGAGGGTGGAGGAGAAGGTAGATGGCCCTTATGAGAGAGGGTGGAGGAGGAGGGAGATGGCCCTTATGAGAGAGGGTGGAGGAGAAGGGAGATGGTCCTTATGAGAGAGGGTGGAGGTGAAGGGAGATGGCCCTTATGAGAGAGGGTGGAGGAGAAGGGAGATGGTCCTTATGAGAGAGAGTGGAGGTGAAGGGAGATGGTCCTTATGAGAGAGGGTGGAGGTGAAGGCAGATGGCCCTTATGAGAGAGGGTGGAGGAGAAGGGAGATGGTCCTTATGAGAGAGGGTGGAGGATAAGGGAGATGGTCCTTATGAGAGAGGGTGGAGGAGAAGGGAGATGGTCCTTATGAGAGAGGGTGGAGGTGAAGGGAGATGGCCCTTATGAGAGAGGGTGGAGGTGAAGGGAGATGGTCCTTATGAGAGAGGATGGAGGTGAAGGGAGATGGTCCTTATGAGAGAGGGTGGAGGTGAAGGAAGATGGTCCTTATGAGATAGGGTGGAGGTGAAGGGAGATGGTCCTTATGAGAGAGAGTGGAGATGAAGGGAGATGGTCCTTATGAGAGAGAGTGGAGGAGAAGGGAGATGGTCCTCATGAGAGAGGGTGGAGGTAAAGGGAGATGGCCCCTATGAGAGAGGGTGGAGGAGAAGGGAGATGGTCCTTATGAGAGAGAGTGGAGGTGAAGGGAAATGGCCCCTTTGAGAGAGGGTGGAGGAGAAGGGGGATGGCCCTTATGAGAGATGGTGGAGGAGAAGGGAGATGGCCCTTATGAGAGAGAGTGGAGGTGAAGGGAGATGGTCCTTATGAGAGAGAGTGGAGATGAAGGGAGATGGTCCTTATGAGAGAGAGTGGAGGAGAAGGGAGATGGTCCTCATGAGAGAGGGTGGAGGTAAAGGGAGATGGCCCCTATGAGAGAGGGTGGAGGAGAAGGGAGATGGTCCTTATGAGAGAGAGTGGAGGTGAAGGGAAATGGCCCTTTTGAGAGAGGGTGGAGGAGAAGGGGGATGGCCCTTATGAGAGATGGTGGAGGAGAAGGGAGATGGCCCTTATGAGAGAGAGTGGAGGTGAAGGGAGATGGCCCTTATGAGAGAGGGTGGAGGTGAAGGGAGATGGCCCTTATGAGAGAGGGTGGAGGTGAAGGGAGATGGCCCTTATGAGAGAGGGTGGAGGAGAAGGGAGATGGCCCTTATGAGAGAGGGTGGAGGAGAAGGGAGATGGCCCTTATGAGAGAGGGTGGAGGTGAAGGGAGATGGCCCTTATGAGAGAGGGTGGAGGAGAAGGGAGATGGCCCTTATGAGAGAGGGTGGAGGAGAAGGGAGATGGCCCTTATGAGAGAGGGTGGAGGAGAAGGGAGATGGCCCTTATGAGAGAGGGTGGAGGTGAAGGGAGATGGCCCTTATGAGAGAGGGTGGAGGATAAGGGAGATGGTCCTTATGAGAGACGGTGGAGGAGAAGGGAGATGGTCCGTATGAGAGAGGGTGGAGGAGAAGGGAGATGGTCCTTATGAGAGAGGGTGGAGGTGAAGGGAGATGGCCCTTATGAGAGAGAGTAGAGGAGAAGGGAGATGGCCCTTATGAGAGAGGGTGGAGGAGAAGGGAGATGGTCCTTATGAGAGAGGGTGGAGGTGAAGGGAGATGGTCCGTATGAGAGAGGGTGGAGGAGAAGGGAGATGGTCCTTATGAGAGAGGGTGGAGGATAAGGGAGATGGTCCTTATGAGAGAGGGTGGAGGAGAAGGGAGATGGTCCTTATGAGAGAGGGTGGAGGAGAAGGGAGATGGTCCTTATGAGAGAGGGTGGAGGAGAAGGGAGATGGTCCTTATGAGAGAGGGTGGAGGTGAAGGGAGATGGCCCTTATGAGAGAGGGTGGAGGAGAAGGGAGATGGCCCTTATGAGAGAGGGTGGAGGAGAAGGGAGATGGTCCTTATGAGAGAGGGTGGAGGTGAAGGGAGATGGCCCTTATGAGAGAGAGTGGAGGAGAAGGGAGATGGCCCTTATGAGAGAGGGTGGAGGTGAAGGGAGATGGCCCTTATGAGAGAGAGTGGAGGAGAAGGGAGATGGCCCTTATGAGAGAGGGTGGAGGAGAAGGGAGATGGTCCGTATGAGAGAGGGTGGAGGTGAAGGGAGATGGCCCTTATGAGAGAGGGTGGAGGAGAAGGGAGATGGTCCTTATGAGAGAGGGTGGAGGAGAAGGGAGATGGCCCTTATGAGAGAGGGTGGAGGAGAAGGGAGATGGTCCTTATGAGAGAGAGTGGAGGTGAAGGGAGATGGTCCTTATGAGAGAGGGTGGAGGTGAAGGGAGATGGTCCTTATGAGAGAGGGTGGAGGAGAAGGGAGATGGTCCTTATGAGAGAGGGTGGAGGAGAAGGTAGATGGCCCTTATGAGAGAGGGTGGAGGTGAAGGGAGATGGTCCTTATGAGAGAGGGTGGAGGTGAAGGGAGATGGTCCTTATGAGAGAGGGTGGAGGAGAAGGGAGATGGTCCTTATGAGAGAGGGTGGAGGAGAAGGTAGATGGCCCTTATGAGAGAGGGTGGAGGAGAAGGGAGATGGTCCTTATGAGAGAGGGTGGAGGTGAAGGGAGATGGTCCTTATATGAGACAGTGGCAGTGAAGGAAGATGGTCCTCATGAGGGTAGATGGAGGTGAAGGCAGATGGTCCTTATGAGAGAGGGTGGGGGTGAAGGCAGATGGTCCTTATATGAGACGGTGGCGGTGAAGGGAAATGATCCTCATGAGGGTAGATGGAGGTGAAGGCAGATGGTCCCTATGAGGGTGGGTGGAGGTGAAGGTAGGGTCCTTATAAGGGAGATCGGTGGTAAAAGAGATAGTTCTTATGAGAGAGAGTGGAGGTATAAGAATATATTTCATGTGGGGGATGGTAGAGGTACAGAAAGATAGTCCTTATGAGTGAGAGTGGAGGTACAGGAAGGTGATGACTGGAATGTCTAGGTTGTGTCTTTTTCCTAATGATAATATAAGGTTTTTCTTCCAGGAACTCCCAATTTACCTCCCTGTCTCCAGCCTGGCGGTGTCGGGTTTTATTCTCATTCCTCCTCACGTTGTTCTGTGCTGCAGAGTTGGCCTTGGGGGCCAGCTTTCCACGTGAAGTCCCCTCCTTATTAGAAGTTCTTTCAGGAGGAGTGTGTTGCTTGTCATGGTTTACACATTTCCTGGTGCTACTCAACCTTCGGAAGAAATTGTACACGATTTCTAGAGGACCTCTGAGTTTGGTGTTGCCGGTCCTCCTCTTAATTCCCTCTTCAGTGATCAGGATAGTTTGGTTATTCCAGGAAGTGGCTGTGACGTCACCCGTGAACTCTGTTCTTGTGTCTCGTTTTTCTCTCTCATGTCTGCGGCTTTGCTTTGTAGCTTTGTATTTTGTAGCTTTTCTTGTTCCTTCTCGATCCCAAAGATTTCCCATCAATGTCTCCATAAATGAAGGCGATGAAGATGTCTCTCCGCTGTTCTCCTCTGCCCACATTTTCAGTGAGGGGATCTCGGAGGACAATGAAAGTTTTCTTTCACAGTTGTTCTACTTTTGGATAAAGCCACTTATGCAAAGGGGAGCACGTGGAGATTTGAAGCAACCCCAGGATGTACCCATCCTGCCATATGGTCTCCGAACTGCAAGAGTCCGCCAAAAATTCCTGTCCAAGAGTCCACCCGGAACATTGCGCCTCTTATCAGCGTTGCATGCAAGCTTTGGAAGCCGTTTTTACTCTTTAGGGTTGATAAAACTTTGCTGCATCATCCTTGGGTTCATGGGCCCGGTGCTGCTAAATCTTCTGGTGAATTTCATGGAAACCAGAGAGGAGCCTCTCAGCTGGGGGGTGATCTACACTGCTGGGCTCTTCTGCAGTGGCATTCTGGGAGCTCTTCTACAGAACCAGTACACACATCAGATCAATAAGGTGATGCTGGCTGTGAGAACGTCTGTACTGACTACTGTTTACCGTAAAGCCATTCATGGTGAAGGGACAGGACTTGCTGGGTTCTCTCCAGGGGAAGTAATGAACCTGATGAGCACAGATGCAGATCGAATAAGCAATTTTTACCGGAGCTTACATGAGTTGTGGAGCCTTACCCTACAGTTCTCCATCACACTTTACCTATTGTACCAACAGGTGGGCATTGCTTTCCTCGGGGGCCTTGGACTGGCATTTCTGTTGGTACCCCTGAATAAAGTTCTTGCCACTCGCATCATGAACAACAACAAAGAATTGTTGCAACATAAGGACGCCCGAGTCAAGGTACCCCCATCACTGTGTGTCTGGACATTTCCCATCTCGCTTCATTCAAATGTGTATTCTGTGTTACTTCCTCTTCCCTCTCTTCTCTTCCTTTCTTTCTTCCTTCCTTCCTTCATTCATTACCTTCCTCCTTTATTCTTTTCTTTTCTTTTTTTTTTGCTTTCCCTTCCTTTTTTCTTTTTCCTTAGACCTTTTCTTTCCTTCTACTCATTTCTTCTTTTCCTCCCTTCCCTCTTCATTCCATTCTCTGCCTTCTTCATTTCTTTCACCATTCCTTTCTCTCTTCATTCCTTTCTTCCCCTCCCTTCTTTCTACATCCCTTCCCCCTCTCCATTCTCGATTTACCCCCCCCCCCCAACTCTACTAATCATTTCCTCCCCTCCCTTCTCTCTCAATTCTTTCCCTTCTCCCTACAATCTACATTTCTTCCTCCCCTCCTTTTTCTCTACATTCCTTGCTCCTTTCCCTTCTCTTATGATTGCTTCCTCTGTTCTGTCTTAAAGCCGCCCTTTTTATTTTTCCTCCCTCTTCATTGTTACTTCATTTTTTCTTCTCTTCATTGCTTCCTCCCCTCTCTTCTCTCTTCATTCTCTCCTTCCCTTCTCTCTTCATTCCTCCCTATCCTCGTAACTCTCTTCATTCTAATCTCCCCTCCCATCTCACTTCCTTTCTTTCCTTCCCTCCATTCTCTCTTCATTCTTTCTTTGCCTCCCTTCTCTCTTCATTCCTCCCTATCCTTGCAACTCTCTTCATTCTATACTCCCCGCCCATCCCACTTTATTCCTTCCTTCCCTCCATTCTCTCTTCATTCTCTCCCTCCCTTCTCTATTCATTCCTCCCTATCCTCGCAACTCTCTTAATTTTATACCCCCCCCCCCCCCCCCCAAAAAAAAAAAATCTTGCTTCATTCCTTCCTTCCCTCCCTTCTCACTTCATTCTTCCTTTCCCTGCCTTCCCTTTTTTTCCTTCCTCCCCTCCATTCTCTCATAGTTCATTTCTCCCCTCCCTTCACTATTCATTCCTTCTTTCTCTCCCTTCTCTCTTTGTTCCTTCCTTCCTCCTGTCCCTTCTCTTTTTCTTCCTATCCTCTAAGTATGTTTTCACGGTCACTTCCTCATCTACTGATGGCTCTCCCTTTCCTTTTCTTGTGTCATTCAATCCCTTGTTTGTTCTTTCTTCCCTTCCCTCCCCATTACCTTTCTTTCTCACCTATTTTTTTTTTTACCTTTTTCCTTTTTCTCTTATTTTACCTTCTTCCTTTTCTTCTTCTACTTTCCTTTCCATTTCCTTCTTCTACCCATTTCTCCCTTTCCTTTCTCTTCCATTCTTTTTTTCTTCTTCTTTTTTTTTTTTTTTCTTTCCTTCCCCTCCTTCTTTGGCTCTATATTGCCCCCCCATAGTTGCTGAGATTCTTCTCTGTCTGATTCCCCAGCTGGTGACGGAGTTGTTGTCTGGGATGCGGGTGGTGAAGTTTTACACATGGGAAGAACATTTTGCACGTCAGCTGACCATCCTACGGAGGAAGGAGTTGCGCAGCCTTCGGGCCATTAAACTACTGGACGCTGTTTGTGTGTATCTGTGGGCAGCTTTACCTGTCCTCGTTTGCATCATCACCTTTGTCACCTATGTACTACTTGGGAACCAGCTTACTGCAGCCAAGGTCAGTCAAGAGGTTGGCGGTCTCAGTAGACACGTCCTTCTCTTCTGCACACTTATCTCTTAATAATTTTACTTCTTTGTTGAGATGTCTCCTGCAGCCCTGACAGAGCTGTATGTTCTCCTCCGTAGGTGTTCACAACTCTGGCTCTTGTGGGAATGCTAATTTTGCCATTGAACAATTTCCCCTGGGTGCTGAATGGAGTCTTAGAGGCCAAGGTATCATTGGATCGGATTCAGAGCTTCCTGGAGTTCCCAGACCAAAACCTGCTGACATATTACAAAACGGAAGGTGAGAATTGGGGGAAAAGGGAGCGTTTAGTTTCACCAAGTCGAGACTTGTAGTCCCACTACATCTAGATGAAGGACAGTCTCCTGTGCTGTGGGTGTTTAGTGTCTCAGTATGACTTGTGTTACATTACAGTGGGGAAAAATAATTATTTGATCCCCTGCAGATTTTGTAAGTTTGCCTACTTACAAAGAAAAGAAGGATCTATAATTTTTATCATAGGTGTATTTTAAATGATAGAGACAGAATATCAACCAAAAATCCAGAAATAAACACATGATACAAATGTTATAAATGGAGTTGCAGTTCAGAGAGTAAAATAACTATTTGATCCCCAAGAAAAACATGACTTAGTACTTGGTGGAGAAACCCTTGTTGGCAAGCACAGAGGTCAGAGGTTCCTTGTAGTTGGTGACCAGGTTTGCACACATCTCAGGAGGGATTTTGATCCACTCTTCTTTACAGATCTTCTCTAAATCCTTAAGGTTTCTTTGCTGTCTCTTGGCAACTCAAAGTTTCAGCTCCCTCCATAAATGTTCTATAGGATTAAGGTCTGGAGATTGGCTAGGCCATTCCATGACCTTAATGTGCTTCTTGATCCATTCCTTCGGTATGTTTTGGGCCATTGTTATGCTGGAAGACCCATCCACGACCCATCTTCAGTGTTCTGGCTGAGGGAAGAAGGTTCTCATCCAAGATTTTACAATACATGGCCCCCTTCCATTGCCCCCCCCCCCCCCCCCAACACGGCAAAGTTGGCCTGTACCTATAGCAGAGAAACAGCCCCAAAGAATAATGTTTCCACCTCCATGCTTGATTGTAGGGATGGTGTTCTTAGGGTCATAGTCAGCATTTTTCTTCCTCCAAACACAGTGTGTCGAGTTAATGCCAAAGAGCTCTATTTTGGTCACCACAGCACTTTCTCCCAATCCCTCTCTGAATCATTTAGATGTTCATTGGCGAACTTCAGACGGGCCTGTACATGTGCCTTCTTGAGGAGGGGGACCGGCAGGATTTCAATCCAATGCGTGTTGTGTTATCAATGGTTTGTTTGGTGACTGTGGTCCCAACTGCCTTGAGATCATTCACAAGCTCCTCCTGTGTAGTTCTGGGCTGATCCCTCACTTTTCTCATGATCAATCCTCACCCCATGAGGAGAAATCTTGCATGGAGCTCCAGACCGAGGGCGATTGATGGTTATTTTGTATTTCTTCCATTTGAGAATAATCCCTCCAACAGTTGTCTCCTCACCAAGCTTCCTGCTGATGGCCTTGTAACCCATTCCAGCCTTGTGCAGGTTTACAATTTTGTCCCTGACATCCTTTGACAGCTCTTTGGTCTTGCCCATGATGGTGAGGTTTGAATGGAAGAAAGATTCTGGTCAGGTGTCTTTTATACACTTAACGAGTTGTTGTTAGGAGCACCTTATTACATTGACAAGACTAATCTGTGTACCACATGAACACCTTCTGGAGCCAGTCTGTGGGAGCCAGAATTATTGTTGGTTGGTAGGGGATGAAATACTTATTTTACTCACTGAACTGCAACTCAATTTATAAAATTTGTATCATGTGTTTCTGTCTCTATCATTTAAAATACACCTATGATAAAAACTATAGACCCTTCATTTCTTTGTAAGTGGGCAAACTTACACAATCTGCACGGGATCAAGTAATTATTTTCCCCTCTGTAGATGTCTTTGAATCTTTAGTATTTTATTGATGTTATTTACAGCCAAGCCCTGGGCAGGTTCAAAATACATAGGTTAAAATGCATATCTGGGAAGGGTTCTGCCTTCTGAAGGATTTGTACTTCTTTGCAACCAGTTCTGTGATCCTGGGACTCTGCTAGACATGACAGCCCAAGCAGCAGCAGTAGTACAACTTGGTTAAAGTATTATTCAAGTCGAAATCAAAGTAAGCTCAAATCTACTCTTACCCCAGTATAAGCCTAGTCTTGCTACCCTGGGGAAGGAAAGATGTCTATACTTACCTATTCTGAGGGCTCTCCGGTCCGGTCAGATGATCGGGTCCCAGCAACAGCTTCAGTGTAGAGGAGGGACAGCCGACAACTCCTGCCCCACAGTAAGCCTATAGGTGATCTCATCGCCCAGGCTCTGTGACTGTTGTTGCTGCTCTTTCCTCTACGTTGACACCGCTGGAGAGGTCATGTGACCAGACTGGGGCTGCTTCAGAATAGGTAATTATAGACCTCTTTCCTTTTACAAGGTAGAATAGGCTTAGAATGGGAGTAGATTTTTAGCTAAGTTAGGTTTTGACTGAAATTACACTTGAACCGCATCCCACCAGGCCTACAGCAAAATGACGGCTGGGCGGTGGATCAGTTATCCTGATCGGGCGTCATATGATGTCCTTCAGGATTCGCCGCTAGTGCGCACCTCCCAGGGGCGTGCGGGTGATCGGTGGTGCGGTGTGTCACCCTGATACACCGCATCTCCGATCTCAGTAAAGATTCTAGGATGTAGGCTCTTTACCATGTGATCAGTTGTGTCCGATCACAAACTGTTATCGGCATTCCTCTATTTGCGCTTACAGCATGTGAATGGAGGAGAGCGGATAAGCGGCTCTCCTGACGGGGGATCTGCACTAATAATCAGTGCAGTGATAATCAGTGCAGTGATTATCAGTGGTGCCCACCCATGGTGCCCACCAGTGCCCACCTGTGATGCCCATTAGTGATGCCAATTAGTGCCCATCAATGATGACTTTCAGTGCCCATCAGTGATGCCTGTCATTGCCTCCTCATCAGTGCCGCCCATCCGTGCCCCCTTCAGTGCCCATAAAAGTGTCAGAAACCATGAATTCAGACCGAGACAGAAGTACAGTTAAATCACACTTGTTTAATAATAAAAGTAAAAAGAACAAACGTAGTCAAAACATAGCCGAAGTTCAGTAACCGGAACGGATAGTCAGCCAAGCCAGAAGTCAGGGATCAATGTAGTGGAACAGCAAGCAGGATCCAGAGCCAGAAGGGATGTCAGCAAAGCAAGTCTTTACACAGGAACGCAGGAGATGGACTCTGTGTTGTTGACCAAGGCGAAGGCAGAGATCCTTTGGGCTGGACGGCTTAAGTAGGCAGGACTGACGAGCAGGATATCATCAACAGCTGAGTAACTGTGGAGAGATAGGAGCTGGCAATTAGCCAACAGCTGAGCGGCCAGCTCAGAGAAGGAGGGGCTGAGCCCAGCCCTGACAAAATGCTGCCCATCAGTGCCGCCTATCAGTCCCGCCTCATCAGTGCCCATCAGTGCTGCACATCAGTGAAGGAGAAAACGTACTTGCTTACAAAGTTTTTTAACAGAAACGAAGAAGAACTTTTTTTTTTTTCAAAATTTTTGGTCTTTTTTCATTTGTTTAGCAAAAAAACCTCAGTGGTGATCAAATACCACCAAAAGAAAGCTCTGTTTGTCTCCAAAAAATTATAAACATTTAGTTTGGGTACAGCGCTGCATGACCACGTAATTGTCATTCAAAGTGCGACAGTGCTGAAAGCTGACAATTGGCCTGGGCAGGAAGGAAGTGAAAGTGCCCGGTAGACAAGTGGCTGAGAACACGCCCTCAGATTGTGATTGGACAATGAAGGAGACGCAGCACACAGATAAAGTCTTCCATCTGCTCACACTGTGCTTTCTTTCTGTCGGGAAGTTCCCGGTCAGCAGACAGTGTGTGCAGTGCAGAAGAATCCTATGGGGGTCCTGCCGCATTGGGCATCAGCACAGGTGCAATGCAGCAAGATCCGATTGGCTCCCACTGCTGCTTCTCCCTCTCTTCTCTACAAGGTGAACCAATTTCATTCATGTTTTTCCTTTCTCCCTGAGTTCTTGTCTGAGAGGTTTAGTGATTCCCCCCCCCCCCTATAGCCAGTGATATCCGCTGTGAGGTCCATGATCTATGACTTCTGGCAGTGAAGACCAATATGAGATTACAGTTTGGAATTATCAGACATCCCCAAATTCTGCTGATTATAGAATTATATTCTTCTTATTGTGTCTTAGCGCCCCCTAAGGGAGGAGCCACAGCGGTGGAGATGCAGAATGCCTTATTTACCTGGGGGGCGGCGTTTAAGGACGATATGGAGAGATCCAAATCGCTGCAAATCTCCATCGGTCATCTGTCTGTTCCCAAGGTAAGACATCGATCTTATTTGTTTTCATGTATGATTTTATACATCTCACTCTGCAGACTCTGCTGACCGATCCGATCTTCATTACATGTTTGTTCTTGGGTTTGGATACACATTAATAGTGGTTCACCGAAATGAGAATTCCAGTGCTGAAACCGAAAACTGAAACGGAAATGGACAGTTTAAAAAAAAAAAAAGAATGTAATTTAATTACTGTGGCTAGCATTTTTTCACTGAAGTCCGTGGGGGTTGCTTTTGCATTAAAGTCAAAGGGATTCTGCATTGAAATCAGTGAGACGCGATTTTGCATTGAAGTCAGTGAGACGCGATTTTGCATTGAAGTCGGTGAGACGCGATTTTGCATTGAAGTCGGTGAGACGCATTTTTGCATTGAAGTCAACGGGATGTGTTTTGGCATTGAAGTCAACGGGACGCGTTTTGGCATTGAAGTCAACGGGACGCGTTTTGGCATTGAAGTCAACGGGACGCGTTTTGGCATTGAAGTCAACGGGACGCGTTTTGGCATTGAAGTCAACGGGACGCGTTTTGGCATTGAAGTCAATAGGACCATTTTGCATTGAAGTCAATGGGACGCAATTTTGCATTGAAGTCAATGTGGCACAGCATGCCATTATCGGCACCTGTTTTGTTTTTTTATCTGCAAAACGCCGGTAACCCTATTTTCAGCCAATCATTTTCGACGGCCAATACATCGGTGCATCCCTACACATTACTGATAGGACACTCCTATGGCCGTTTCAATTTGGTGACAGGTACTGTTTTCGCTCACTCTCCCATTAATGACTAAAAATGTGAGCATCGTACCAAAAATGCCCAATTTTAACAAAATATTTTCCTTTTACTTCTGGATGGATTGGGGAAGAGGTCATAGTTCTGTCTGGTTACCCTCCTATTTACAATATGGAGATGTAAATATTTAGAAAAATTGACTTTGAAGGCACATATACAAATTAACAAAATGTGTTTATTAATGTACATATATCATAATATCACAATACATATAATACGTTAAACATAAAAATAGGACTGATTGTGGTTCCCCTGATGAAAGAACCGGATAACACTTCCTGTGTGAAAATAGTCCTATTTTTATGTTTAACGTAATATATATATTGTGATATTGTGATATATGTTGTAATACAGATAGAGGCAGATTGGATGAGAGTACTAGGGTTTCACTAATAGACCTGTGAGAGCAGAAGACTACATGAAATACTGAGAGTTCACTGATAGACCTGAGGGGGGCACCAGATTGGATCAGAGTACTGGCGGTTCACTGATAGGCCAGCAGGGGCCACCAGATTGGATGAGGATACTGAGGGTTCATGGATAGGCTTGCAGGGGGCACCAGATTGGATGAGAGTACTGGGGGGTTCACTAATAGACCTGAGGGGGCACCAGATTGGATGAGAGTACTGGGGGGTTCACTGATAGTCCTGCAGGGGGCACCAGATTGGATGAGAGTACTGGGGGTTCACTGATAGGCCTGCAGGGGGCACCAGATTGGATGAGAGTACTGGGGGGTTCACTGATAGGCCTGCAGGGGGCACCAGATTGGATGAGAGTACTGGGGGTTCACTGATAGACCTGAGGGGGGCACCAGATTGGATGAGAGTACTGGGGGTTCATTGATAGGCCTGCAGGGGCGACCAGATTGGATGAGAGTACTGGGGGTTCACTGATAGGCCTGCAGGGGCCACCAGATTGGAAGAGAGTACTGGGGGTTCACTGATAGGCTTGCAGGGGCCACCAGATTGGATCAGAGTACTGGGGGTTCACGGATAGGCTTGCAGGGGCCACCAGATTGGATCAGAGTACTGGGGGTTCACAGATAGGCTTGCGGGGGTCACCAGATTGGATGAGACCACTAAGAGTTCAAAGATAGGCCTGCAGGGGCCACCAGATTGAAAGAGAGAACTGAGGGTTCAAAGTTAGGCCTGCAGGGGCAACCAGATTGGATGAGAGAACTGGGGGTTCACGGATAGGCCTGCAGGGGGCACCAGATTGGATGAGAGTACTAGGGGTTCACTGACAGGCTTGGGGTTTCCCATTTATTACTTCTGTTTAAAAACCACTGTGCAGTGCTGTCATTGGCTCGGCAGCTCCAATATGGCAGAATGTGTGTTTTATATTTACATAAAATGAGGCCGCCATGACACATCCATGTTGTGTAGGATGGAGATGTTATCCACAAACTGCTACTGGAGTGATTGTCCATGAGCATCATAGCCCGCAGCGATATATTTACTGAGCCATGGCACCTCCATACAGCGGCAGTCTCTGGCTGCTCACCCGCCACTTGACAGCGGATAAGATATATGTGAATAATTGTGTAATATTTGTGTCCCCGTTTCATTCGCAGGGAGCGCTGGTGGCCATTGTTGGAAAAGTTGGGTGTGGAAAAAGCTCTCTTTTGGCCGCAATAACTGGAGAACTGACCAGGTAAGGATGAACCACCTTACCAGGCACTGATGTTGGATGAGAAAGCCTGGCTCGCAGTCTCCACTCTAATTCATCACAAAGGTGTTCTATGGGGGTTGAGGTCAGGACTCTGTGCAGCCTATGGGATGCATTAGGGTGGTGACTGTGAACCAGACCTTATCGTCCAACATCAGTGCCTGACCTCACAAATGCGCTTCTGGAAGAATGGTCAAACATTCCCATAGACACACTCCTAAACCTTGTGGACGGCCTTCCCAGAAGAGTTGAAGCTGTTATAGCTGCAAAGGGTGGGCCAACTCAATATTGAACCCTACGGACTAATGCCCCGTACACACGGTCGGACTTTGTTCGGACATTCCGACAACAAAATCCTAGGATTTTTTCCGACGGATGTTGGCTCAAACTTGGCTTGCATACACACGGTCACACAAAGTTGTTGGAAAATCCGATCATTCTGAACGCGGTGACGTAAAACACGTACGTCGGGACTATAAACGGGGCAGTGGCCAATAGCTTTCATCTCTTTATTTATTCTGAGCATGCGTGGCACTTTGTCCGTCGGATTTGTGTACACACGATCGGAATTTCCGACAACGGATTTTGTTGTCGGAAAATTTTATCTCCTGCTCTCCAACTTTGTGTGTCGGAAAATCCGATGGAAAATGTCCGTTGGAGCCCACACACGGTCGGAATTTCCGACAACACGCTCCAATCGGACATTTTCCATCGGAAAATCCGACCGTGTGTACGGGGCATAAGACTGGGATGCCATTAAAGTTAATGTGTGTGTAAAGGCGGGCGTATCAATACTTTTGACAATATAGTGTATATCTGTGATCTAGTGGAGTCATCTTTCTTGATGGAGCGGTTTGTTTCCCTTCCACATTTCTCCTATGTCGTTGCAGGTGCGGGGGAACGCTGTACGTGTCGCACCAGGAAGCCGGCTTCGGTTTTGTGGCGCAGGAGCCATGGATTCAGTTTGCCACCATCAGGGATAATATCCTGTTTGGGAAGGAATATAATGACCATTTATATAAGGAGGTTGTGGAGGCCTGCGCCCTGACCGATGACCTGAATGTGAGTGGCTGATGGGTTTGGGGCAGGCAGGGTTTACTTCAAAGGGAACATGTGAGGGTAGCTATGCGGGAGCTTCCATGGCTGACATCATACTTCATCTTCATCCACATCCTGGCTTCAGTAAGGAGTCAGTAACCTGGAAGATGTATGCAGGATGGAGTTCAAACTTTTCGGGCTTCACTGGTTGCATGCTTATTCCAGGTCAGCGATTCATATGATGGATCAGGATGACGGCCCCAGAGTCTGCATCTCTAAAACCAGTTATGGCAGCCAAATAATGCAGCATCTGCTCTACATGTGTGCTAGTAGGAGACAGTAAGGCATGTTGGGCTCCGTAGTTCTGCTTACAGTTGTACATTTTAGGTGTCCCTGTGTCTTTTTTTTTAAAATTACATACATTTCAATATACAAATACCATACTGATGACCCCACAATAGGAACAAAACTTTTTCGCAGAAGAGAGTTTAACAAGACTCGTGGCCACTCATTAAAATTAGAAGAAAAGAGGTTTAACCTTAAACTACGTAGAGGGTTCTTTACTGTAAGAGCGGCAAGGATGTGGAATTCCCTTCCACAGGCGGTGGTCTCAGCGGGGGGCATCGATAGTTTCAAGAAAATATTAGATAAACACCTGAAGACCACAACATACAGGGATATACAGTGTAATACTGAGACATAATCACACACATAGGTTGGACTTGTGTCTTTTTTCAACCTCACCTACTATGTAACATTTTTATTACATTTTTTTTCATTGTACAACAAAAATACATTACAACGTAAAGCATTTCCATCAAATACCCCAGTTTAACAAAACATAAAAACGAAACAAAAAAAAAAAAGAAAAAACACATATTTACGCCGACCAGATATTTCAATCATCACTCAGATCCCTCCATCACTTCAGTACCATCAATCACCCTTTGGCTTGACAGAATTAGTAGCAATTATAAACCTGACCTAAATATTCCAATTAAATTATTGCATATTAACGGTGTTTGTATACATATGCAATTATCCTCCACAAATATTCTATCTCATTATTAACTTTCCTCATTATCATTAAAGGGGTTGTAAAGGTAATTAAAAAAAAAAAAAAAATAACAAACATGTTATACTTACCTTCACTGTGCAGCTCGTTTTGCACAGAGTGGCCCCGAACCTGGTCTTCTGGGGTCCCTCGGCGGCTGTTTCAGCTCCTCCCCGCAAGAACTAACCACCTTAATGCTCCCTCCCTCCCATGGTGGTTAGTTCTTGCGGGCGCGCTCCCGTGATACAGCCGGCGGCTATAGCCACTCACTGTATCACTCGGCCCCGCCCCCCGGCGCGCCGCGTCATTGGATGTGATTGACAGCAGCGCGAGCCAATGGCTGCGCTGCTTTCAATCCATCCACTGTAGTCAATCAGCGGCCAGGCTGAGCGGCGAAATGGATGTCGGGAGCGAGCGGCTGACTGTCAAAGGGTTAGGTAAGTAAAACGGGGGGGCTGGGGGCGGCGGTATTGTCGGAAGTTTTTTCACCTTAATGCATAGAATGCATTAAGGTTTCTTGGAAATAAGATGAGATCCTTGGAATCATTTAATGAAGAATACGGGGAATCATTTCCTGGCCTATGGTTCTATATGCAACTAAAAAATTTCCTGCTGAACAGCAAAAATAAAGCTTCACACTACCTTCCAATGACACCTCTAGAACATATCTGCTACAAACGTTCCCCGAATCTTAAATCCACTTCCATGGCTTACAAATGGTTGACCCAACCGATTCCTATAGATAGCCATAATCATAAAAAGAAGTGGGAAATAGATTTGGGAATCAAACTTAGCGATGCTCAATGGGAAAAAGCTTGTATCTTAGCTCATAAATGTTCACTAAGCACAAAAGCTCAGGAAATATCATATAAAATATTAACCCAATGGTATGTGACACCACAAAAGGCCAGGAGGTGGTTCCCCACAACCTCAGACACATGCTGGAGATGTGGAACAGAAACAGGCTCATTTATGCACATATGGTGGACATGTCCCCCAATCCAAGAGTATTGGGGAAAAATAATACGCTGGATAAAATACATTACTGAGACCAAAATAAACCTAAATGCCGCTGCCTGCCTGATTCACGTCAACACATATACACTGAGCAAGTACAAAAAGTCCCTCACCAGACATCTCTTAAACGCAGCTAAAACCCTAATTCCATTACACTGGAAATCTACACATACTCCAGGAGTTAAAGATTGGTTTGACAAAGTACAGTATACCTATAAGATGGAAGAAATTTTAGCTATGAAAAAAGAAAACAACACCAACTTTAACAAGATGTGGCAAACCTGGTATCTGTTTACATTATCGGACGAATTTAAAACAGCAACCATCCCGAACTAACAAACCCTGGTTTCAATTGTCAAGAACTTTTAACTTGAATGATGCTATCATTTACTATCTGTTTCAGAATACTCATTTATATGCATATGTATTATAAGCCAACAACACCATTCCTAAATGGTATCATATTGCTACCTGCTCATCCTTAAACCCTCCCCCCCCCCCCTTTTTTTTTTCTCCTTCCCCCTCTTCCCTTTTCCCTTGTACCCTATTTCCAGAATACTTGAAATATTATTTTTTAAACTCAATTTTCAGAATATATTTGCAATGTCTAGTTGTTCGCTGACATAATGTTACATGCTTAAACAGATGTTTATCATAATATAACATGTATACTGAATTTGCTCTCAATAAACTTTGATTGTGATAAAAAAGAATGCATTAAGGTGAAAACATTTTTACCTTTGCAACCCCTTTAATATGCTCAACTGACTGCTCAGACAAGTCAGAAACTAGCCACCAATTTTTACAAATTTTTTTTGGTATCTCCTGTGTTTATATGTCAATTCCTCTCGTCTTAAATTAAGATGAATTGCTTTAATCCATTGATCTATTGTTGGCAGGTGGTTTGATATCCATTTTTGTAATATAAGTTTACGAGCCATATACATAGTTCTTCGCCACATCACGTGCATTTTGGCTGGGAGAGTGTCCTCCGTCCGGTACAATCCCTAACAATGCTATCTTTGGATCAAAATGGACCTGTGTAAAACACAAAGAAATTAAAAGTATCAAATACACATTCCCAGTAACAGTGCATGTATATATGTATGAGTGTACCTACATCAGTAGTACATCTTGGACAATTTGATGTAGTTGCTTTGCCCCAAGAATGCAGCTTCAAAGGAGTATAATGAGCTCTATGAATAATAAACAGCTGTGTCAAACACTGTGAGGAGGGTAGGGATAACCCAAATAGGTTCTGCAGAGCTTGCTCCCACTCCTCATTACTAAGTGTCTCCAGCAGTGGCGGCTGATACTCCATTTTTTTGGGGTGCCCAGACAAAGCCTCAAACCAACCCCATTGTCATTTTTACAGCTCTCAGTGCTTGAAAAAATGCCTTATCAGGAAAATGATATTTCTCTACCAGTTTGTCAAATGGTTGCAAAACCTCATTATCAAAACGTTGACAATTCCCTGTGTCCTTACCTGTAAAAGTGAGCAAAGTATATAATGTCATTACAGATATTTCCATCTGGAGACCAGACTGAAGTTGGGGAGAACGGTGTCACTCTCAGTGGGGGACAGAAGGCTCGAGTCAGCCTGGCCCGGGCTGTGTATCAAGTAAGGCAACAATGAACTGTATAGACATTGTTAAAGCAGAACTAAACTGTATCTGAGCACCACAGACTGAATACACTATTTCATTTCAGCATTTCTAGCTGCACCCATTTTGAATGAGGGCAGATGATTCATGTAGGATGTACTTCTTGGAGTCCATCTGCCCTTAGCTCAGGTGTACAGGCAGGAGGGCATGCTTAGTTGAGAAAGCCCCTCCTCCATATTAAAGAAAAAATGCCCATGAATACATCTGGTATGTATGACATCATTTGGCCTAGGCCAAAAACCAGGAAGCAGCTAAAGAAATGAAAAAAAAAAAAAAAGTTAAAGCAAGAAAATATGATATACCTTCCTATCTATTTACTAATGCTAGTAGCATAAGGATTAAAAATAGTTAATGTTGATTGAGAGAGCTTAGTTTTGATGTAATGTAATAAGCCCCATCCACCAGACTCCTCCCAATCCCCCTTAGACCCCACCCCTCATCCTGCTTAACAAGACTGGATTGTAAATAAGAGGTGATTGTGGGAGGAGCTATTCTATGATTTTTTTCAGAGCCCCGCCTCCTCATGTACTCAGCTCTGTCTTTTAATGTACAGCAGGGGATGTGGAGGGTCAGTAAATTGATGTGGATCCATCTTTTCCCTCTCAGGAGAAGGACATCTATCTGCTGGATGACCCCCTGGCTGCAGTAGATGCGGACGTGGCCTCTCATCTCATGGAGAAATGCATCCTTGGTATTTTGCGACACAAGACCCGGATCCTCTGCACTCACCGGACTGAGCTGCTGGAGAAAGCTGATCTTCTTGTCCTGATGGATGATGGGAAAATTATCCAGACTGGTAAGAGACACAGGTGTGCAACCTCTAATACTGTCCTTTGCCAGGAACTAAATATATTGTTCTTGTAACATTCTAGGACCTCCGGAAGAGCTCATGGCTTTGCTTGAAGCTTCTCCCAAACTCAAAGACTCCAAAAGTGAAACGCAAGAAAAGGGTAATCTCTATACTTGATCTCTTGACCAGCTGACACCTCCCACATCCAATCACTAGACCAGCTGCATCCTCCTCATCACCTGACCATCTGACCTCTCACTCCTCCAGTCACCTGACCATCTGATACCACACTCCTCCAGTCACCTGACCATCTGCTACTTCACTCCTCCAATCACCTGACCATCTGCTACTTCACTCCTCCAGTCACCTGACTATCTGACCTCTCACTCCTCCAATCACCTGACTATCTGACCTCTCACTCCTCCAATCACCTGACTATCTGACCTCTCACTCCTCCAATCACCTGATTATCTCACACCTCACTCCTCCAATCACCTGACCATCTGACACCTCACTCCTCCAATCACCTGACCATCTGACCTCTCACTCCTCCAATCACCTGACCATCTGACCTCTCACTCCTCCAGTCACCTGACCATCTGACCTCTCACTCCTCCAGTCACCTGACCATCTGATACTTCACTCCTCCAGTCACCTGACTATCTGACCTCTCACTCCTCCAATCACCTGACCATCTGATACCTCACTCCTTCAATCACCTGACCATCTGACACCTCACTCCTCCAATCACCTGACCATCTGACCTCTCACTCCTCCAATCACCTGACCATCTGACCTCTCACTCCTCCAGTCACCTGACCATCTGACCTCTCACTCCTCCAGTCACCTGACCATCTGATACTTCACTCCTCCAGTCACCTGACTATCTGACCTCTCACTCCTCCAATCACCTGACCATCTGACCTCTCACTCCTCCAATCACCTGACCATCTGATACCTCACTCCTCCAGTCACCTGACCATCTGACACCTCACTCCTCCAATCACCTGACCATCTGACCTCTCACTCCTCCAATCACCTGACCATCTGACCTCTCACTCCTCCAATCACCTGATTATCTCACACCTCACTCCTCCAATCACCTGACCATCTGACCTCTCACTCCTCCAATCACCTGACTATCTGACCTCTCACTCCTCCAATCACCTGATTATCTCACACCTCACTCCTCCAATCACCTGACCATCTGATACCTCACTCCTCCAATCACCTGACCATCTGATACCTCACTCCTCCAGTCACCTGACCATCTGACACCTCACTCCTCCAATCACCTGACCATCTGACCTCTCACTCCTCCAATCACCTGACCATCTCACACCTCACTCCTCCAATCACCTGACCATCTCACTCCTCCAATCACCTGACCATCTGATCTCTCACTCCTCCAATCACCTGACCATCTCACACCTCACCCCTACAATCACCTGACCATATGACACCTCACTCCTCCAATCACCTGACCATCTGACCTCTCACTCCTCCAATCACCTGACCATCTGACCTCTCACTCCTCCAATCACCTGACCATCTGACCTCTCACTCCTCCAATCACCTGACCATCTGACCTCTCACTCCTCCAATCACCTGACCATCTGACCTCTCACTCCTCCAATCACCTGACCATCTGACCTCTCACTCCTCCAATCACCTGACCATCTGACCTCTCACTCCTCCAATCACCTGACCATCTGACCTCTCACTCCTCCAATCACCTGACCATCTGACCTCTCACTCCTCCAATCACCTGACCATTTGACACCTCACTCCTCCAATTACCTGACCATCTGACAGCTCACTCCTCTAATCACCTGACCATCTCACACCTCACTCCTCCAATCACCTGACCAGCAGACACCTTCCATGTCCCATCACCTGACTAGCTTACATCTCCCCCATCCAATCACCTGACCAGCTGCCGCCCCTTTCCCCCTCCTTATCTGATCACCTGACCAGCTGTTTCCTCCCTTATTCAATCACTTGATCAGCTGACACCTGCCACATCCAATCACCAAATTAACTTACACCTCACCCATCCAATCACCTCACCAGCCTACCTCGTCTACGTCCCATCACCTGACAAGTCTACACCTTCCATGTCCCATCACCTAACCAGCTTACATCTCCTCCATCCAATCACCTGACCAGCTTACATCTCCTCCATCGAATCACCTGAATGCTGACACCTCCCATATGCAATCCTCTGGCCAGCTTACAATTCCCTTGTGTAATCTTACGACCCACTTGCACCTCCTACATCTATTCCCCCTACTGCCTACCATGTCTTATCACCTGGGCCTTATCTAGTCACCTGAGCAGCTTATGCCTTCCTCGTGCCATCACACGAACAGGTTACACCTCATATCTAGTCAACTTACCCTACTACCTCCCACATCCTATCACCTGATCAGTTTCCACCTTTAGTTTACATGATTTAATCAACTGAACTAGTGGTGTGTCCCATATCTGAGCACCTGACCTGGTACTCTCCTGTGGTTGCTGGAGACATGTCATATATCTGACCACCTGACCAGGTACCCTCCTGTGGGAGCTGGAGACATGTCCCAAATCTGAAAACCTGACCCTCTACCCTCCTGTGGGAGCTGGAGACATGTCCCAAATCTGACCACCTGACCCTCTACCCTCCTGTGGGAGCTGAAGTAATATCCTATTTCTTTCTCGAACATCACGGGACACAGAGCCTCAGTAATTACTGATGGGTTATATAGGTATCACTGGTGATTGGACACTGGCACACCCTATCAGGAAGTTCAACCCCCTATATAATCCCTCCCCCTTGCAGGGATACCTCAGTTTTTACGCCAGTGTCTTAGGTGATGGACGTGTAAAGATGTCCTGTGCTGAGCTCCAAAGGGAATATCCTGATATCCTATACTGGGGCAAGCCAGGCGAACCGGATCCATTCAAAGTGTCTTTTCATGGCCGAATTGAATGGTACCCGGGCCTCGTGTCCGAAGAAACGAGGTTTTACCCGTAACGCTTCTCTTTTTAGAGAGCTGGACCCCACAGATCAGAAAATGGCTTTAAACTTCCTAATTTCTGGCGAGGTGCTTTACGGTCCCAGAACTGTTGGATCCCCCTACTGATGGGGGCCCCAGTCTCTGACGGTTTTTTCAAACGGAGCCCACCGTGAGAGGTGAAGATTGGGTCTGTGTAAACAGCACCCTGCGGCTGGATAAGGTAAGAGGAGATTCCACAGAATTTTTGAGTTCTAGTGGCTTTTCTCCTTTAAGGTAAATGCATGCTATGCCTATTGTGACCTCCGGGGGCTACCAAGAGCACAAACCTGCACATGCTGACTGACTGTCTCAGGTGTTTTCATCGCTGATTATGTCCCAGCGTTGCAAGCAGGTAAGATGGAAAGGGGGATTTCTCATGTTTGAATGTTCCCCCCCAGGCTAGAGAGGGGCCACAGGGGTCTAGAAAGTGGTTATACCACCCGGGCTCTGCGGCCTAATGGCCACCATCTCTGAAGATAGCCGTTCAGGCAGATCTTGTTACCAGCCTCCCTCCCTCCCCCCCCCCCATCCCCAGCCTTTCTCCAGAAGCATGACAGGAGAGTCGGCAGCGCGGGAAGCGCTCGTTTTTTTCAAAACTCGAGGGGGGGGGCGGTAGAGGAGGGGGCAGGACGTCAGCACAGGTGCTTAGACTCCCACTCAGGCCAGCTGCAGGCTATTAGAGGCACTCTGTACAGGTGCACACAGCCTTCTGAGAGACACAGAGCTGACGGTCGCATGTAAGGTGGGACACAGGCATTCTCCTAGGCAGCATTTACTGAAGTAACACCAGACTGAGCATTGGGTAGCAAGGCTTTTAGCCAGACTACATCGCTCAGCAGGCAGTGTTCATTTGTATACCTCACACCTTGTTGCTTTGCACTATGGGTAGAAGAGGTTCAAGCACCCCAGGAACCAGAGACACTAGGGGATCTCGTTCAGGTTCTGAGGGCCCCCTGTCGGCAGCATCCTCCCCCCCTAAAGATGGGCCAGGGACGGCTAGCCAGGGAGAGCCATCGGGGTCAGGGGCTACACCTGCTTCTGGCACTTCAGCCCCTGTATATATTACACAAGAGGTTTTTTCCTCAACCATTAATGGTCTAGAGGAAAGATTAATGGCCGTGATTACGTCTTCACTCAGTGGAAGAAAACGCACTAGGCTTTCCTCTGTTCCCCAAGACCCTCAGACAGAGGAGCTCTGGTATAAAGGAGATGAATCCCTTTCAGAGGTTCAGGATGGGACGGATGATTCTTCTTCGGAGGATTCAGGTGGAGAGGGACCCTCTGCGACTTCCCAAGAGGAGAAAGTCTTAGTGCAGATCCTCACTGGATTGGTCCGCTCCACATTTAAGTTGCCCATACCTGAAACTGCTAAAGAATCCTCTTCTGCTTTGAGGTCACTGAAACCTTTCCAAGCAGCACATGCTTTTCCTGTTCATACTTTACTTGAAAAGCTCATTTATTCTGAGTGGGATCACCCAGACAAACATTTTTTTCCGCCGAGAAAGTTTTCAACACTTTATCCGATGGAAGAAAAGTTTATTAAAATGTGGGGAATACCGGCTATTGATGCCGCCATTTCCTCCATAAATAATAGCCTGACTTGTCCTGTAGACAATGCTCAGATGCTCAGGGATCCTGTAGATAAAAGGATGGAATCCCTATTGAAGGATGTTTTCTCCTTAGCAGGATCAGTGGCCCAACCTGCAGTAGCAGCGATTGGAGTCTGTCAATACTTAAGAGACCATGTTAAGCAGGTCATCAAAGTATTACCTGAACAGCAGGCCCAGGGGTTTGCTAACCTTCCAGCGGCCTTATGCTTTGTGGTTGACGCCATTAGAGATTCTATCGTGCAAACCTCCCGTCTTTCACTGGGGTTGGTGCATATACGTAGAATCCTATGGTTGAAAAATTGGTCAGCCGAAGCACCATGTAAGAAGCTACTGGCTGGGTTTCCATTTCGTGGTGCAAGGTTGTTTGGAGAGGACTTGGATAACTATATCAAGAGAATCTCTTGTGGGAAAAGCACTCTCTTACCTGTCAAGAAGAAGAGTAAGCGTCCCTCTTTCAAACTGACTCTTTCCCCAGCGCCGGGGGCTTCAGCCTCCAGGCAGTCTCGACGGCCGCATCCATCGGGGTCCAGAGACAAGAGTCAACCCCAGGGACAAAAGAAGTCCTGGGGAAAGAAGCCTACTAGGCAAAACACTAAGACCTCTGCATGAGGGGGCGCCCCCGCTCACTCGAGTGGGAGAAGACTGCGACAGTTCTCAGAGCTCTGGCAGGAGGACTTCCAGGACAGATGGGTAATCTCCACGGTAACCTTCGGGTACAAGCTGGAGTTTCAGGAATTCCCCTCTCCTTGGTTCCTCAGATCAGGTGTTCCCAGAGACCCAGAGAAGAACCAGTCGCTCCTTCTAGCGTTAGAGCGACTTTTGTCGCAGGAGGTCATTATGATAGTTCCCGCAAAGGACCAGGGATTGGGCTTCTATTCCAAACTTTTTACGGTCCAAAAGCCAAATGGGGATGTCAGGCCCATTCTGGACCTAAGGGATCTGAACCGATTCCTAAGGATTCAATCCTTCCGCATGGAATCAATTTGAACAGTAGTTCCCACCCTGCAGGGAGGAGAATTTCTGGCATCAATAGACATCAGAGATGCATATCTGCATGTGCCCATTTTTCCTGCTCATCAGAAGTTTCTGCGCTTTGAGGTAGGAGGGCCCAATTTCCAGTTTGTGGCTCTGCCTTTCGGGATAGCCACTGCATCTCAAGTGTTCACAAAGATCTTGGCTCCTCCTCTGGCCAGATTAAGGGCTCAGGGTATAGCTGTCATAGCATACCTAGACGACCTGCTCTTGATAGACCGGTCGGTAGCCTCTTTAAATGGAAACTTGAGGACCACAGTCAGGTATCTAGAACACCTGGGTTGGATCCTCAACTTAGAAAAGTCTTTACTAAAACCAGTAAGAAGACTGGAGTATTTAGGTCTGATTATAGATGCAAGCCGGGAGAAAATATTTCTACCCCAGGCAAAGATCACTGCTTTGAGAAGAGCTGATTCTGACAGTAAGGACCAAGAAGGGTCCCTCAGTCCGCCTTTGTATGAGGCTACTAGGGAAGATGGTGTCTTCATTCCAAGCAGTTCCCTATGCTCAGTTTCACTCAAGAATGCTGCAACACAGTATTCTGTTGACCTGGAACAAGAAGGTTCAGGCATTAGACTTTCCGATGCACCTGTTGCATGCGGTGCGTCAGAGCCTCAATTGGTGACTCATACCCGAGAACCTGCAGAAGGGGAAATCCTTTCTACCGGTTACCTGGACGGTGGTAACAACAGATGCCAGTCTGTCAGGTTGGGGAGCAGTTCTGGAACAGGCTGCGGTCCAAGGGTTATGGTCCAAGACAGAGAGGACCTTACCCATCAACATTCTGGAGATCCGGGGATACATTTAGCTCTAAAAGCCTGGACTATCAGGCTACAGGGTTGTCCGGTCAGGATCCAGTCCGACAATGCCACGGCAGTGGCTTATGTCAATCATCAGGGAGGCACCCAGAGCCGAGCTGCTCAAAAGGAGGTGAACCAGATCTTAGTCTGGGCAGAGATGCATGTGCCATGCATATCGGCAGTTTTCATCCCGGGAATAGAGAATTGGCAGGCGGACTATCTAAGTCGCCAGCAGTTACTTCCAGGGGAATGGTCTCTGCATCCCGACGTCTTTTGGGCCATATGCCAAAGATGGGGGGTTCCAGATGTAGATCTCTTTGCATCCCGATTCTACACAAAGAGACAGATTTGTGGCAAGGACAAAAGATCCTCTTGCATGCGGGACGGATGCGTTGGTGATTCCGTGGCATCGGTTCTCACTGATTTACGCATTCCTGCCTATTCTGCTACTACCACGACTCCTTCGCAGGATCAGGCAGGAAAGGAAGTCGGTACTTCTGGTGGCCCCCGCTTGGCCCAGAAGGACTTGGTATCCAGAAATAGTAAGGATGACGGTAGGTCCCCCCGTGGACCCTACCGGTACGCCCAGACCTGTTATCTCAAGGTCCAGTGTTCCATCCTGCCTTACAAACGCTAAATTTGACGGTTTGGCTATTGAGACCCACGTTCTGAAGAGTCGTGGGCTCTCAGGTCCTGTCATATCTACCTTGATTAATGCAAGGAAGCCAGCTTCCAGAGTGATTTATCATAGAGTCTGGAAAGCTTATATAACCTGGTGTGAATCCAGAGGTTGGCATCCCAGGAAATATGTCATAGGTAGGATTCTTGATTTTCTACAATTAGGATTAGAGATGAAGCTGGCCTTGAGTACCATCAAGGGCCAGCTTTCTGCTTTATCAATATTATTTCAGCGGCCACTTGCTTCGCATTCTTTGGTCCGAAATTTTATGCAGGGGGTGATGCGTCTTAATCCTCCGGTTAAAGCGCCCCTAAACCCCTGGGACTTGAACTTGGTCCTGGCTGTGTTACAGAAACAGCCTTTTGAACCAATAAGTCAGATTCCTTTGGTCTTGTTGACAAGGAAATACATTTTTCTGGTGGCCATCTCTTCTGCTAGAAGAGTATCAGAATTAGCAGCTCTTTTCTGTAAGGAGCCTTATTTGATTATACACAAGGATAGAGTGGTACTACGCCCTCATCCTAGTTTTTTATCGAAGGTGGTTTCTGATTCTCATTTAAACCAAGACATTGTTCTGCCTTCCTTTTTTCCAGATCCCTGTTCTCCGGAAGAGAGATCTCTACATTCGTTGGATGTAGTAAGAGCAGTTAAGGCCTATCTAGGGACAACTGCTCAGATCCGCAAGACGGATGTTTTGTTTGTGCTGCCAGAGGGTCCCAATAGAGGACAGGCAGCGTCAAAAGCTACCATTTCTAAATGGATTCGACAGTTGATCATTCAAGCTTACGGTTTGAAACAGAAGATTCCTCCGTTTCAGATCAGGGCACATTCCACAAGGGCTATTGGTGCTTCTTGGGCAGTGCATCACCGGGCCTCTATGGCTCAAATCTGCAAGGCCGCAACCTGGTCTTCAGTTCATACATTCACCAGATTCTATCAGGTGGATGTGAGAAGGCATGAGGATATCGCCTTTGGGCGTAGTGTGCTGCAGGCAGCGGTACAGGGTCCTCAGGTCTGATTGCACCCCACGTTGTGTGGTCCCCTCCCCTCAGGTAGCATTGCTCTGGGACATCCCATCAGTAATTACTGAGGCTCTGTGTCCCGTGATGTTCGAGAAAGAAAATAGGATTTTTTAAAACAGCTTACCTGTAAAATCCTTTTCTTTCGAAGGACATCACGGGACACAGAGATCCCGCCCCTCATCTAATACTATATTGCTTGGCTACAAAACTGAGGTATCCCTGCAAGGGGGAGGGATTATATAGGGGGTTGAACTTCCTGATAGGGTGTGCCAGTGTCCAATCACCAGTGATACCTATATAACACATCAGTAATTACTGAGGCTCTGTGTCCCGTGATGTCCTTCGAAAGAAAAGGATTTTACAGGTAAGCTGTTTTAAAAAATCCTATTATCCGATCACCTGACCCTATACCCTCCTGTGGGAGCTGGAGACATGTCCCAAATCTGACCACCTGACCCCATACCCTCCTGTGGGAGCTGAAGTAATATCCTATATCCGATCACCTGACCCAGTACTCTCCTGTGGTTGCAGAGAATGATGGCAATGGTGTTGATGAAGAGGATGCTGGAAAGGAGGCCCTGTTCCCTGGCTCTACGATGGGGGAGGAGGAGAAGAAGGAGGGGGCGGTCTCCCTACAGGTGTATGCGGCATATTGGAGAGCAGTGGGGAGCTGCCTGGCCGGATCTGTGCTGCTGGCCTTATTCTTCATGCAGGGTAGGTGCATTGCTAGTGGGCTTATATAGTATTTATCTCTTCAAAGATGAACCAGGCTGAGCCAACCTGAGACCTCCTGTTACTGATCTACCAGCAGGCAGTAGTGCATGACGGGACTTTTACCTTACTTATCACTGATACATCATCTGAACATTGTATTTCAGCTTCCAGGAACGTGTCTGATTGGTGGCTGTCACACTGGATTTCAAGTTTGTCAGACAAGTCAAGAAATTTGTCAGTGTCAGTGCTGGACCCTCCGGTACTGTTACCCGCGCTGCTTCTCTTCTCCTCCAGGACTCTTGTGTGAGTATAACAGTCAGGGGCTCCCCAGCTGGACGCTCCAGTCACAGGAAAACAAATAGTGACATGATAAGTGGCATACCAGTGTCACCGCACATGTTACAGTACAGCTATCAGATAGGATCCCTTTCCAATAATCAATGTATTTTACAGATAATGGAGTGTGTAATGCTGAGTGCCTTCTTCCTGCCTAACCCCCACATGATGCTGCTTACACTCCTCACCTTTACCCCACGCTGCTGTATAATGCTGCATGCATCGCTCCCCACTACCCCTCCCCCCCCCACCCTGCTATATATAATGCTGTGTGCAGTGCTTACCTCTACCTCCCCTTATATCCGACCCCAATATAGGATGCTGTGTGCATCACTACATTTTACCCTGGGTTGTAATGCTTTGTATATCACTCTCCTCAACCCCTGCATAAAACTGTGTGATCCCCTCCCAAACCCTAGTGTGTAATGCTCCCCTCTGCCCTTGCTAATGTACAGTACATATTGCCAACACACCAAGGATCTTCAAGTAACGTCCAAATGTTTTTATTCAGAGTGATTACATCTCAGTGGAAGAGTGCCACTCACCCTTCTGCTGTGATGTGATCACGCTGAATAAAAGCGTTTGATTGTTATTTGAAGATTCTGGGTGTGCTGACAATATGTACAGTATCTCACAAAAGTGAGTACACCCCTCACATTTTTGTAAATATTTTCTTCTATCTTTTCATGTGTCAACACTGAAGAAATGACACTTTGCTACAATGTAAAGTAGTGAGTGTACAGCTTGTATAACAGTGTAAATTTGCTGTCCCCTCAAAATAACTCAACACACAGCCATTAATGTCTAAATCGCTGGCAACAAAAGTGAGTACACCCCTAAGTGAAAATGTCCAAATTGGGCCCAAAGTGTCCAATATTTTGTGTGTAAAATAAGGGAGGATATTCAGCGCTGACATAAAAGGACACAGCTAAGGTGAACTGCTAGCAAACACTCAAGGCTAATTCAAAACAATACCTCAAATGAACATCAAAATATATAAAAAGTGTAGCGCAATTCATGAATGTCCATAAAATGAAACAAAATATAACAGTCCCAACTGGTGAGTGTAAGGAAACTACTGAAATAACTAAAGTGCAGGTGACACACAAGGCAAAAGATCTTCAATCAGGTGTCTGTGACCCCTCCACCACAAAGAATGGCCTCTCACCTCCAGGACTCGACCTGAATCAGGTCACATAGCGGTATTGGAACACCAAGCAAATAATCCTCAGATGGAAAATCCAAGGCTCGTCCACAGTCAGTGAGATGATAAAGCGTGTTTAAGGAAAAAGACACAGTGATATAATGCTCTCTGTTTGCCACTCTATTGTAATAAGAAAACGATCAATTGTACTTTCATGAAGCCGCACTCAGTTCCGAGTGCAGGCACATAAGCGTGTAGTGTTACCAACGAGATGGCCGCGGGTGACGTCATACATGACCCCTGACCCCCGTACGCGTTACGTCCGTAGGCGGGACTTCCTCAGCCTATGGACTTTCTCAGCCTACACAGCCTACGGAAGTCCCACCTAGGGATGTAACGCGTACAGGGGTCAGGGGTCACGCATGACGTCACCCGCGGCCATCTCGTTGGTTGCACTACACGCTTATGTGCCTGCACTCGGAACTGAGTGCAGCTTCATGTAAGTACAATTGATCGTTTTCTTATTACAATAAAGTGGCAAATAGAGAGCATTAGATCACTGTGTCTTTTTCCTTAAACACGCTTTATCATCTCACTGACTGTGGACGAGCCTTGGATTTTCCATCTGAGGATTATTTGCCTGGTGTTCCAATAATGCTATTTGACCTGATTCAGGTCGAGTCCTGGAGGTGAGAGGCCATTCTTTGTGGTGGAGGGGTCACAGGCACCTGATTGAAGATCTTTTGCCTTGTGTGTCACCTGCACTTTAGTTATTTCAGTAGTTTCCTTACACTCACCAGTTGGTACTGTTATATTTTGTTTCATTTTATGGACATTCATGAATTGCGCTACAATATTTTGTGTGGCCACCATTATTTTCCAGCACTGCCTTAACCCCCTTGGGCATGGAGTTCATCAGAGCTTCACAGGTTGCCACTGGAGTCCTCTAATAAGTTTATCTTGGTCTCATCAGACCACAGGACATGGTTCCAGTAATCCATGTCCTTAGTCTGCTTGTCTTCAGCAAACTGTTTGTGGGCTTTCTTGTGCATCATCTTTAGAGGAAGCTGCCTTCTGGGACGACAGCCATGCAGACCAATTTGATGCAGCGTGCAGCGTATGGTCTGAGCACTGACAGACTGTCCCCCCACCCCTTCAACCTCTGCAGCAATGCTGGCAGCACTCATACGTCTATTTCCCAAAGACAATCTCTGGATATGATGATGATGAGCACGTGCACTCAACTTCTTTTGTCGACGATGGGGAGGCCCGTTCTGAGTGGAACCTGTGCTGTTAAACCGCTGTATGGTCTTGGCCACCGTGCTGCAGCTCAGTTTCAGGGTCTTGGCAATCTTCTTATAGCCTAGGCCATCTTTATGTAGAGCAACAATTCTTTTTTTCAGATCCTCAGAGAGTTTTTTGCCATGAGGTGTCATGTTGAACTTCCAGTGACCAGTATAAGAGAGTGAGAGCGATAACACCAAATTTAACACACCTGCTCCCCATTCACACCTGAGACCTTGTAACACTAACGAGTCAAATGGCAAAATGGCTAATTGGGCCCGATTTTGGACATTTTCACTTAGGGGTGTACTCACTTTTGTTGTCAGCGGTTTAGACATTAATGACTGTGTGTTGAGTTATTTTGAGGGGACAGCAAATTTACACTGTTATACAAGCTGTACACTCACTACTTTACATTGTAGCAAAGTGTCATTTCTTCAGTGTTGTCACATGAAAAGATAGAATAAAATATTTACAAAAATTTGAGGGGCGTACTCACTTTTGTGAGATACTGTATGTTAATCTGTGATGTTACCAGTTTCCAGCTGGCAGTTGTTGCAGCACCCATCCATCTCTTAGCCTACTTCAGGAACGTGTGCGATGGGAATATTTTTTGTTGTTCTCTACACTTGCTGGTAATATTTATTGCATGTCTTCCCTCTCCTTCCTCTTATCCAACCCGGTGTATAATGCTGTGTGCACCCCTTTGCTCCTCTCTACCTTCCCTCCTCCACCCTGATGAATAATGCTGGGTGCTTCCCTCCCCCTACCCTAGGAGCTGTGTTCACCCCTTATCTCCCTTCCTCTTCTTCTTCTCCACCCTGGTGTATAATGCTGGGTGCTTCCCATTTCCTCCCCTTCTCCACCCTGGTGTATAATGCTGGGAACACCTCTCCAGTCGTTTCTTTATCTCCTCCCCTACCCTGTTGTATAATGCTGTGTGCACTGCTCCGCTTCCCCCTTCCTCCTCTCCCCCAGTTGGGTATATAATGATGTGTGCACCCTTCTGCTTCCAATCCAATAACATGTTATATTATTTGTCCTCTTCCAGGTCTCCAGTGAGATGGGCCGAGTCTGCAGGTCAGAACAGTTCTGGGAATTTAACCTTCTATCTCTCAGTATATGGTGGGATTGCAGCAGCCAATTCCATCTTCACTGCCTTGCGTGCATTGCTCTTTGCACTGGGAACTGTGCACGCGGCCACCGCAATCCACAGACGCTTACTGCAGAGAGTGCTGCGGGTAAGTAGACTTTTTGATTTGTGTTGTGTGATCGGTCAGTGTCCTCCGCCCCCCCCCCCCCCCCCCCCCATCATACTAACTCACTATCATCATCCCATCGTCCTCTATTCATCTCAGTCCTCCCTCCATTTGAGTTCTGCTATCTCTCTTTCTTCAGGTCAGTATTCCTATCCCCTCTCCCACCTCCTAACTCTCTATCCTGCGTTATGTGTCTTCTGTCTCTTCTCCATCCTCCTCGCTCACCTCACCTCAGTGTCCTCTGTCTCCTCTCCATTTTCCTAACTCTCCACAGGCCAGTGTCTCTCATCCCCTCTCCATCCCTTTAACTCTCTATCCTCAGGTCAGTGTCCCCTATCCCCTCTTGATCCTCCTAACTCTTACTCCTCAGGTTACTGTCCTCTGCCCCTTTTCGTTTTTACTAATGCTCTCTCTATTCTCCTATCTGTCTCTCCACATTAGGCCACGGTAACTTTCTTTGACAGCACACCAGTTGGACGCATCATCAATCGATTCTCCTCTGATATGTACTGTGTGGATGATTTCCTGCCCTTCATGCTCAATATATTCTTGGCCAACATCTTTGGTCTGCTGGGCATGCTGGTGATGATCAGTTACGGCCTGCCTATGATCCTGCCGGTCCTCCTTCCTCTGGGTCTTTTGTACTATTCCATCCAGAGATATTACCGCCACACTTCCCGCGAGCTCAAGCGGCTGCAGAGCATCACCCTGTCCCCGATCTACAGCCACTTCTCTGAGACCTTGTCCGGCCTGAGTACCATCCGTGCCACGCGACATGCTGACAGGTGAGCTGACCCACCTTTGAATAAGACTACAGTAAACCTTGTGGAGCTTATTCTTAGAAGCCTTAATAAGAGAAAATAAACGAGGTGTGTCTAAAAAGTTTAGAGAAAATTTGATTGCTAGCATTTGTCGCAGTCGCTCAATCACGTCTGGGGTTCTGCTTGTCAACGACCGACCCGAACGTGGCTCATCGTCAGTCGTTTCCTTCCCGTCACGAAAGCTTTTGAACCAGTCCTAAATACATTTCTTTCTCGGACATCACGGGACACAGAGCCACAGTAATAACTGATGGTTATGTAGGAGGTACCTTTAGGTATTGGACACTGGTCACACCCTAATCAGGAAGTTCAACCCCCTATAATCCCTCCCCTTCCAGGGATACCTCAGTTTTTACGCCAGTTTCTTAGGTGTTGGACGTGTAAAGATGTCCTGTGCTGAAACTCCAAAGGGAATATCCTGATATCCTATACTGAGGCAAGCCAGGCGAACCGGATCCATTCAAAGTGTCTTTTCATGGCCGAATTGGATGGTACACGGGCCTCGTGTCCGAAGAAACTAGGTTTTACCTGTAATGCTTCTCTTTTTAGAGAGCTGGACCCCGCAGATCAGAAAATGTCTTTTAAACCTCCTAATTTCTGGCTGGGTGCTTTACAGGGCCAGAACTGCAGGATCCCCCTATTCGTAGGGGGCCCCAGTCCCTGATGATTTTTTCAAACGGAGCCCACCGTGAGAGGCTAAGATTGGGTCTGTGTATACAGCACCCTGCGGCTGGATAAGGTAAGAGGAGATTCCACAGAATTTTGAATTCTAGTAGGTTTTCTTCTTTAAGGTAGATGCAGGCTATGCCTAGTGTGACCACCGGGGGCTGCCAAGAGCACATACCTTCTCATGCTGTTTCTGTCTCAGCGTTCCACGCTGCACAGCTCTTCCGACCGGCTCCAGGTAGGATGGGATGGGGGGATTTCTCCTTAGGAATGTTCCCCCCCAGGCCAAGGGGAGGCCGCAGGTGGGCTGTAAGGCGGTTTTCATACCGAACTGTCGCCGCCGCCAGGCCGCCATTGCATCTATGCAGGTTCCATCGCTGCCGGCCTCTCTCCTTCCTCCTCCACCCCCAGCCTCCCTCCATGCTTACTCCGGAAGGGTCAGGCTCGCGCGGGAAGCGCTTGTTTTCGAAAGAACGAAAGGAGGGGCGGCAGAGGGGGGGGGGGCGGGGCGTCAGCACAGCGTCAGCGTGCTCAGACGCCCACAGTGCCAGAAGCATGGCTACTTAAACACACTCTACAGGTGCTCTGAGCCTTGGAGGGACACAGAGCTGACAGTCGCATGTAAGGTGGGACACAGGCATTTTCCTAGGCTGCATTTACTAAGGTAACACCAGACTGGGCATTTGGTAGCAAGGCTTTTGCCAGACTACATCGCTCAGCAGTCAGTGTTCATTTTGGATACCTCACACCTTGTTGCTTTGCACTATGGGTAGAAGAGGTTCAAGTACCCCCAGAACCAGAGACACTAGGGGATCTCGTTCAGGTTCTGAGGACCCCCTGTCTGCTAAATCCTCCCCCCCTGAGGGGCCAGGGACGGCTGGACAGGGAGAGCCGTTGGGGTCTGGGGCTATACCAGCTTCAGGCACTTCAGCCCCTGTATACATTACACAAGAGGTTTTTTCCTCAACCATTACTGGGTTAGAGGAAAGATTAATGGCCGTGATTACAGCTTCACTCAGTGGAAGAAAACGTACTAGGCCTTTCTCTGTTTCCCAAGACCCTCAAGCAGAGGAGCTCTGGGATAAAGGAGATGAATCCCTTTCAGAGGATCGGGATGGGACAGATGATTCCTCTTCTGAGGAATCAGGTGGAGAAGGACCCTCTGCGACTTCCCAAGAGAAGAAAGTCTTAGTGCAGAGCCTTACTGGATTGGTCCGCTCCACATTTAAGTTGCCCATATCTGAAGCTGTTAAAGAATCCTCTTCTGCTTTGGGGTCAATGAAACCTTCCCAAGTAGCACATGCTTTTCCTGTTCATAATTTGCTTGAAAAGCTCCTTTATTCTGAGTGGGATCACCCAGATAAGCGATTTCTTCCGCCGAAAAAGTTTTCAACACTTTATCCTATGGAAGAAAAATTTATCAAGATGTGGGGAATGCCGGCCATTGATGCGGCCATTTCCTCTATAAATAGTAGTCTGACTTGTCCTGTAGACAACGCTCAGATGCTCAGGGATCCTGTGGATAAAAAGATGTAATCCTTATTAAAGGATGTTTTTTCCTTAGCAGGATCAGTGGCCCAACCTGCAGTAGCAGCGATTGGAGTCTGTCAATACTTAAGAGACCATGTTAAGCAGGTCATCAAAGTATTACCTGAACAACAGGCCCAGGGGTTTGCTAACCTTCCAGCGGCCTTATGCTTTGTGGTTGACGCCATTAGAGATTCTATCGTGCAAACCTCCCGTCTTTCACTGGGGTTGGTGCATATGCGTAGAATCTTATGGTTAAAAAATTGGTCAGCCGAAGCACCATGTAAGAAGCTCTTGGCTGGGTTTCCTTTTCGTGGTGAAAGGTTGTTTGGAGAAGACTTGGATAACTATATCAAGAGAATCTCTTGTGGGAAAAGCACTCTCTTACCTGTTAAGAAGAAGAGTAAGCGTCCCTCTTTCAAACTGACTCTTTCCCCAGCGCCAGGGGCTTCAGCCTCCAGGCAGTCATGACGGCCTCCTCCGTCTGGGGCAAGAAACAAGAGTCAACCCCAGGAACAAAAGAAGTCCTGGGGGAAGAAGTCTTCTAGACAAGACACTAAGACCACTTCATGAAGGGGCGCCCCCGCTCGCTCGAGTGGGGGGAAGACTGCTACAGTTCTCAAAGCTCAGGCAGGAGGACTTCCAGGACAGATGGGTAATCTTCACGGTAACCTTAGGGTACAAGCTGGAGTTCCAAGAATTTCCCTCTCCTTGTTTCCTCAGATCAAGTGTTCCCAGAGACCCAGAGAAGAAGCAGTCGCTCCTTCTAGCGTTAGAGCGACTTTTGTCGCAGGAGGTCATTATGATAGTTCCCACAAAGGATCAAGGATTGGGCTTCTATTCCAACCTTTTTACGGTCCAAAAACCAAATGGGGATGTCAGACCCATTCTGGATTAAAGGGATCTGAATCGATTCCTAAGGATTCAGTCCTTCCGCATGGAATCAATTCGGACACTAGTCTCCATCCTGCAGGGAGGAGAATTTTTGGCATCGATAGACATCAGAGATGCATATCTACAGGTGCCCATTTTTCCAGCTCATCAGAAGTTTCTATGCTTCGAGATAGGAGCGCGCCATTTCCAGTTCGTGGCTCTGCCTTTCGGGATAGCCACTGCACCTCGAGTGTTCACAAAGGTCTTGGCCCCTCCTCTGGCCAGGGTATAACTGTCATAGCATACCTAGACGACCTGCTCTTGATAGACCGGTCGGTGGCTTCCTTGAACGGGAACTTGAGGACCAAGGTCAAGTATCTGGAACATCTAGGTTGGATCCTCAACCTAGAAAAATCTTTCCTAAAACCAGTAAGAAGACTGGAGTATTTGGGTCTGATCATAGATACAAGCCAGGAGAAGGTATTTCTTCCTCAGGCAAAGATCACTGCTTTAAGGGAGCTGATTCTGACAGTCAGGACGAAGAAGGGTCCTTCTGTCTGCCTTTGTATGAGGCTGCTGGGAAAGATGGTGTCTTCATTCGAAGCAGTTCCCTATGCTCAGTTCCATTCAAGACTACTGCAACACAGTATTCTGTCGGCCTGGAACAAGAAGGTTCAGGCATTAGACTTTCCGATGCACCTGTCTCATGCGGTGCGTCAGTGCCTTAATTGGTGGCTCATACCCGAAAACCTGCAGAAGGGGAAATCCTTTCTACCGGTTACCTGGACGGTGGTAACAACAGATGCCAGTATGTCAGGTTGGGGAGCAGTTCTGGAACAGTCTGCGATTCAGGGGCTACGGTCCAAGACCGAGAGGACCTTACCCATCAACATTCTGGAGATCCGAGCGGTATACCTAGTCCTAAGAGCCTGGACTATCAGGCTACAGGGTTGCCCGGTCAGGATTCAGTCAGACAATGCCACAGCAGTGGCTTATGTCAATCATCAGGGAGGCACCCAGAGCCCAGCTGCTCAAAAGGAGGTGAACCAGATCTTAGTCTGGGCAGAGATGCATGTGCCATGCATATCGGCAGTTTTCATTCCAGGGATAGAGAACTGGCAGTCGGACTATCTAAGACGTCAGCAGTTACTCCCAGGGGAATGGTCTCTGCATCCCGACGTCTTTTTGGCCATATGCCAAAAATGGGGGGTCCCAGATGTAGATCTCTTTGCATCCCAATTCAACAAAAAGATAGACAGATTTTTGGCAAGGACGAGGGATCCCTCTTGCATGCGGGACGGATGCGTTGGTGATTCCGTGGCATCGGTTCTCACTGATTTATGCATTCCCGCCTATTCTGCTACTGCCACGACTCCTTCGCAGGATCAGGCAGGAAAGGAAGTCTGTACTTCTGGTGGCCCCCGCTTGGCCCAGAAGGACTTGGTATGCAGAAATAGTAAGGATGACGGTAGGTCCCCCGTGGACCCTACCGGTACGCCCAGACCTGTTATCTCAAGGTCCACTGTTCCATCCTGCCTTACAAACGCTAAATTTGACGGTTTGGCTATTGAGACCCACGTTCTGAAGAGTCGTGGGCTTTCAGGTCCTGTCATATCTACCTTGATCAATGCAAGGAAGCCAGCTTCCAGAATGATTTATCATAGAGTCTGGAAAGCTTATATAACCTGGTGTGAATCCAGAGGTTGGCATCCCAGGAAATATGTCATAGGTAGAATTCTTGATTTTCTACAATTAGGATTAGAGATGAAGCTGGCCTTGAGTACCATCAAGGGCCAGGTCTTGACCTTATCAATATTGTTTCAACGGCCACTTGCTTCGTATTCTTTGGTCCGAAACTTTATGCAGGGGGTGATGCGTCTTAATCCTCCGGCTAAAGCGGCCCTAAACCCCTGGGACTTGAACTTGGTTCTGTCGGTGTTACAGAAACAACCTTTTGAACCAATACTTCAGATTCCTTTGATCTTGCTGACAAGGAAACTAATTTTTCTGGTAGCCATCTCTTCTACTAGAAAAGTATCAGAATTGGCAGCTCTTTCCTGTAAAGAGCCTTATTTGATTATACACAAGGATAGACTGGTACTGCGCCCTCATCCTAGTTTTTTTACCGAAGGTGGTTTCAGATTTTCATCTAAACCAAGACATTGTTCTGCCTTCCTTTTTTCCAGATCCCTGTTCTTCGTAAGAAAGGTCACTACATTCTTTGGATGTAGTAAGAGCAGTCAAGACCTATCTGGGAGCAACTGCTCAAATTCGCAAAACGGATGTTTTGTTCGTGCTGCCAGAGGGTCCCAGTAGAGGACAGGCAGCGTCAAAAGCTATCAAAAAAGTCAAACAATTATAAAAAAGACAAACTGTGTTCCAGATAACTCCTCCACATCAGATAACAACTACTATCAACATATAATTAAAATAAGACTGACGTCTTAGGGGACTTGGGTGGCCACCATACCTATTGTACACCTCTCACATTCACATCAGCCATACACATGCAGACAAAAATTCCCGAGACCCGTATGCGATCTATTTTTTAGGTAGTCCAGAAAAACTCCAGTTAAAACATTGTTACGGCATCAATTGGGTATGCATAGTGGAGTCATTTGCCTGCATGGATTAGTTTTGTGGGGATGAATCAATAATCCATTTACAAGTAAAAAGTTCCCGGCTGGGTTTAATTGCAGTGCGGTGCCAAACTTTGTAGCCAAACAGCAAATAATCCTCTAAGCCTCTGTATGTCCCCGGTGTGATGTAGACAACACTGGCTACAATGTATTCATTCCCTCAAAAAAAGGATGAAAGATGTTTGAAGCTCACCCATAGAAGATCCCAGGATGGTAAATTTCCTCTCCTGTTGCAGACTACGGTCCGTTTCACAATCTCCTTGCTCACTGGAAAACACTGCGCTCGCGTCTGAGTTGTTTGGTTCAGCCTCACAGCCTACGGTGAGCAGCAGGGATCACTTCCATCAACCAGGCAGTGTTCAGGAGCTAATACGGAGCATGTTGTGGAGAGCAGTATCCAGGTTCAAGGGTGGTTAGTAAGTGGGGAAAGTCCTTTCAACAGATGCTTCATGCTGTGCGGCTGCCGGCAGTTACGCAGTGCACAATTTTAATGGAGAGGGTTCTAGGTGTATGTGTACAGCCAGAGGTCCCTATCACCACAGATATGGTGGTACGATGCTTACGCGTTTCGCCTGGTCCCAGGCTTCCTCAGAGCATACGTAATAGGTCAGGGTCAGTGCTTTAAATAGCTAAACTAATAGAGACAATCTTCAATTAAGAACCAACACACCTGATCACCAATCAAAACGTCATTCACCATAAGTGCAACTCCTAATTAAAAGACATGTGCGTTCCACAGGGGGAGGATAGAGGGCTGCCATCAGCCGTGAATAAAGGGTAACTCCAAGTTACAAGTTGTTGAGATCCCCGTATTCACTGAGATGGAAAGTTATGTTAGTACCTAACTGGTATTTTGTTAAAAGAACAGGGAGCTAAGAAAAGATAATAGTTGACAAAATTAACCTATAGGTGAGTTGTTGACTGAACATACAGTATGTTATGGGTCATCCTGTAGTTATACAGGGTCACCACTCCTTCACTTGTTTATTTATTTATACATTCAGTTAACGTTCCAAGAATACCGAAAGGTTACATTCATTATTTAAGCCGGAGGGCTGCATACTGTTCAAATAGAAAATCCACATTTTTTCCTTTTGGTATAGGACCCTATCAAAGTCCCCCCTCCTGGATGGTAAATTCAGTTTGTATATGCCTTTACACTTCATGCCTCTGGGGTCTCCCCCATGTTCCTGCAGGAAGTGCAAAGCTAAAGGGCTGTCATCATCTTTATTGAGGATGCCCTGGACATGTTCACCAACTCTAACTTTCAACTGTCTCTTGGTCTTGCCAACATAGTTTAGTCCACAGGGACAGGTCAGCATGTATATTACACGTGTAGTTGTGCAGTTAATAAAGCTGTTAATTTTGAATTGTTTATTGCCATCAGAGTTGGTGAACATGTCAGTCTTATCGACGTATTTACAGATATGACATCTCCCGCATGGGTACATGCCCCTGAGGGGGGGGAGGCTGGTAAGCCAGTTCCGTGTTTTGGGTCTATTATACTCAGAGTGTACTAGATGATCTTTGAGGTTCCTTGCTCTTCTAGCTGTGAGAAGTGGCCTATCCCCGACAATCTTTCCCAAAATGGGGGCTTCAGACAGAATGTGCCAATGGCGACCCAGCACCCTCCTTATTTCTTCCCACTGTGCTCCATACCTAGTAATAATCCTGATGGGAGCCTGGCTCTCATTTTCTGATCTGTTCTCTGTTTGGTTTCTAATGAGAGACTGTCTATCAGTGAGGAGGGCTCTCTTCTTAGCTTTTCTGATAATTTTGTGGGGGTATCCTCGATCCCTAAACCTCCCATAGAGGTCATGTAACTCAGTGTGGAGATCATCTTCCCGTGAGCAGTTCCTCCTAGCTCTGAGGAACTGGCCCACTGGGATGCCTCGTATAAGGGACTTTGGATGGTGACTAGAGGCCAATAGTAGTGTGTTAGCCGCTGTTTCTTTTCTGAATGTCTTAGTCTGGAGCTCACCATCATCAACCTTGATGGTGAGGTCCAGGAAGGGCAAAACCTTTGGGTCCCATGTATATGTAAGTCTGATATTTCTATCATTACTGTTTAGTTCATCCATAAAAGTAGTGAGTTCCTCAGGTGTACCTCTCCAGAGCATAATCACGTCGTCGATGTACCTTGGCCACAGTAAACAGTGGCCAAGGTACATCGACGAGGGATATACACATTCCTGTTCCCACATACCCAGATGCAGGCATGCATATGAGGGCGCCCATGGCGCTCCCATCGAGGTGCCTCTGATTTGTCTGTAGTGGGCTCCTAGGAATTGAAAACAGTTGTTCTCCAACATAAAATGCAATAAATCAATGATGAACTCATTTTGAGTGGCCTGCAGTGGAAATTTGTTATCCAGGAAGTAGTGTGTTGCTTTAAGGCCCCATGAATGTGGGATTGATGTATAGAGCGACTCTACATCAATTCCCACAAGTAGAACGTTCTGCGGTACCCCCCTCCCATCCAATTTTTGAAGGACATCTCTTGTGTCTTGGACATATGAGGGGAGTTCCCAAACTAGCTCCTTGATTAATGCATCTACATACTTGCCCACCCTTTCCAGTGGGCCCTGTATAGCAGATACTATGGGTCTCCCCGGTGGGTTTGTCATAGATTTATGGAGTTTAGGGATAGTGTAGAACGTTGGAATGTTGAATTCATGGACACTCAAATATTGGTGTTCTTTACGTGAAATCAGGGACTCTTCATGGGCCATGTGGAGTTTAAAGTTAAGATCACATACTATTCGCGCAAAGGGATTTGTGGAAAGCCTCTGATAGGTGGTTACATCGCGTAAGAGACGCATAGTCTGCTGCTCACCGTAGGCTGTGAGGCTGAACCAAACAACTCAGACGCGAGCGCAGTGTTTTCCAGTGAGCAAGGAGATTGTGAAACGGACCGTAGTCTGCAACAGGAGAGGAAATTTACCATCCTGGGATCTTCTATGGGTGAGCTTCAAACATCTTTCATCCTTTTTTTGAGGGAATGAATACATTGTAGCCAGTGTTGTCTACATCACACCGGGGACATACAGAGGCTTAGAGGATTATTTGCTGTTTGGCTACAAAGTTTGGCACCGCACTGCAATTAAACCCAGCCGGGAACTTTTTACTTGTAAATGGATTATTGATTCATCCCCACAAAACTAATCCATGCAGGCAAATGACTCCACTATGCATACCCAATTGATGCCGTAACAATGTTTTAACTGGAGTTTTTCTGGACTACCTAAAAAATAGATTGCATACGGGTCTCGGGAATTTTTGTCTGCATGTGTATGGCTGATGTGAATGTGAGAGGTGTACAATAGGTATGGTGGCCACCCAAGTCCCCTAAGACGTCAGTCTTATTTTAATTATATGTTGATAGTAGTTGTTATCTGATGTGGAGGAGTTATCTGGAACACAGTTTGTCTTTTTTATAATTGTTTGACTTTTTTGATAACTAATAAAGAATTATAACCAATATGTTAATGGGTCCTCGTTGAAGAACTGCTTTACAGATCACTTTCTGGTTTTCTTTTTTGTCATGTTTGATTGAGTTCAGAGGACAATCTCCCCATGTTCGGAGTTATTTTCTCCGCTCATTACTGGGGTTGATAAAACACATAGGTGCTTAAATTTGAGTGGGCAGTGGATAAGCCCTTGTTTAACTCATATTCACCTTTAGCTAACAAGGCTTGGTCTTTGATCCTTCTCCCCTTCCTTTTCTGTTAAGCGTCAAAAGCTACCATTTCTAAATGGATTAGACAATTGATTATTCAGGCTTACGGTTTGAAACAGAAGATTCCTCAGATCAGGGCACATTCCACAAGAGCTATTGGTGCATCACCGGGCCTCTACGGCTCAGATCTGCAAGGCCGCAACCTGGTCTTCAGTTCATACATTCACCAGATTCTATCAGGTGGATGTGAGAAGGCATGAGGATATCGCCTTTGGGCGTAGTGTGCTGCAGACAGCGGTACAGGGTCCTCAGGTCTGATTGCACCCTACTTGGTTGTGATTCCCCCCCTCAGTTGGCATTGCTCTGGGACATCCCATCAGTAATTACTGAGGCTCTGTGTCCCATGATGTTCGAGAAAGAAAATAGGATTTTTTATAACAGCTTACCTGTAAAATCCTTTTCTTTCGATGGACATCACGGGACACATTAGGTCCCGCCCCTCTTCTAATACACTTATATTGCTTTGCTACAAAACTGAGGTATCCCTGCAAGGGGAGGGATTATATAGGGGGTTGAACTTCCTGTTTAGGGTGTGACCAGTGTCCAATACCTAGTGATACCTATATAACCCATCAGTTATTACTGTGGCTCTGTGTCCCGTGATGTCCATCGAAAAAGAAAAGGATTTCACAGGTAAGCTGTTATAAAAAATCCTATTTCTTTCTCGAACATCACGGGACACAGAGCCACAGTAATTACTGATGGGTTATATAGGTATCACTGGTGATTGGACACTGGCACACCCTATCAGGAAGTTCAACCCCCTATATAATCCCTCCCCCTTGCAGGGATACCTCAGTTTTTACGCCAGTGTCTTAGGTGATGGACGTGTAAAGATGTCCTGTGCTGAGCTCCAAAGGGAATATCCTAAGATCCTATACTGGGGCAAGCCAGGCGAACCGGATCCATTCAAAGTGTCTTTTCATGGCCGAATTGAATGGTACCCGGGCCTCGTGTCCGAAAGAAAAGAGGTTTTACCCGTAATGCTTCCCTTTTTAGAGAGCTGGACCCCGCAGATCAGAAAATGGCTTTAAACTTCCTAATTTCTGGCGAGGTGCTTTACGATCCCAGAACTGTTGGATCCCCCTACTGATGGGGGCCCCAGTCTCTGACGGTTTTTTCAAACGGAGCCCACCGTGAGAGGCTGGATAAGGTAAGAGGAGATTCCACAGAATTTTTGAGTTCTAGTGGTTTTTCTCCTTTAAGGTAAATGCATGCTATGCCTATTGTGACCACCGGGGGCTGCCAAGAGCACAAACCTACACATGCTGACTGTCTGTCTCAGGTGTTCAGTGCTGATTATGTCCCAGCATCTCAAGCAGGCTGCAAACAGGTAAGGTGGAAAGGGGGATTTCTCATGTTTGAATGTTCCCCCCCAGGCTAGAGAGGGGCCACAGGGGTCTAGAAAGTGGTTATACCACCCGGGCTCTGCGGCCTAATGGCCACCATCTCTGAAGATAGCCGTTCAGGCAGATCTTGTTACCAGCCTCCCTCCCCCCCCATCCCCAGCCTTTCTCCGGAAGCATGACAGGAGAGTCGGCAGCGCGGGAAGCGCTCGTTTTTTTCAAAACTCGAGGGGGGGGGGCGGTAGAGGAGGGGGCGGGACGTCAGCACAGGTGCTTAGACTCCCACTCAGGCCAGCTGCAGGCTATTAAAGGCACTCTGTACAGGTGCACACAGCCTTCTGAGAGACACAGAGCTGACGGTCGCATGTAAGGTGGGACACAGGCATTCTCCTAGGCAGCATTTACTGAAGTAACACCGGACTGAGCATTGGGTAGCAAGGCTTTTAGCCAGACTACATCGCTCAGCGGGCAGTGTTCATTTGTATACCTCACACCTTGTTGCTTTGCACTATGGGTAGAAGAGGTTCAAGCACCCCAGGAACCAGAGACACTAGGGGATCTCGTTCGGGTTCTGAGGGCCCCCTGTCGGCAGCATCCTCCCCCCCTAAAGATGGGCCAGGGACGGCTAGCCAGGGAGAGCCATCGGGGTCAGGGGCTACACCTGCTTCTGGCACTTCAGCCCCTGTATATATTACACAAGAGGTTTTTTCCTCAACCATTAATGGTCTAGAGGAAAGATTAATGGCCGTGATTACGTCTTCACTCAGTGGAAGAAAACGCACTAGGCTTTCCTCTGTTCCCCAAGACCCTCAGACAGAGGTGCTCTGGAATGAAGGAGATGAATCCCTTTCAGAGGATCGGGATGGGACGGATGATTCCTCTTCGGAGGAATCAGGTGGAGAGGGACCCTCTGCGACTTCCCAAGAGGAGAAAGTCTTAGTGCAGATCCTCACTGGATTGGTCCGCTCCACATTTAAGTTGCCCATACCTGAAACTGCTAAAGAATCCTCTTCTGCTTTGGGGTCACTGAAACCTTTCCAAGCAGCACATGCTTTTCCTGTTCATACTTTACTTGAAAAGCTCATTTATTCTGAGTGGGATCACCCAGACAAACAATTTTTTCCGCCGAGAAAGTTTTCAACACTTTATCCGATGGAAGAAAAGTTTATAAAAATGTGGGGAATACCGGCTATTGATGCCGCCATTTCCTCCGTAAATAATAGCCTGACTTGTCCTGTAGACAATGCTCAGATGCTCAGGGATCCTGTAGATAAAAGGATGGAATCCCTATTGAAGGATGTTTTCTCCTTAGCAGGATCAGTGGCCCAACCTGCAGTAGCAGCGATTGGAGTCTGTCAATACTTAAGAGACCATGTTAAGCAGGTCATCAAAGTATTACCTGAACAGCAGGCCCAGGGGTTTGCTAACCTTCCAGCGGCCTTATGCTTTGTGGTTGACGCCGTTAGAGATTCTATCGTGCAAACCTCCTGTCTTTCACTGGGGTTGGTGCATATACGTAGAATCCTATGGTTGAAAAATTGGTCAGCCGAAGCACCATGTAAGAAGCTACTGGCTGGGTTTCCATTTCGTGGTGCAAGGTTGTTTGGAGAGGACTTGGATAACTATATCAAGAGAATCTCTTGTGGGAAAAGCACTCTCTTACCTGTCAAGAAGAAGAGTAAGCGTCCCTCTTTCAAACGGACTCTTTCCCCAGCGCCGGGGGCTTCAGCCTCCAGGCAGTCTCGACGGCTGCCTCCATCGGGGTCTAGAGACAAGAGTCAACCCCAGGGACAAAAGAAGTCCTGGGGAAAGAAGCCTACTAGGCAAAACACTAAGACCTCTGCATGAGGGGGCGCCCCCGCTCACTCGAGTGGGGGAAGACTGCGACAGTTCTCAGAGCTCTGGCAGGAGGACTTCCAGGACAGATGGGTAATCTCCACGGTAACCTTCGGGTACAAGCTGGAGTTTCAGGAATTCCCCTCTCCTCGGTTCCTCAGATCAGGTGTTCCCAGAGACCCAGAGAAGAAGCAGTCGCTCCTTCTAGCGTTAGAGCGACTTTTGTCGCAGGAGGTCATTATGATAGTTCCCACAAAGGACCAGGGATTGGGCTTCTATTCCAACCTTTTTACGGTCCAAAAGCCAAATGGGGGTGTCAGGCCCATTCTGGACTTAAGGGATCTGAACCGATTCCTAAGGATTCAATCCTTCCGCATGGAATCAATTTGAACAGTAGTTCCCACCCTGCAGGGAGGAGAATTTCTGGCATCAATAGACATCAGAGATGCATATCTGCATGTGCCCATTTTTCCTGCTCATCAGAAGTTTCTGCGCTTCGAGGTAGGAGGGCGCCATTTCCAGTTTGTGGCTCTGCCTTTCGGGATAGCCACTGCATCTCGAGTGTTCACAAAAATCTTGGCTCCTCCTCTGGCCAGATTAAGGGCTCAGGGTATAGCTGTCATAGCATACCTAGACGACCTGCTCTTGATAGACCGGTCGGTAGCCTCTTTAAATGGAAACTTGAGGACCACAGTCAGGTATCTAGAACACCTGGGTTGGATCCTCAACTTAGAAAAGTCTTTCCTAAAACCAGTAAGAAGACTGGAGTATTTAGGTCTGATTATAGATACAAGCCGGGAGAAAATATTTCTACCCCAGGCAAAGATCACTGCTTTGAGAGAGCTGATTCTGGCAGTAAGGACCAAGAAGGGTCCCTCAGTCTGCCTTTGTATGAGGCTACTAGAGAAGATGGTGTCTTCATTCGAAGCAGTTCCCTATGCTCAGTTTCACTCAAGAATGCTGCAACACAGTATTCTGTTGACCTGGAACAAGAAGGTTCAGGCATTAGACTTTCCGATGCACCTGTCGCATGCGGTGCGTCAGAGCCTCAATTGGTGGCTCATACCCGAAAACCTGCAGAAGGGGAAATCCTTTCTACCGGTTACCTGGACGGTGGTAACAACAGATGCCAGTCTGTCAGGTTGGGGAGCAGTTCTGGAACAGGCTGCGGTCCAAGGGGTATGGTCCAAGACAGAGAGGACCTTACCCATCAACATTCTGGAGATCCGTGCGATACATCTAGCTCTAAAAGCCTGGACTATCAGGCTACAGGGTTGTCCGGTCAGGATCCAGTCCGACAATGCCACAGCAGTGGCTTATGTCAATCATCAGGGAGGCACCCAGAGCCGAGCTGCTCAAAAGGAGGTGAACCAGATCTTAGTCTGAGCAGAGACGCATGTGCCATGCATATCGGCAGTTTTCATCCCGGGAATAGAGAATTGGCAGGCGGACTATCTAAGTCGCCAGCAGTTACTTCCAGGGGAATGGTCTCTGCATCCCGACGTCTTTTGGGCCATATGCCAAAGATGGGGGGTTCCAGATGTAGATCTCTTTGCATCCCGATTCTACACAAAGAGACAGATTTGTGGCAAGGACAAAAGATCCTCTTGCATGCGGGACGGATGCGTTGGTGATTCCGTGGCATCGGTTCTCACTGATTTATGCATTCCCGCATATTCTGCTATTACCACGACTCCTTCGCAGGATCAGGCAGGAAAGGAAGTCGGTACTTCTGGTGGCCCCCGCTTGGCCCAGAAGGACTTGGTATGCAGAAATAGTAAGGATGACGGTGGGTTCCCCGTGGACACTACCGTTACGCCCAGACCTGTTATCTCAAGGTCCAGTGTTCCATCCTGCCTTAACAAACGCTAAATTTGACGGTTTGGCTATTGAGACCCACGTTCTGAAGAGTCGTGGGCTCTCAGGTCCTGTCATATCTACCTTGATTAATGCAAGGAAGCCAGCTTCCAGGATGATTTATCATAGAGTCTGGAAGGCTTATATAACCTGGTGTGAATCCAGAGGTTGGCATCCCAGGAAATATGTCATAGGTAGGATTCTTGACTTTCTACAATTAGGATTAGAGATGAAGCTGGCCTTGAGTACCATCAAGGGCCAGGTCTCTGCTTTATCAGTATTATTTCAGCGGCCACTTGCTTCGCATTCTTTGGTCCGAAATTTTATGCAGGGGGTGATGCGTCTTAATCCTCCGGTTAAAGCGCCCCTAAACCCCTGGGACTTGAACTTGGTCCTGGCTGTGTTACAGAAACAGCCTTTTGAACCAATAAGTCAGATTCCTTTGGTCTTGTTGACAAGGAAATACATTTTTCTGGTGGCCATCTCTTCTGCTAGAAGAGTATCAGAATTAGCAGCTCTTTCCTGTAAGGAGCCTTATTTGATTATACACAAGGATAGAGTGGTACTACGCCCTCATCCTAGTTTTTTACCGAAGGTGGTTTCTGATTCTCATTTAAACCAAGACATTGTTCTGCCTTCCTTTTTTCCAGATTTCGTTGGATGTAGTAAGAGCAGTTAAGGCCTATCTAGGGACAACTGCTCAGATCCGCAAGACGGATGTTTTGTTTGTGCTGCCAGAGGGTCCCAATAGAGGACAGGCAGCGTCAAAAGCTACCATTTCTAAATGGATTCGACAGTTGATCATTCAAGCTTACGGTTTGAAACAGAAGATTCCTCCGTTTCAGATCAGGGCACATTCCACAAGGGCTATTGGTGCTTCTTGGGCAGTGCATCACCGGGCCTCTATGGCTCAAATCTGCAAGGCTGCAACCTGGTCTTCAGTTCATACATTCACCAGATTCTATCAGGTGGATGTGAGAAGGCATGAGGATATCGCCTTTGGGCGTAGTGTGCTGCAGGCAGCGTTACAGGGTCCTCAGGTCTGATTACACCAGGGCTCGACAAACCCCGGGCGCCAGGTCGCATTTGCGACTAGAATTAGCGACCTGGCGCCTGGGGCAGCACAGCTGGAGTATCCTGTGTCCGTTCGACACCCCCCCCCTCCCGGCGCGATCGCGTTGGGCCGCGCCGGTAATTGAGGCCCCGGCTTTGCGGCCTACTGCAGTCCTATGGTTCCTTCTGCAATCGGGCGCCCTCTGGTGGTGGCCGTTGGTATGACAAGACATCCACCAATGCTAATGGAGCTTTCCCTACCTGTTTTCACTGCCTGCTCATCTCCTTCCCTTTACTTAGAACCCCCAAACATTATATATATTTTTTATTCTAACACCCTAGAGAATAAAATGGCGGTCATTAAAATACTTTCTGTCACACCGCATTTGCGCAGCGGACTTACAAGCGCACTTTTTTGGGAAAAAATACTTTTTTTAATTAAAAAATAAGAAAACAGTAAAGTTAGCCCAATTTTTTTTATATTGTGAAAGATAATGTTACGCCGAGTAAATTGATTCCCAACATGTCACGCTTCAAAATTTCGTCCGCTCGTGGAATGGCGACAAACTTTTACCCTTCAAAATCTCCATAGGCGACGTTTAAAAAATTCTACAGGTTGCATGTTTTGAGTTACAGAGGAGGTCTAAGGCTGGAATTATTGCTCTCGCTCTACCAATCGTGGCGAAACCTCACATGTGTGGTTTGAACACCGTTTTCATGTGCGGGTGCTACTCACATATGCGTTCGCTTCTGCAAGCGAGCTCGGCGGGACGGGGCGCATTTTAAAAAATTATTATTTTTTCTTATATATTTTACTTTTTATTTTTACACTGTTTTTTAAAAAAAATAAAAATGGTGTCACTTTTATTTCTATTACAAGGGATGGGGCATATTTAAAAATTTTTTTTTTTTTTCTTATTTATTTTTACTTTTATTTTTTCACTGTTCTTTAACCACTTCAGCCCCGGAAGGATTTACCCCCTTCCTGACCAGAGCACTTTTTACAATTCGGCACTGCGTCGCTTTAACTGCTAATTGCGCGGTCATGCAATGCTCTACCCAAACGAAATTTGCGTCCTTTTCTTCCCACAAATAGAGCTTTCTTTTGATGGTATTTGATCACCTCTGCCGTTTTTATTTTTTGCGCTATAAACGGAAAAAGACTGAAAATTTTGAAAAAAAATGATATTTTCTACTTTTTGTTATAAAAAAAATCCAATAAACTAAATTTTAGTCATACATTTAGGCCAAAATGTATTCGGCCACATGTCTTTGGTAAAAAAAATGTCAATAAGCGTATATTTATTGGTTTGCGCAAAAGTTATAGCGTCTACAAACTAGGGTACATTTTCTGGAATTTACACAGCTTTTAGTTTATGACTGCCTATGTCATTTCTTGAGGTGCTAAAATGGCAGGGCAGTACAAAACCCCCCCAAATGACCCCATTTTGGAAAGTAGACACCCCAAGGAAATTGCTGAGAGGCATGTTGAACCCATTGAATATTTTTTTTTTTGTCCCAAGTGATTGAATAATGACAAAAAAAAAAAAAAAATTTACAAAAAGTTGTCACTAAATGATATATTGCTCACACAGGCCATGGGCATATGTGGAATTGCACCCCAAAATACATTCAGCTGCTTCTCCTGAGTACGGGGATACCACATGTGTGGCACTTTTTGGGAGCCTAGCCGCGTACGGGGCCCCGAAAACCCAGCACCACCTTCAGGATTTCTAAGGGCATACATTTTTGATTTTACTCCTCACTACCTATCACAGTTTTGAAGGCCATAAAATGCCAAGATGGCACAAACCCCCCCCAAATGACCCCATTTTGGAAAGTAGACACCCCAAGCTATTTGCTGAGAGGCATGGTGAGTATTTTGCAGCTCTCATTTGTTTTTGAAAATGAAGAAAGACCAGAAAAAAAATTTTTTTTTTCTTTTTTCAATTTTCAAAACTTTGTGACAAAAAGTGAGGTCTGCAAAATACTCACTATACCTCTCAGCAAATAGCTTGGGGTGTCTACTTTCCAAAATGGGGTAATTTGGGGGGGGTTTGTGCCACCTGGGCATTCCATGGCCTCCGAAACTGTGATAGGCAGTGAAGAGTGAAATCAAAAATTTACGGCCTTAGAAAGCCTGAAGGCGGTGCTTGGTTTTCGGGGTCCCGTGCGCGGCTAGGCTCCCAAAAAGTCCCACACATGTGGTATCCCCGTACTCAGGAGAAGCAACAGAATTTATTTTGGGGTGTAATTTCACATATTCCCATGGCACGTTTGAGCAATATAACATTTAGTGACAACTTTGTGCAAAAAAAAAAAAAATTTGTCTCTTTCCCGCTACTTGTGTCACAATATAAAATATTCCATGGACTCGACATGCCTCTCAGCAAATAGCTTGGGGTGTCTACTTTCCAAAATGGGGTCATTTGGGGGGGGTTTGAACTGTCCTGGCATTTTATGCACAACATTTAGAAGCTTATGTCACACATCACCCACTCTTCTAACCACTTGAAGACAAAGCCCTTTCTGACACTTTTTGATTACATGAAAAAATTATTTTTTTTTGCAAGAAAATTACTTTGAACCCCCAAACATTATATATTATTTTAAAGCAAATGCCCTACAGATTAAAATGGTGGGTGTTTCATTTTTTTTTTTTCACACAGTATTTGCGCAGCGATTTTCAAACGCATTTTTTGGGGAAAAAACACACTTTTTTAAATTTTAATGCACTAAAACACACTATATTGCCCAAATGTTTGATGAAATAAAAAAGATGATCTTAGGCCGAGTACATGGATACCAAACATGACATGCTTTAAAATTGCGCACAAACGTGCAGTGGCAACAAAATTAATACATTTTTAAAAGCCTTTAAAAGCCTTTACAGGTTACCACTTTAGATTTACAGAGGAGGTCTACTGCTAAAATTACTGCCCTCGATCTGACCTTCGCGGTGATACCTCACATGCATGGTGCAATTGCTGTTTACATTTGACGCCAGACCGCCGCTTGCGTTCGCCTTAGCGCGAGAGCAGGGGGGACAGGGGTGCTTTTTATTTATTTATTTTTTTTCTTTATTATTTTTTTGCTTTTTTATCTTATTTTTAAACTGTTCCTTTCATTTTTTTTTTTTAAATCATTTTTATTGTTATCTCAGGGAATGTAAATATCCCCTATGATAGCAATAGGTAGTGACAGGTACTCTTTTTTGAAAAAATTGGGGTCTATTAGACCCTAGATCTCTCCTCTGCCCTCAAAGCATCTGACCACACCAAGATCGGTGTGATAAAATGCTCCCCCAATTTCCCAATGGCGCTATTTACATCCGGCGAAATCTAAGTCATAAAATGCTCGTAGCTTCCGGTTTCTTAGGCCATAGAGATGTTTGGAGCCACTCTGGTCTCTGATCAGCTCTATGGTCAGCTGGCTGAATCACCGGCTGCATTCTCAGGTTCCCTGTTGAGACAGGAGAGCCAGAGAAAAACACGGAAGACGGTGGGGGGGGGCATTCCCTCCCACTGCTTGTAAAAGCAGTCTAGAGGCTAATTAGCCGCTAGGATTGCTTTTACATGAAAGCCGACCACTGGCTAAAAAGAATGATACCAAGATGATACCTAAACCTGCAGGCATCATTCTGGTATAACCACTCAAAGTCGTGAATGGCGTACCTGAAGACAAAAAAATGGTTAACAATAAAGCACAGTAAACGGTAAAGTATAAAAAATTGCATACCTGAAAAGCAAACATGATAAAACATAATAACAATAAACCATTGCAGAATAGAATACAGTAAAAAAGAGCAGAACAATAGAGAGAGAGAATAGAGAGAGAGAACAATAAAACGACAACTATTTTTTTTTATTTTTGTTTGTGTTTTTTTTTTTTTTTTTACACTTTTTTTTTGTAACTGTAACTTTTATAACTGTAACCGCTTCCAGGTTCGGGTCTCTCAAAATGCGATGGCATCTTGGGAGACCCTGTGAAAGTGTGCCTAGTCTGTGCAATGCTGTACCCTACGCTAATACTCAACTAGTGAATGGTAGCGTTCAAAACATTCACCAATGCAAAGACCAGGATTGTCAGGACAGGAGGGACAATAATAGTGAGTGTCACGCCTATATCCGCGCTTGCTGCAGACACAACATCTTTTTTGGGGGGGTTCGTTGGGTAGGGGTACTTGGGAGGATATATAAATGCCTCTCATGCAGCCGACTGCATTTGGTTGGGGATGTGAATGGGGGAAGTACGGGCGCTGCAGAAGCGGTGGGTTCCCAATTAGGATTGGCGAATGCAGCAGGAAGGGCACTATGGGCACGACGGGCCTGTGTTTGTCTTTTTGGTGGCAGCGGGACACTACTTGTGCTTGCCACCTCACCAGCTTGAACTGCACTTATGGGACTCGCCACGTCACCAAGTGTTACTGCAGTGCTGGTTTGACTACGACCGGGGTGTACTAGGCCGCTGGTGCTTGCCAGTTCACCAAAACGCTACAAAAAAAAGTGACAGTGATCGATCGATACTGCACTTGGGTGGGCTGGACTGGGCTGGGCCGGGCGGAGGGGCAAAACGCAGGTGCTAGCAGGTATCTGGGCTGATCCCGCTAACACTGCGTTTTTGGGAACCCTAAACTGCTGGGGACGCCAGTATAGATCTGAACGGATCAGATATTGATGCGTTCAGATACTATACCACTAAGGGAGGTGTACGGTGCGTGTACGGTGCGTGCATGGGTGTTCGCGGTACTGGTGCTAATCTGACGCTGCCTAGGGCGACGCATATCACCGCCGGGCGATCAGGGGGCTAAACCTTTTTTCGGTAATAAACGGCGGGTGCCCTGACACTATAAAAAATAAACAAACTAACCAGCGTCACCCGTAACGGTTATACGGTGATCAGTGGTAAAAGGGTTAACTAGGGGGCCATCAAGGGGTTAAAACATTTATTAGATAGTATATGGGGGTCCCTGTCGCTATAAAACACTGACGGCGAACCTAAATATTTACGTCCCTAACTAGCGTCACCAGCGACACTAATACAGCGATCAGAAAAATGATCGCTTAGCGACACTGGCGACAGGGGGTAATCAAGGGGTTAAAACTTTATTAGGGGGGGTAAGGGGGGTACCCTAGACCTACAGGGGGCTAAACTTTTATTTGGTAATAAACGGCGGGTGCCCTGACACTATAAAAAATAAACAAACTAACCAGCGTCACCCGTAACGGTTATACGGTGATCAGTGGTGAAAGGGTTAACTAGGGGGCAATCAAGGGGTTAAAACATTTATTCGGTAGTATATGGGGGTCCCTGTCGCTATAAAACGCTGACGGCGAACCTAAATATTTACGTCCCTAACTAGCGTCACCAGCGACACTAATACAGCGATCAGAAAAATGATCGCTTAGCGACACTGGTGACGGGGGGTGATCAAGGGGTTAAAACTTTATTAGGGGGGGTAAGGGGGGTACCCTAGACCTACAGGGGGGTAACAGTCACTACCCTAACACTGCTAACTGTCACAAACTGACACTATGCAGTAATCAGGAAAAAAAAAACAAAAAAAAAAAAAAAAACCTGCTTGGTGTCAGTTTGTGACAGGGGGGGGGGGTGATTGGGGGGGATCGGGGGGCGATCGGGGGTGTAAGGTATGCCTGGCATGTTCTACTGTGTGTGTGTGAGTGTTGGTGCACTTACATGTCATCTCCCCTCGGCGCTGGAACGGAAACTCCCGAGCCGAGGAGAGATGACATCACATCCTCTGCCTCTGTGTACTATACAGAGGCAGGGGATGTTTGTCATTGGCTGGGAGCGATCGCGAGGGGGGGGCCACGATCGGATGGCCTCCCCCTCGTCTCCCATCGCTTCCAACCAAATGCCGACCGCAGCTGGCACCGGGGGGGGGTCCGATCGGACCCCCCACCCGCGGGAAGGCAATCACGTTTCAGGTACGTGATTTTGCCTGCCCGTGCCGCTCTGCTCACGTATATAGGCGTGAGGCGGTCGGCAAGTGGTTAAAAAAAAAAAAAAAAAAAGTCACTTTTATTCCTATTACAAGGAATGTAAAAATCCCTTGTAATAGAAAAAAAGCATGACAGGTCCTCTTAAATATGAGATCTGGGGTCAAAAAGACCTCAGATCTCATATTTACACTAAAATGCATTAAAAAAAAAAAAAGAATTGTCATTTGAAAAAAAAATAATAAAATGTCCCTTCAAGAGCTTTGACGTCGCTTCCGCCCTGCAATGACTTGGAGATGGGCGGGGGGGCCATCTTCCTCTCACTCGTCTCCATGTCAGGCCAGGGACAGATCCGGATCGCCTCCGCCGTTACCGACGGCCACGGTAAGCGGTGAAGGGCACCGGAGAGCGGCGGTAGGGGGGGCCCTCTCCTGCCGCCGATAAAAGTGATCTCGCTGCGAATCTGCTGCAGAGACCACTTTTATCTGAAAGAGAACCGCTGGCTCTTGAAGAAGATACCGGGGTTATGGTAGCTAGCTGCTACCATAACAACGGTATTTCTCTTCAAAGACAGGACGTATATAGTCGTCCTGCGGGAAGGAAGTGGTTAATTAAAATGAATTTATTATTTGTCATCTCCCTGCTTGGCCCCTTTCACACGGGCTGTCTGATCAGGTTCGCCTGTCAGTTTTTCAGGCGGACCTGATTGGACCCTTAGCGGGAATATGGTGGTCTTATGTCCCTGCATGGCAGGAAATAAAAGCAGTCACATTCGTTCTAGTCGTCTCTGTGTAAATTTAAGATTGGTTAATTTTTATATTGAAAATAAAGCTTTGTCGGTCGTTTAAAAAAAAAAAAAAAAACCTGGCTCCTAACTTTTTTAGCTGGCTCCTAGATTCCAAGCAAATTTGTCAAGCCCTGGATTACACCCTACTTGGTCGTGGTTCCCCCCCCTCAGGTAGCATTGCTCTGGGACATCCCATCAGTAATTACTGTGGCTCTGTGTCCCGTGATGTTCGAGAAAGAAAATAGGATTTTTTAAAACAGCTTACCTGTAAAATCCTTTTCTTTCAAAGGACATCACGGGACACAGAGGTCCCGCCCCTCTTCTAATACACTATATTGCTTGGCTACAAAACTGAGGTATCCCTGCAAGGGGGAGGGATTATATAGGGGGTTGAACTTCCTGATAGGGTGTGCCAGTGTCCAATCACCAGTGATACCTATATAACCCATCAGTAATTACTGTGGCTCTGTGTCCCGTGATGTCCTTCGAAAGGAAAGGATTTTACAGGTAAGCTGTTTTAAAAAATCCTATTTTTTTCCTTTAGTTACACCTTAAAGCGGACTTCCACCTGGGTAAAAAAAAAAAAATGAAAAGTCAGTAGCTACAAATACTGCAGCTGCTGACTTTTAATATAAGGACCCTTACCTGTCCTGGGCAGGCACCTGAAGCCGACCCGTCCCCCTGCTCCGGGTGGAGGCGCCGGCATCCTTACTAAGGGAAACAGGAAGCGAAGCCTTACGGCTTCACAGTAGAGTTGCCACCTCATTCCTTTAAACCCGAACACCTATGAATTACACAGGTTCTGAGGCTAATTAAATGCAGATAAGGCACCAAGTGAGTTTAATTACCACCAGAACCTGTGTAATTAATATGTGTTCGGGTTTAAAGGGATGAGGTGGCAACCATACTTCACAGCCTGTTTCCTACTGCCCATGCACTTTCTGAATGGTCCCTGCTGTCTTCTGTGACCTGTGTGTCTCCCAGAAGGCAACGGAGGGGCCGGACATTTCGTAGTTCGCCGCACAAGATTGCGGCGATCTTTTCCCGGAAGTGGGAGCAGATACCTGGATTTGACAGGTATCCACTCCTCCCTCCCTCCCTGAAAGGTGCCAAATGTGGAACCGGAGAGGGAGAGGAATCCGATTTGCGGTAGTTCCGTTTCTGGGTGGAATTCCACTTTAAATCCTTATTTTGTACAGCTAGTGACTACAAAATTTGATAAGAATGAACTCGCACACAATCCTTCCAAAGATTAGTTCAATATACAATTGTATTTGCTCCGGGGAGAACAACAATAAAGCTAGGTATACGCTGCGTGAATCTAGAGCGGCTCCTTAAAAGGTGACTCCACTTTCGTGGGGAAAAAAAAATAGCAAATGCAGAAAAAATAATACAGAGTAAACAATTGTGACACGAATCATATTGTAATTGAATGTTATTAAAAATGACCTTTCCTTTTCAGTCTGCAGCTCTGTAATTTTCTGTAAAATCCAACATGGCGACCTGGAGGGGTTCTGTACTCAGAATGTGTACAGAACGCCCCTCAGAAACATAATTTCCTGCTTGTGTGATTGGCTCACTGATTTTCCCAGAGATCTGCCCTAAGATACAAGTCAGATTTCAGGCATCCCTGCAACAAAAATGCCATTTTTGATGAGATACTTTCGATAGGAAATCACATCTAAAGGGATGCAGACCCAGCAGCTTTCCTCAATTGTGCCCTGCAGGTGCAGCAGCTCATTCATATTCATGAAACCACTCCCATTAGAGTCACTTTCTCACATGTACACAGACAAAAAAATATAAAAAAAATCGAAGGAGCCTGGCAGCAAATTGGCTGAACAGCTACTGCATCCAATCAATAGCCGCAACTGGAGATTCATCCATTTGCACTGCCAGCTTAAGGGTAAGTGTCCAGACACAGGGAGGTTAATCGACTCTTGTCTAAATTGGTCCCTAGTATGTGTATGTATGAATGTGAGTTAGGGACATTAGATTGTAAGCTCTTTGAGGGCAGGGATTGATGTGAATGTTCAATATATATAGAAGTAAAGCGCTGTGATGTCACTATATAAGTACCTGTAAAAATAAATGTTAGCGGTCAGTGCTTCTTTTGTTTGGCTGCAGGTTTAAACTCGAATGCGAGTCTCGTCTAGACGTGAACCAGCGTTGTGTGTTCGCCAGTAATACCGCCGTCCAGTGGCTGGACATCCGCCTGCAGATGATTGGAGTAGTAGTTGTTACCGCCATCGCTGTTATCGCTATAATCCAACACCAGAGGAGAGCCGGTGATCCAGGTGAGAATATTGTTAGGGGTGGAACCAGGATATTATAATGGAATGGGATGATAGACTATCGGTCCCCTTCTCCCCTTCTCTCGCAGGCTGTCTCTCCCCTTCTCTCGCAGGCTGTCTCTCCCCTTCTCTCGCAGGCTGTCTCTCCCCTTCTCTCGCAGGCTGTCTCTCCCCTTCTCTCGCAGGCTGTCTCTCCCCTTCTCTCGCAGGCCATCTCCCCTTCTCTCGCAGGCCATCTCCCCTTCTCTCGCAGGCCTGTCTCTCCCCTTCTCTCGCAGGCCTTCCCCCCCCCTTCCCTCGCAGGCCTTCCCCCCCCCTTCCCTCGCAGGCCGTCTTCCCCCTTCTCACGCAGGCCGTCTCCCCCCTTCTCTCGCAGGCCGTCTCCCCCCTTCTCTCGCAGGCTGTCTCTCCCCTTCTCTCGCAGGCTGTCTCTCCCCTTCTCTCGCAGGCTGTCTCTCCCCTTCTCTCGCAGGCCGTCTCTCCCCTTCTCTCGCAGGCCGTCTCTCCCCTTCTCTCGCAGGCCGTCTCTCCCCTTCTCTCGCAGGCCGTCTCTCCCCTTCTCTCGCAGGCCGTCTCTCCCCTTCTCTCGCAGGCTGTCTCTCCCCTTCTCTCGCAGGCCATCTCCCCTTCTCTCGCAGGCCATCTCCCCTTCTCTCGCAGGCCTGTCTCTCCCCTTCTCTCGCAGGCCTTCCCCCCCCCTTCCCTCGCAGGCCGTTTCCCCCCTTCCCTCGCAGGCCGTCTTCCCCCTTCTCACGCAGGCCGTCTCCCCCCTTCTCTCGCAGGCCGTCTCTCCCCTTTTCTCGCAGGCCGTCTCTCCCCCTCTCTCGCAGGCTGTCTCTCCCCCTCTCTCGCAGGCTGTCTCTCCCCCTCTCTCGCAGGCTGTCTCTCCCCCTCTCTCGCAGGCTGTCTCTCCCCCTCTCTCGCAGGCTGTCTCTCCCCTTCTTTCACAGGCTGTCTCTCACAGGCTCCCTCTCCCCTTCTCTCGCAGGCTGTCTCTCCCCTTCTCTCGCAGGCTGTCTCTCCCCTTCTCTCGCAGGCTGTCTCTCCCCTTCTCTCGCAGGCTGTCTCTCCCCTTCTCTCGCAGGCTGTCTCTCCCCTTCTCTCGCAGGCTGTCTCTCCCCTTCTCTCGCAGGCTGTCTCTCCCCTTCTCTCGCAGGCCATCTCCCCTTCTCTCGCAGGCCATCTCCCCTTCTCTCGCAGGCCTGTCTCTCCCCTTCTCTCGCAGGCCTTCCCCCCCCCCCTTCCCTCGCAGGCCGTTTCCCCCCTTCCCTCGCAGGCCGTCTTCCCCCTTCTCTCGCAGGCCGTCTCCCCCCTTCTCTCGCAGGCCGTCTCCCCCCTTCTCTCGCAGGCCGTCTCCCCCCTTCTCTCGCAGGCCGTCTCCCCCCTTCTCTCGCAGGCCGTCTCCCCCCTTCTCTCGCAGGCCGTCTCCCCCCTTCTCTCGCAGGCCGTCTCCCCCCTTCTCTCGCAGGCCGTCTCCCCCCTTCTCTCGCAGGCCGTCTCCCCCCTTCTCTCGCAGGCCGTCTCCCCCCTTCTCTCGCAGGCCGTCTCCCCCCTTCTCTCGCAGGCCGTCTCCCCCCTTCTCTCGCAGGCCGTCTCCCCCCTTCTCTCGCAGGCCGTCTCCCCCCTTCTCTCGCAGGCCGTCTCCCCCCTTCTCTCGCAGGCCGTCTCCCCCCTTCTCTCGCAGGCCGTCTCCCCCCTTCTCTCGCAGGCCGTCTCCCCCCTTCTCTCGCAGGCCGTCTCCCCCCTTCTCTCGCAGGCCGTCTCCCCCCTTCTCTCGCAGGCCGTCTCCCCCCTTCTCTCGCAGGCCGTCTCCCCCTTTCTCTCGCAGGCCGTCTCCCCCCTTCTCTCGCAGGCCGTCTCCCCCCTTCTCTCGCAGGCCGTCTCCCCCCTTCTCTCGCAGGCCGTCTCCCCCCTTCTCTCGCAGGCCGTCTCCCCCCTTCTCTCGCAGGCCGTCTCCCCCCTTCTCTCGCAGGCCGTCTCCCCCCTTCTCTCGCAGGCCGTCTCCCCCCTTCTCTCGCAGGCCGTCTCCCCCCTTCTCTCGCAGGCCGTCTCCCCCCTTCTCTCGCAGGCCGTCTCCCCCCTTCTCTCGCAGGCCGTCTCCCCCCTTCTCTCGCAGGCCGTCTCCCCCCTTCTCTCGCAGGCCGTCTCCCCTTCTCTCGCAGGCCGTCTCCCCTTCTCTCGCAGGCCGTCTCCCCTTCTCTCGCAGGCCGTCTCCCCCCTTCCCTCGCAGGCCGTCTCCCCCCTTCCCTCGCAGGCCGTCTCTCCCCTTCCCTCGCAGGCCGTCTCTCCCCTTCCCTCGCAGGCCGTCTCTCCCCTTCCCTCGCAGGCCGTCTCTCCCCTTCCCTCGCAGGCCGTCTCTCCCCTTCCCTCGCAGGCCGTCTCTCCCCTTCTCTCGCAGGCCGTCTCCCCTTCTCTCGCAGGCCGTCTCCCCTTCTCTCACAGGCCGTCTCCCCTTCCCTCGCAGGCCGTCTCTCCCCCTTTTCTCGCAGGCCGTCTCTCCCCTTTTCTCGCAGGCCGTCTCTCCCCCTCTCTCGCAGGCCGTCTCTCCCCCTCTCTCGCAGGCCGTCTCTCCCCCTCTCTCGCAGGCCGTCTCTCCCCCTCTCTCGCAGGCCGTCTCTCCCCCTCTCTCGCAGGCCGTCTCTCCCCCTCTCTCGCAGGCCGTCTCTCCCCCTCTCTCGCAGGCTGTCTCTCCCCCTCTCTCGCAGGCTGTCTCTCCCCCTCTCTCGCAGGCTGTCTCTCCCCTTCTTTCACAGGCTGTCTCTCACAGGCTCCCTCTCCCCTTCTCTCACAGGCCGTCTCTCCCCTTCCCTCGCAGGCCGTCTCTCCCCTTCCCTCGCAGGCTGTCTCTCCCCTTCTCTCGCAGGCTGTCTCTCCCCTTCTCTCGCAGGCTGTCTCTCCCCTTCTCTCGCAGGCTGTCTCTCCCCTTCTCTCGCAGGCTATCTCCCCTTCTCTCGCAGGCCATCTCCCCTTCTCTCGCAGGCCGTCTCCCCCCTTCTCTCGCAGGCCTTCCCCCCCCCCTTCCCTCGCAGGCCGTTTCCCCCCTTCCCTCGCAGGCCGTCTTCCCCCTTCTCTCGCAGGCCGTCTCCCCCCTTCTCTCGCAGGCCGTCTCCCCCCTTCTCTCGCAGGCCGTCTCCCCCCTTCTCTCGCAGGCCGTCTCCCCCCTTCTCTCGCAGGCCGTCTCCCCCCTTCTCTCGCAGGCCGTCTCCCCCCTTCTCTCGCAGGCCGTCTCCCCCCTTCTCTCGCAGGCCGTCTCCCCCCTTCTCTCGCAGGCCGTCTCCCCCCTTCTCTCGCAGGCCGTCTCCCCCCTTCTCTCGCAGGCCGTCTCCCCCCTTCTCTCGCAGGCCGTCTCCCCCCTTCTCTCGCAGGCCGTCTCCCCCCTTCTCTCGCAGGCCGTCTCCCCCCTTCTCTCGCAGGCCGTCTCCCCCCTTCTCTCGCAGGCCGTCTCCCCCCTTCTCTCGCAGGCCGTCTCCCCCCTTCTCTCGCAGGCCGTCTCCCCCCTTCTCTCGCAGGCCGTCTCCCCCCTTCTCTCGCAGGCCGTCTCCCCCCTTCTCTCGCAGGCCGTCTCCCCCCTTCTCTCGCAGGCCGTCTCCCCCCTTCTCTCGCAGGCCGTCTCCCCCCTTCTCTCGCAGGCCGTCTCCCCCCTTCTCTCGCAGGCCGTCTCCCCCCTTCTCTCGCAGGCCGTCTCCCCCCTTCTCTCGCAGGCCGTCTCCCCCTTTCTCTCGCAGGCCGTCTCCCCCCTTCTCTCGCAGGCCGTCTCCCCCCTTCTCTCGCAGGCCGTCTCCCCCCTTCTCTCGCAGGCCGTCTCCCCCCTTCTCTCGCAGGCCGTCTCCCCCCTTCTCTCGCAGGCCGTCTCCCCCCTTCTCTCGCAGGCCGTCTCCCCCCTTCTCTCGCAGGCCGTCTCCCCCCTTCTCTCGCAGGCCGTCTCCCCCCTTCTCTCGCAGGCCGTCTCCCCCCTTCTCTCGCAGGCCGTCTCCCCCCTTCTCTCGCAGGCCGTCTCCCCCCTTCTCTCGCAGGCCGTCTCCCCCCTTCTCTCGCAGGCCGTCTCCCCCCTTCTCTCGCAGGCCGTCTCCCCCTTCTCTCGCAGGCCGTCTCCCCTTCTCTCGCAGGCCGTCTCCCCTTCTCTCGCAGGCCGTCTCCCCCCTTCCCTCGCAGGCCGTCTCCCCCTTCCCTCGCAGGCCGTCTCTCCCCTTCCCTCGCAGGCCGTCTCTCCCCTTCCCTCGCAGGCCGTCTCTCCCCTTCCCTCGCAGGCCGTCTCTCCCCTTCCCTCGCAGGCCGTCTCTCCCCTTCCCTCGCAGGCCGTCTCTCCCCTTCTCTCGCAGGCCGTCTCCCCTTCTCTCGCAGGCCGTCTCCCCTTCTCTCACAGGCCGTCTCCCCTTCCCTCGCAGGCCGTCTCTCCCCCTTTTCTCGCAGGCCGTCTCTCCCCTTTTCTCGCAGGCCGTCTCTCCCCCTCTCTCGCAGGCCGTCTCTCCCCCTCTCTCGCAGGCCGTCTCTCCCCCTCTCTCGCAGGCCGTCTCTCCCCCTCTCTCGCAGGCCGTCTCTCCCCCTCTCTCGCAGGCCGTCTCTCCCCCTCTCTCGCAGGCTGTCTCTCCCCCTCTCTCGCAGGCTGTCTCTCCCCCTCTCTCGCAGGCTGTCTCTCCCCCTCTCTCGCAGGCTGTCTCTCCCCTTCTTTCACAGGCTGTCTCTCACAGGCTCCCTCTCCCCTTCTCTCACAGGCCGTCTCTCCCCTTCCCTCGCAGGCCGTCTCTCCCCTTCCCTCGCAGGCCGTCTCTCCCCTTCTCTCGCAGGCCGTCTCCCCTTCTCTCGCAGGCCGTCTCCCCTTCTCTCACAGGCCGTCTCCCCTTCCCTCGCAGGCCGTCTCCCCTTCTCTCACAGGCCGTCTCTCCCCTTCCCTCGCAGGCCGTCTCTCCCCTTCCCTCGCAGGCCGTCTCTCCCCTTCTCTCGCAGGCCGTCTCCCCTTCTCTCGCAGGCCGTCTCCCCTTCTCTCACAGGCCGTCTCCCCTTCCCTCGCAGGCCGTCTCTCCCCCTTTTCTCGCAGGCCGTCTCTCCCCTTTTCTCGCAGGCCGTCTCTCCCCCTCTCTCGCAGGCCGTCTCTCCCCCTCTCTCGCAGGCCGTCTCTCCCCCTCTCTCGCAGGCCGTCTCTCCCCCTCTCTCGCAGGCTGTCTCTCCCCCTCTCTCGCAGGCTGTCTCTCCCCCTCTCTCGCAGGCTGTCTCTCCCCCTCTCTCGCAGGCTGTCTCTCCCCCTCTCTCGCAGGCTGTCTCTCCCCCTCTCTCGCAGGCTGTCTCTCCCCTTCTTTCACAGGCTGTCTCTCACAGGCTCCCTCTCCCCTTCTCTCACAGGCTGTCTCTCCCCTTCTCTCGCAGGCTGTCCCTCCCCTTCTCTCACAGGCTGTCTCTGACAGGCTGTCTCTCCCCTTCTCTCACAGGCTGTCTCTGACAGGCTGTCTCTCCCCTTCTCTCTCAGGCTGTCTCTCCCCTTCTCTCGCAGACTGTCCCTCTCCTATCTCAAGCTGTCTCTCTGTCCCTTGCAGTCTCTCTCTTTCCTTCTCTAGGAGGCTGCCTCTATTTTCCTGTCTCTCGTTCTCATTGATCTACTCTTCTCTGTAGGTCTAGTTGGCTTGTCTCTGTCCTATGCACTCTCCATCACGGGATTGTTGTCCGGTCTCATCTCCAGCTTCACTCAGACAGAAGCCATGATGGTGAGTGTGGAGAGAGCTGAAGAGTACTCCACCACGCTGCCATGTGAACCAAGAGAGGGGATAGTGACGGTAAGTGACTTCCAGGCTGACACCAACATAATTGTCACTGGATTTCAGCTTTTGATTGTCTGGTTCTGCAATTTATGGAGCATTGGGAGTGTTATTTACAGGTCCTCTTTGATTCCGCATTGGAATATACTGCTATTTCTCAAGATAATGAAAGAGGATATCACAGCCTGTCGTCCCTCCTACCTCTAACCAGGGAGGGGACCCCTTCCTCAGACTGCCAATGATAGAAGCACAGGACTCTCAAAAGGTATATTTCTGAGACACTTTGTTCATATTACCTGTGTCTTTCTTCCAGGTAGAGCCAGACTGGCCCAAACATGGGCGTATTGATTTTAAAGATGCTATTTTATGTTACCGCCCTGGCCTTCCCAATGCTTTGTATGGAGTGAACTTCACCATTTCTCCTGGGGAGAAGATTGGAATTGTGGGTCGGACAGGCTCTGGAAAGTCCTCTTTGTTCCTGGTGCTCTTCCGCATGATGGAACTGAATTCTGGACAAATTCTTATTGATGGCACTTCAACGCGAGAGCTGAATTTGGAAGACCTGAGGTGAGTGCCAATGAAGACTGAAATTAATGTCCCATGGACCTTCTTTTTTGTCATTTCTGTGTTTTTCTGTCAGGTCACGACTTGCCATCATCCCTCAGGATCCCTTCCTGTTCAGTGGTAGTGTCAGGGAGAACCTGGATCCTTTGTCCCGCCACATGGATTCTGATCTGATGGATGTTCTCTCCCAGTGTCACCTGCAGGATTTGGTGGAGCGTATTGGTGAGTTATCTCACAGAGGTTGGGCTGTGACTCTTTTATACTTTGTGTCACTTATTGTCCCATCTTCTCGTCTTGCAGGGGGTCTGGATGCAGATGTTGGTGAAAAAGGGAAGAATTTCTCCCTTGGACAGAGGCAGCTCTTGTGTCTGGCCAGAGCTCTACTAACTCATGCCAAGGTGAGTCCCATGGTAGGCCTTAAGTTGACAACAGACCGCAAAGGGCAGTCAGATGAGTGTCCATGGTCTCACTGTGGAAACGTCAGTTGGGAATGGGATATTTTGAAAGGCGAGTTATAGTAGTGGGGTTGTACAAGGTGGAGGTGAGAAGGGGACTCCGATACCGGCTATGGTGAATCTATCTGGTCTTGGCACGTAAGGTCTGTTCTTACTCCACTCACTGTCATCTGCTAGTTTTTTTTTTATGTGTAATTATATGCCTCTGAATCATTACCAGTGCCAAAGGATGCCGAGTCAGTCAACATGGTGGTGGAGGGTCTGTGCTTGGGTGCAGTAGTTGGCGGTAGGTGTTCGTGTACCTAAAGCCCAACTCCAGGCACAAGAACAAAACTACCCTTGCAGTGGGACCCCCTCACTACAAGGGCTAAATGCTCATTTCTTTCTCGAACATCACGGGACACAGAGCCACAGTAATTACTGATGGGTTATATAGGGTATCACTGGTGATTGGACACTGGCACACCCTATCAGGAAGTTCAACCCCCTATATAATCCCTCCCCCTTGCAGAGATACCTCAGTTTTTACGCCAGTGTCTTAGGTGATGGACGTGTAAAGATGTCCTGTGCTGAGCTCCAAAGGGATTATCCTAAGATCCTATACTGGGGCAAGCCAGGCGAACCGGATCCATTCAAAGTGTCTTTTCATGGCCGAATTGAATGGTACCCGGGCCTCGTGTCCGAAAGAAAAGAGGTTTTACCCGTAATGCTTCCCTTTTTAGAGAGCTGGACCCCGCAGATCAGAAAATGGCTTTAAACTTCCTAATTTCTGGCGAGGTGCTTTACGGTCCCAGAACTGTTGGATCCCCCTACTGATGGGGGCCCCAGTCTCTGACGTTTTTTTCAAACGGAGCCCACCGTGAGAGGTGAAGATTGGGTCTGTGTAAACAGCACCCTGCGGCTGGATAAGGTAAGAGGAGATTCCACAGAATTTTTGAGTTCTAGTGGTTTTTCTCCTTTAAGGTAAATGCATGCTATGCCTATTGTGACCACCGGGGGCTGCCAAGAGCACAAACCTGCACATGCTGTCTGTCTCAGGTGTTGTAATCGCTGATTATGTCCCAGCGTCTCAAGCAGGCTGCAAACAGGTAAGGTGGATGGGGGGATTTCTCATGTTTGAATGTTCCCCCCCAGGCTAGAGAGGGGCCACAGGGGTCTAGAAAGTGGTTATACCACCCGGGCTCTGCGGCCTAATGGCCACCATCTCTGAAGATAGCCGTTCAGGCAGATCTTGGTACCAGCCTCCCTCCTCCCCCCCCCCCCCATCCCCAGCCTTTTCTCCAGAAGCATGACAGGAGAGTCGGCAGTGCGGGAAGCGCTCGTTTTTTTCAAAACTCGAGGGGGGGAGGGGGCGGGACGTCAGCACAGGTGCTTAGACTCCCACTCAGGCCAGCTGCAGGCTAATAAAGGCACTCTGTACAGGTGCACTCAGCCTTCTGAGAGACACAGAGCTGACGGTCGCATGTAAGGTGGGACACAGGCATTCTCCTAGGCAGCATTTACTGAAGTAACACCGGACTGAGCATTGGGTAGCAAGGCTTTTAGCCAGACTACATCGCTCAGCGGGCAGTGTTCATTTGCATACCTCACACCTTGTTGCTTTGCACTATGGGTAGAAGAGGTTCAAGCACCCCAGGAACCAGAGACACTAGGGGATCTCGTTCAGGTTCTGAGGGCCCCCTGTCGGCAGCATCCTCCCCCCCCTAAAGATGGGCCAGGGACGGCTAGCCAGGGAGAGCCATCAGGGTCAGGGGCTACACCTGCTTCTGGCACTTCAGCCCCTGTATATATTACACAAGAGGTTTTTTCCTCAACCATTAATGGTCTAGAGGAAAGATTAATGGCCGTGATTACGTCTTCACTCAGTGGAAGAAAACGCACTAGGCTTTCCTCTGTTCCCCAAGACCCTCAGACAGAGGAGCTCTGGGATAAAGGAGATGAATCCCTTTCAGAGGATCGGGATGGGACAGATGATTCCTCTTCGGGGGAATCAGGTGGACTTAGTGCAGATCCTCACTGGATTGGTCCGCTCCACATTTAAGTTGCCCATACCTGAAACTGCTAAAGAATCCTTTTCTGCATTGGGGTCACTGAAACCTTTCCAAGCAGCACATGCTTTTCCTGTTCATACTTTACTTGAAAAGCTCATTTATTCTGAGTGGGATCACCCAGACAAACGTTTTTTTCCGCCGAGAAAGTTTTCAACACTTTATCCGATGGAAGAAAAGTTTATTAAAATGTGGGGAATACCGGCTATTGATGCCGCCATTTCCTCCGTAAATAATAGCCTGACTTGTCCTGTAGACAATGCTCAGATGCTCAGGGATCCTGTAGATAAAAGGATGGAATCCCTATTGAAGGATGTTTTCTCCTTAGCAGGATCAGTGGCCCAACCTGCAGTAGCAGCGATTGGAGTCTGTCAATACTTAAGAGACCATGTTAAGCAGGTCATCAAAGTATTACCTGAACAGCAGGCCCAGGGGTTTGCTAACCTTCCAGCGGCCTTATGCTTTGTGGTTGACGCCATTAGAGATTCTATCGTGCAAACCTCCCGCCTTTTGACTGGGGTTGGTGCATATACGTAGAATCCTATGGTTGAAAAATTGGTCAGCCGAAGCACCATGTAAGAAGCTACTGGCTGGGTTTCCATTTCGTGGTGAAAGGTTGTTTGGAGAGGACTTGGATAACTATATCAGGAGAATCTCTTGTGGGAAAAGCACTCTCTTACCTGTCAAGAAGAAGAGTAAGCGTCCCTCTTTCAAACGGACTCTTTCCCCAGCGCCGGGGGCTTCAGCCTCCAGGCAGTCTCGACGGCCGCCTCCATCGGGGTCCAGAGACAAGAGTCAACCCCAGGGACAAAAGAAGTCCTGGGGAAAGAAGCCTACTAGGCAAAACACTAAGACCTCTGCATGAGGGGGCGCCCCCGCTCACTCGAGTGGGGGGAAGACTGCGACAGTTCTCAGAGCTCTGGCACGAGGACTTCCAGGACACATGGGTAATCTCCACGGTAACCTTAGGGTACAAGCTGGAGTTTCAGGAATTCCCTTCTCCTCGGTTCCTCAGATCAAATGTTCCCAGAGACCCAGAGAAGAAGCAGTCGCTCCTTCTAGCGTTAGAGCGACTTTTGTCGCAGGAGGTCATTATGTTAGTTCCCGCAAAGGACCAAGGATTGGGCTTCTATTCCAACCTTTTTACGGTCCAAAAGCCAAATGGGGATGTCAGGCCCATTTTGGACTTAAGGGATCTGAACCGATTCCTAAGGATTCAATCCTTCCGCATGGAATCAATTCGAACAGTAGTTCCCACCCTGCAGGGAGGAGAATTTCTGGCATCAATAGACATCAGAGATGCATATCTGCATGTGCCCATTTTTCCTGCTCATCAGAAGTTTCTGCGCTTCGAGGTAGGAGGGCGCCATTTCCAGTTTGTGGCTCTGCCTTTCGGGATAGCCACTGCATCTCGAGTGTTCACAAAAATCTTGGCTCCTCCTCTGGCCAGATTAAGGGCTCAGGGTATAGCTGTCATAGCATACCTAGACGACCTGCTCTTGATAGACCAGTCGGTAGCCTCTTTGAATGGAAACTTGAGGACCACGGTCAGGTATCTAGAACACCTGGGTTGGATCCTCAACTTAGAAAAGTCTTTCCTAAAACCAGTAAGAAGACTGGAGTATTTAGGTCTGATTATAGATACAAGCCAGGAGAAAATATTTCTACCTCAGGCAAAGATCACTGCTTTGAGAGAGCTGATTCTGACAGTAAGGACCAAGAAGGGTCCCTCAGTCCACCTTTGTATGAGGCTACTAGGGAAGATGGTGTTTTCATTCGAAGCAGTTCTCTATGCTCAGTTTCACTCAAGAATGCTGCAACACAGTATTCTGTCGACCTGGAACAAGAAGGTTCAGGCATTAGACTTTCCGATGCACCTGTCGCATGCGGTGCGTCAGAGCCTCAATTGGTGGCTCATACCCGAAAACCTGCAGAAGGGGAAATCCTTTCTACCGGTTACCTGGATGGTGGTAACAACAGATGCCAGTCTGTCAGGTTGGGGAGCAGTTCTGGAACAGGCTGCGGTCCAAGGGGTATGGTCCAAGACAGAGAGGACCTTACCCATCAACATTCTGGAGATCCGGGCGATACATCTAGCTCTAAAAGCCTGGACTATCAGGCTACAGGGTTGTCCGGTCAGGATCCAGTCCGACAATGCCACAGCAGTGGCTTATGTCAATCATCAAGGAGGCACCCGGAGCCGAGCTGCTCAAAAAGAGGTGAACCAGATCTTAGTCTGGGCAGAGATGCATGTGCCATGCATATCGGCAGTTTTCATCCCGGGAATAGAGAATTGGCAGGCGGACTATCTAAGTCGCCAGCAGTTACTTCCAGGGGAATGGTCTCTGCATCCCGACGTCTTTTGGGCGATATGCCAAAGATGGGGGGTTCCAGATGTAGATCTCTTTGCATCCCGATTCAACAAAAAGATAGACAGATTTGTGGCAAGGACAAAAGATCCTCTTGCATGCGGGACGGATGCGTTGGTGATACCGTGGCATCGGTTCTCACTGATTTACGCATTCCCGCCTATTCTGCTATTACCACGACTCCTTCGCAGGATCAGGCAGGAAAGGAAGTCGGTACTTCTGGTGGCCCCCGCTTGGCCCAGAAGGACTTGGTATGCAGAAATAGTAAGGATGACGGTAGGTCCCCCGTGGACACTACCAGTACGTGTTCCATCCTGCCTTCCAAACGCTAAATTTGACGGTTTGGCTATTGAGACCCACTTTCTGAAGAGTCGTGGGCTCTCAGGTCCTGTCATATCTACCTTGATTAATGCAAGGAAGCCAGCTTCCAGAGTGATTTATCATAGAGTCTGGAAAGCTTATATAACCTGGTGTGAATCCAGAGGTTGGCATCCCAGGAAATATGTCATAGGTAGGATTCTTGACTTTCTACAATTAGGATTAGAGATGAAGCTGGCCTTGAGTACCATCAAGGGCCAGGTCTCTGCTTTATCAGTATTATTTCAGCGGCCACTTGCTTCGCATTCTTTGGTCCGAAACTTTATGCAGGGGGTGATGCGTCTTAATCCTCCGGTTAAAGCGCCCCTAAACCCCTGGGACTTGAATTTGGTCCTGGCTGTGTTACAGAAACAGCCTTTTGAACCAATAAGTCAGATTCCTTTGGTCTTGTTGACAAGGAAATTAATTTTTCTGGTGGCCATCTCTTCTGCTAGAAGAGTATCAGAATTAGCAGCTCTTTCCTGTAAGGAGCCTTATTGATTGTACACAAGGATAGAGTGGTACTGCGCCCTCATCCTAGTTTTTTACCGAAGGTGGTTTCAGATTTTCATTTAAACCAAGACATTGTTCTACCTTCCTTTTTTCCAGATCCCTGTTCCCCGGAAGAGAGATCTCTACATTCGTTGGATGTAGTAAGAGCAGTTAAGGCCTATCTAGGTGCAACTACTCAGATCCGCAAGACGGATGTTTTGTTTGTGCTGCCAGACGGTCCCAATAGAGGACAGGCAGCGTCAAAAGCTACCATTTCTAAATGGATTCGACAGTTGATCAATCAAGCTTACGGTTTGAAACAGAAGATTCCTCCGTTTCAGATCAGGGCACATTCCACAAGGGCTATTGGTGCTTCTTGGGCAGTGCATCACCGGACCTCTATGGCTCAAATCTGCAAGGCCGCAACCTGGTCTTCAGTTCATACATTCACCAGATTCTATCAGGTGGATGTGAGAAGGCATGAGGATATCGCCTTTGGGCGTAGTGTGCTGCAGGCAGCGGTACAGGGTCCTCAGGTCTGATTACACCCTACTTGGTCGTGGTCCCCCCCCCCTCAGGTAGCATTGCTCTGGGACATCCCATCAGTAATTACTGTGGCTCTGTGTCCCGTGATGTTCGAGAAAGAAAATAGGATTTTTTAAAACAGCTTACCTGTAAAATCCTTTTCTTTCGAAGGACATCACGGGACACAGAGGTCCCGCCCCTCTTCTAATACACTATTGCTTGGCTACAAAACTGAGGTATCCCTGCAAGGGGGAGGGATTATATAGGGGGTTGAACTTCCTGATAGGGTGTGCAAGTGTCCAATCACCAGTGATACCTATATAACCCATCAGTAATTACTGTGGCTCTGTGTCCCGTGATGTCCTTCGAAAGAAAAATCCTATTTTTTGCCTAGGGGTAAAGGAACAAGGTATAATGCTTACCTTATTCCTCTCTCCAGGAGGATCCCTTCAGCATGGCGATCAGTCCCGCAAAGCCCCCCCCCCCCCATCTACGGAACCTCCCATCTGTGGTTGCACTCCTGCCTCCCCCATGTGCAATTCAGGGTTAATAAAATGAGGAATGGCTCACCGACACTCGGGAAATCCATCCATAGATGCTGTTTGCTCCTCTTTTAGATTTTGTGCATCGATGAAGCTACAGCCAGTGTTGACCATCAGACTGACCAGCTGCTGCAGCAGACCATCCGCAAAAGATTCAGAGAGCGCACAGTCCTCACTATCGCACACAGGTACCCCTAATCCCTGACTTCTCCATCCATAACTGTAAATGAACCATGTGATGTCATTACTGACTTTGCAGGACATGGAGATTCTACCCTGCCAATGTCTCACTAACACATCTGTGAACTTTCTCCCGCAGGTTGAACACCATTATGGACTCAGACCGCGTGCTGGTGATGCATGCTGGGAGGGTGGCTGAAATGGATTCTCCCAAAACCCTCAGCGACAAGAGAGATTCCCACTTTTACCGGCTAATTAACAGTGGGCAGAACGGAAGTACTGAGGATTAAAATGACGTCTTCTGTCTCCACTTCCTGTACTGCTGTGACGGGTCCTCTTATTTTAGATGTGGCCATTTGTATCAAACGGTTACATGTGACTCTGCAGTAATGAACACTACTAATAGAATCCTGACGTGTGGTGGAAACCTGGGGGGTGGGGATGCGGTACCTTCCCCTGTGTCACCTGGGGTTCCCCCACATCCTCAGCTCCCTTCCCTTTTTTTTGGCGTCTTGGTGGAGGTGAGGAGTCCTCTCCCTCCCAGGCTCCCTCTCCATCCTTCCCCTGCTCTCATCTTCACCTCCCTCTCTCTCTATCCTTCATGTGCCCCCCATTTCCACCTCCGTCCCACTCTATTGTCCCCCCCACCCTAAACCTTCCATCGCCTCCATTCCTGCCTCCCTCCCGCTTTGTCCTTCCCCTAGCTCCACCACCCTTTCTTTGTCCTTTCCATGCCCCCATCTCCACCTCCCCCTCTCTCTATTTCTTTCCCCCCTGACCCCCATCTCTGCCTTCCTCATTTTCTTTTCTTCCCTACCCCCCATATCCACCTCCATCCCTCTCTATAAACATTTCAGTTTCTCTCCCGCTCTATCCTACCCCCACCTTCCCCCCTCTCTCGTTATCCTTTTTCTGCCCCCCCATTTCCACCTGCCTCCATCCCTCTCTATTCTTCCCCTAACCCCCATCTCCACCTCCCTACATGTTTCTTTTCATTTCCCCACCAGTCTTCGCTTCCTCCCTCAATATTTCCCCTGCCCCCCTTCTCTGCCTTCCTCCTTGTCTATCCTTCCCTATGTCCCCCATCCTGGACTCCCTCTCTCTTTAAACAGAACTGACATTAGGTGTCTCTCTATGGAGACACCCCCCCCCCCTTTTTCTGGTATGGTAGTGGTGCCACCGGGTTCCTTGGTCCGGTCTCTGCCTTTCTTATGCAATATTTAAAGTATACTGTAATTGAAAGCAAAACTTTTTTTTAGTTTTGGTTATGGGACAGGAAGTGAAGGGAAATCTCCCCAATAAAACACAGATAGCAAAAATTAAACTGCCAGAGGTTATAACCCTCCCTTTCTCTATTATAACCCTCCCTTTCTCTATGCAGAATGAAAAAAAAGGTTTTCCCTTCATTTTATTGCTGCGGGTTTCGATTGATTTATGGGGACAGAAATGTAAGATGAGTTGTATATATTTCTCATCCTTTACTTCTTATAAACTTTTTTTTACAGAAGATGATTTTGATGTTTTGTATATCCAGATTCCTGTGTGCGGTGAATGCTGGGAGCTCTGTGTTATTGGCCGTATCCTTTTGCAGGGAATGCTGGGAATTCTGTGTGATTGTCAGCATTGCATGTGCAGGGGATGCTGGGAATTCTGTGTGATTGGTGATCTCCCATGTGCAGGGAATGCTGGGAATTCTGTGTAATTGACAGTCATCCATGTGCAGGGGATGCTGGGAGTTCTATGTGATTAGCAGTCACCTGTGTGCGAGGGACGCTGGGAGATGTGCGTGATTAGCAGTCTCCTGTGTGCGAGGTATGCTGGGAGATGTGCGTGATTAGCAGTCTCCTGTGTGTGAGGGATGCTGGGAGATGTGCGTGATTAGCAGTCTCCTGTGTGCGAGGGACGCTGGGAGATGTGCGTGATTAGCAGTCTCCTGTGTGCGAGGTATGCTGGGAGATGTGCGTGATTAGCAGTCTCCTGTGTGTGTGAGGGATGCTGGGAGAGGTGCATGATTAACAGTCTTCTGTGTGCGAGGGACGCTGGGAGATGTGCGTGATTAGCAGTCTCCTGTGTGCAAGGTATGCTGGGAGAGGTGCGTGATTAGCAGTCTTCTGTGTGTGAGGGATGCTGGGAGATGTGCGTGATTAGCAGTCTCCTGTGTGTGAGAGATGCTGGGAGAGGTGCGTGATTAGCAGTCTCTGTGTGAGGGATGCTGGGAGAGGTGCGTGATAAGCAGTCTTCTGTGTGCGAGGGATGCTGGGAGATGTGCGTGATTAGCAGTCTTCTGTGTGCAGGCATTGTATAATCTATTTATATAATCATCGGTTGCTACAGTACTTTATACAGCAGTCACCATTGCCCCATCTTCGAAAAAACAGGCTGTCATATTACACAGACATGACCCAAGGATTAGTCACGCAGAGTGACACACACGGCTGTAGTACAAATATTTTAATAATTATTGTCATACCGTATTCAGAGTTTTCCAAAAATACAACTCTGTAGATTTCCCATGTGCAGGGAATGCTGGGAGTTCTGTGTGATTGGTGATCTCCCATGTGCAGGGAATGCTGGGAATTCTGTGTAATTGACGGTCATCCATGTGCAGGTGATGCTGGGAGTTCTATGTGATTAGCAGTCACCTGTGTGCGAAGGATGCTGGGAGAGGTGCATGATTAGCAGTCTCCTGTGTGCGAGGGATGCTGAGAGATGTGTGTGATTAGCAGTCTCCTGTGTGCGAACTGCGTGATTAGCAGTCTCCTGTGTGCGAGGGATGCTGGGAGATGTGCGTGATTAGCAGTCTCCTGTGTGCGAGGGATGCTGGGAGATGTGCGTGATTAGCAGTCTCCTGTGTACGAGGGATGCTGGGAGATGTGCGTGATTAGCAGTCTCCTGTGTGCGAGGGATGCTGGGAGATGTGTGTGATTAGCAGTCTCCTGTGTGCGAAGGATGCTGGGAGGGGTGCGTGATTAGCAGTCTCCTGTGTGTGAGGGATGCTGGGAGATGTGCGTGATTAGCAGTCTCCTGTGTGTGAGGGATGCTGGGAGATGTGCGTGATTAGCAGTCTCCTGTGTGCGAGGGATGCTGGGAGATGTGTGTGATTAGCAGTCTCCTGTGTGCGAAGGATGCTGGGAGGGGTGCGTGATTAGCAGTCTCCTGTGTGTGAGGGATGCTGGGAGATGTGCGTGATTAGCAGTCTCCTGTGTGTGAGGGATGCTGGGAGATGTGCGTGATTAGCAGTCTCCTGTGTGTGAGGGATGCTGGGAGAGGTGCATGATTAACAGTCTTCTGTGTGCGAGGGACGCTGGGAGATGTGCGTGATTAGCAGTCTCCTGTGTGCGAGGTATGCTGGGAGATGTGCGTGATTAGCAGTCTCCTGTGTGTGAGAGATGCTGGGAGAGGTGCGTGATTAGCAGTCTCCTGTGTGTGAGAGATGCTGGGAGAGGTGCGTGATTAGCAGTCTTCTGTGTGTGAGGGATGCTGGGAGATGTGCGTGATTAGCAGTCTCCTGTGTGTGAGAGATGCTGGGAGAGGTGCGTGATTAGCAGTCTCCTGTGTGTGAGGGATGCTGGGAGAGGTGCGTGATTAGCAGTCTTCTGTGTGCAGGCGTTGTATAATCTATTTATATAATCATCGGTTGCTACAGTACTTTATACAGCAGTCACCATTGCCCCATCTTCGAAAAAACAGGCTGTCATATTACACAGACATGACCCAAGGATTAGTCACGCAGAGTGACACACACGGCTGTAGTACAAATATTTTAATAATTATTGTCATACCGTATTCAGAGTTTTCCAAAAATACAACTCTTTAGATTTCCAGCACTCCATACCAGCCTGTGTGATCTCCGGGGATCTGCGGCGGGAACCCTCGCTGTGTAATCTCTATTCCATTTAGTGTAGGTCTACGTAGAGAAACTTGCCCCTGGGGGAGAAATTACTATTCCATGTCTTTCTACATCATGAGATTCACCATCGGCATAGAGATTACCGTTCAGTGCCTGTCTATGGGGAGAGACTAACCCCTGGCAGAGACATTACTATTACATGTCTACCTACAAGGAGAGACACAATCCTGGCAAAGGTGGGTCACCATACTGTCTACAAAGAAATCTCCATTCCATGTCCATCTTTGGGGGGGGGGGACGAACCCCTGATTACAGTTCAATGTCCGTCTACAGAAAGAGACTCACCCCCCCCTCCGCCAGAGAGATTGCTGTTCCTCTCTACAAAGAGAGACTCTCCCTAGCAAAGAGATCACCACTCTGTATACATCTACAGCAAAAGACTCAACCCCAGCAGAGAGATGTGTGCTCGGTATCCGGCTATGGTGAGAGACTTACCCTTGGCAGAGAGATTACTGTCCGAGTCTGTCTGCAGAGGGAGACTCACCATCAGCACAGAGATTACTGCTCAGTATCTGTATATGGGGAGAGAGTAACCCCTGGCAGAGATATCACCATTCCGTGTTGGTCTACGGAGAGAGATTGATGCTGACAAAGGGATCACTGTTCTGTATATGTCTACCAAGTGAGACTCACTCTTGTCTGAGAGTTCACTGTTCCATGTCTATCTTCAAGGAGAAAATAGTGATCACTGTTCAGTGTCTGTCTATGGCCCTGGTGCCCAATCTGCGGCCCTTTTGGCACTTTATGTGCAGCCCTCAGGGCCCCTGCAGATAAAATCTGTGTTTACCTATTGCTCTGTTATAGCAATGATTTCTGGCAGCCTCATGTAATCTGTTTCTTAAGTCTATGTCTCCTGAAGCATGTCCCAAGTCTCCAACAACTCCTTTAGCATGTTCACAGCCTGAGAGTCTCCTGCAACATGTCTGCAGTCTCTGACCATCTCCTCTATAATGTCTGCAGTCTCTGACCATCTTCTCTATATTGTCTGTAGTCTCTGAACATCTCCTGTATAATGTTCGCAGTCTCTGACTATCTCCTGTATCATGTCTGCAGTCTCTGACCATCTTCTGTATCATGTGTGCAGTCTCTGACCATCTTCTGTATAATGTCCACAGTTTCTAAACATCTCCTGTATCATGTCTGCAGTCTCTGACCATCTTCTGTATCATGTCTGTAGTCTCTGACCATCTTCTGTATCATGTCTGCAGTCTCTGACCATCTCCTGTATCATGTCTGCAGTCTCTGACCATCTCCTGTATCATGTCTGCAGTCTCTGACCATCTCCTGTATCATGTCTGCAGTCTCTGACCATCTCCTCTATAATGTCTGCAGTCTCTGACCATCTCCTGTATCATGTCTGCAATCTCTGACCATCTTCTGTATCATGTCTGCAGTCTCTGGCCATCTTCTGTATCATGTCTGTAGTCTCTGACCATCTTGTGTATCCTGTCTGCAGTCTCTGACCATCTCCTCTATAATGTCTGCAGTCTCTGACCATCTCCTCTATAATGTCTGCAGTCTGACCATCTCCTCTATAATGTCTGTAGTCTCTGACCATCTCCTGTATCATGTCTGCAGTCTCTGACCATCTCCTGTATCATGTCTGCAGTCTCTGACCATCTCCTCTATAATGTCTGCAGTCTCTGACCATCTCCTCTATAATGTCTGCAGTCTCTGACCATCTCCTGTATCATGTCTGCAATCTTTGACCATCTTGTGTATCATGTCTGCAGTCTCTGACCATCTCCTTTATAATGTCTGCAGTCTGATCATCTCCTCTATATTGTCTGCAGTCTCTGACCATCTTCTGTATAATGTCCACAGTTTCTAAACATCTCCTGTATCATGTCTGCAGTCTCTGACCATCTTGTGTATCATGTCTGCAGTCTCTGACCATTTCCTCTATAATGTCTGTAGTCTTTGACCATCTCCTGCATCATGTTTGCAGTCTCTGACCATCTCTTGTATCATATCTGCAATCTCTGACCATTTCATGTATCATGTCTGCAGTCTCTGACCATCTCTTGTATCATGTCTGCAGTCTCTGATCATCTCTTGTATAATGTCTGCAGTCTCTGACCATCTCTTGTAGCATATCTGCAATCTCTGACCATTTCATGTATCATGTCTGCAGTGTCTGACCATCTCTTGCATCATGCCACACTTGAAGCCCCCCATATCAGGAAAGTTGACCACCACTGGTTTATAAGAAGAGTCTTATCCTAGCAGAGAGATCACCACTCCATATCCATCTACAGCGAGAGACTTAACCCCGGCAGAGATCACTCTTCGGTATCCATCTGTGGGGAGAGACTCACCCCTGGCAGACAGATTACCATTCCATGTCTGTCTACAGTGAAAGATTCAGCTTCAGCAGAGAGATTACCATTCAGTATCCATCTATGAGGAGAGACTAACACACTGCAGAGATACCACCATTACATGTCTGTCTATGGGGGTGAGATTCAACCCTAACAAGGGGATCATGTTCATGTACAGAGAGAGGCTCACTCCCGTCAGAGAGATCACTGTTCCATGTTATCTATGGGGAGAAACTCACCCCTGGCAGAGAGATCACTGTACTGTGTCTGTCTACAAAGAGGAAATCGTCTGCTGCAGAGAGATCACCATCCCTTGTCCGTCTGTGGCAGTGTTCTCCAAACTGTGGCCCCTTGCTTGCCTTTATCTGGCCCTTGGGGCACTGTTCCTACCACTGATACCAGCCACTATTCCTTCCACTGACACCAACAATAAAGCACCATTTCTTCCACTGACACCTACAATAGGGCATTATTTCTTCCACTGATATCAATGATAGGACACTGTTCTTCCCACTGCCACCAACGATGAGGCACTATTCCTCCTACTGACACCAACGATGGGGCACTATTCCCCCCCCCCCCCACTGACACCAATGTAGGGGCACTATTCCTCAAACTGACACCAACGATGGGGCACTATTCCTCCCCCTACTAACCACCACGTCTGAGACATTGTCTACTCCCACTGACACTGGGGCATATTCTACTCTCACTTCCCACAGTTCTGCCCTCCTAAAGTCTGAGGGACAGTAAACTGACACTTTGTTTATAAAGTTTGGAGACCTCTGGTCTGTGGGAAGAGACTCTCCCCAGCAGAGAGATCACAATTCCATATCCTTCTACAGGAAAAGATTCACTGCTGACATAGAACACCCTTCTGTGTCTGTCTGTAGGGAGAGAGTCACCCCCAGTGGAGAGATGCTACTACCAAGGGTGAAATTCTTGGAGGTCATATATGGGAGGAGAGATCACAAGGTGCCAATCACTAGATCACAGGAAATGTGTGAAGAGAGTAAAAATCCAGCACCAGGATGTCTTGGCATTAAAAATGTATATCTTTATTTAACCCATCAAACCATAAAAAGGAATCAGCATTTCAGCCTCCTACATAGGCCTTAGTCATAATTATGACTAAGGCCTATGTAGGAGACTGAAGCATGTGAATTTTTAGGAACTGATTCCTTTTTTTGGTTTCATGGATTAAATAAAGATATACATTTTTAATGCCAAGATGTCCTGGTGCTGGATTTTTACTCTATTCATTGGATTTTGAACATTCGGTACTACGTGAGTCCGGGCACAGATGTCTTGATCTTATTCTGTCTTTTCTTGTGGGATTTTGGGGTTGTAGCACTTCCTTTGTTGCTCTAGACCTGGGATATGCAATTAGCGGACCTCCAGCTGTTGCAGAACTACAAGTCCCATGAGGCATAGCAAGACTCTGACAGCCACAAAGCATGACACCTAGAGTCAGAGGCATGATGGGACTTGTAGTTTTGCAACATCTGGAGGTCCGCTAATTGCATATCCCTGCTCTAGACTTTACAGGAAATGCATACATGGCAGAACAGCAGGGGCCAGTCCTCACACATTAGGACAACACCATCCTTCCCAGATCGAAGAATAACTTGCCACAAATTTGTGGCGGTGTTGAATTGTAAGTCTGTAAACTTGCTGCACATTTTCACTGGCAAGTTGTACACTTGCAGAGCACTTGAAGCACAAGTTCTAGTTGACACTTTTCCAATTTGAAGCAAATTTGCGTGCCAAGTCTGACAAGAGCAAAGTTGCAGTGGTGAGTCTACAGCAAGAGCTCTGCAAGTCTACAGCATGAAAATTCAGCCACAGTGACCCCCTGTGGTGGGATGACTATTGCACAACATAACTGAACCAGAACTTGCAACAGACTTGCAGAATGTTTGCAAAGAAAGTTGATCTGGAGTCATGCAATCCAGACTTGCTGCAATTATGCAACAAACTTGTGAAGCCTGGCAAGTCTAGCAATAGCTTAGCAAGTCATTTTCAAATTGCAGCTCAATTGCTTGCTCTCTGGGTTTCCCCTTCTAATGCCGCGTACACACGTTTGGACTTTTCGTCTACAAAAGTCCGACGGACGCCGACGGACCAAAGCTGGCTGACAATCCGATCGTGTGTGGGCTTCCCCGGACTTTCAGCGGACTTTTTCAGCTGCAAATCTGACGGACTTTAGATTTGAAACATGCTTCAAATCTTTACGTCGTAACTACACCGGACCCAGAAATCCGCTCGTCTGTATGCTAGTCCGACGGACAAAAACCCACGCTAGGGCAGCTATTGGCTACTGGCTATCAACTTCCTTATTTTAGTCCGCTGTATGTCATCACGTACGAATCCGTCAGACTTTTGTGTGATCGTATGTAGGCAAGTCCGTTCGTTAGAAAGTCTGCCGCAAGTCCGCCAAAAGTCCGTCGAAAGTCTGTCGGACGGGCTGTCGGACTTTTGTAGCCGAAAAGTCCGACCGTGTGTACGCGGCATAATACTTATACACAACATTCCCAGACATTTTGTGTAAAGGGTGTTTACTATATATTGATCTGCAGAGGGCGCACTTCCCACATTATATTAACACCAGGCATCTGTTACTTATACACATAGCATAGTCCATAGTTCACAGAGGTAATGTTTTAAAGGGTGTATATTATAGACTGGTCAGCAGGGGGCGCTCCTATCCTGTTGTGACGATGGCAGTCATCTCCACGCTGCACAGAATCATTTACTATGACTCTTCAGGGTGAGCGCTCCGCATGTCATAGATATCCAGAGATTGTAAGAAATGTGGCAAGCAGGTGACACTATGAACAATCCACATCCTGTTATTCTTCCCTTGAGATGTAGGTAGTTCCTAGCTCACATCCAGAGCACAGATACAGCGTCTACATAGAACAGCTCCCATGCACAGATGCACATGTTGCATGCACTCATATAGTGTGCGGCAATGAGGGCCTGTCCTGGTTGGCCAGGCCTCTCCCCATCTTAGTGCTGACAGCCCAGGCCATTATGTAGTGACATGATACCAGTACAGAAGAATGGCAGTACCAAGGTACGTGTAGGGCACGAGTTGGGCCCAAAGGGAACTTTAATACATAGGCCTTGTGTAGTCTTTATCCATCAAATGCACTGCGTATCCAACCCGAGATTTGGGCATCACAGCAGTACTTCTAAGATACTAGGATGCCATTGCCCAACCTCAGGGCGTCCTGTCCATTTTAAAGGAACAGTCACAATAAGAATCCATGTACATTGATAGGTCACAGCTCCGTAGTTTTCCGGTTCTCCGGGGCAGTCCCGTGGCACTGCTGATAGTGGGTTTTGGTATCTGCCGAAGAGTTACTACACCAGCCTGGCTGACCAGTGCCCCGAAGTCGGTACCAAAAGACCAGACCAACAGTGAGCAGAACCACCAGGCCAGTGATGACCCCAAAAACGATGACGATGATTAGCTGCAGTTCGCTCAGTCCGTGCTCCCGTTGGGTCACCACTTCCTTGACTGAGATTTTGAAGTGTCCAGCTTTGTCCACGGAAACTGGACTCCAGCGGCTTGTGCCAACTGTCCTTGTTGGCAGCGTCTGAGGCGTGGGGTCCCTTGCTGATGTCCCGACCTGGTAGTCCCATGTGGATCCGGGAATTGGGATCTCACAGGACTTCCCGGTAAATCCCTCAGCGCAGTAACACTCGTAGTCCCCAACACGGTCAAAGCACCGTCCTCCGTTCTGACATGGCTGCCCCACGCAGTCATTAATATTGACCGTGCAGAAACGTCCCTGGAAGCCGTAGGGACATGCGCATGAGAAGCGGTTCACCCCATCGATGCAGGTGGCTCCATTGGCACAAGGCCTCATCAAGCAATCGTCCACGTCTGTCTCGCACAATCTGCCGATATATCCAGCCAAGCAGCGGCAGGTGAATGCATCTGCAAATCCATTCTCGTCCTGGCAGGTGCCGCCGTTCTGACAGGGAAACCTGTGTGGAGAATAAATGGTATACCAGTGAGGATGTTGGTGGTGTAATCCACGACCCCCCATCTCTACAAAAAAACCACCCAAATACGCCATTTCTTTCCTATCATAAAGCAGGGGTCTGCAAACTTTCTAAACGAAGGGCCAGTTTACTCTCCTTTAAACTTTAGGGGGCCGGACTGTGGCAAGCAGGGAGTAGAAAATGTCCTGGTGTCAGTGGGAGTGAATAATGCCCCATCTTTGGTATCAGTGGGAGGAATAGATGTCCCATCATTGGTATTAGTGGGAGGAACAGATGTCCCATCATTGGTATCAGTGGGTGGAATTGTGCCCAATGAATGGTGTCTGTAGGAGGAATAGTGCCCCATCGTTGATGTCAGTGGGAAGAACTATGCCCCACTGCTGCCTATAGTAGGAGGAATAATGCCCCAAGGGCCGGATAAAATTAAGCAAAGGGCCACAGTTTGGAGACCACTGTTGTAAAGTATGACCCAACAGAGCAAGATCTCCAACCAGAAAGATTTGTACAGTGTTATTTTAAGTACTACAGCTCCTCTCCATTCCTTATTGTTGAATGCAGCCATATTTCACCATTCATGGCTGCATGGGGACCTCATTTACCCTCTACTCCTGAACGTGGCCATTCTTCATCCTTTGTGTCCAAATGCAGTCACTTTGCAACCTTAATGGGTTTTATAGCTGAATACAGGCCATAAGCTGACAAGATCTGAAACAAATTGTCTTACAGTATACCCTGTTTCCCCGAAAATAAGACCTAGCGTGATTGTCGGTGCCCTAGTTAAAGTCCTTGTAGGTCTTCTTTTCAGGGTAGGGCTTATTTTCGGGGAAACAGGGTAGGGCTTATTTGGGGGGTAGGGCTTATATTGCAGCCATCACCGACAACCACGCTAGGTCTTATTTTCGGGGAAACAGGGTACCTACAGCTATATGGAGCATCGGATCATATCTGGTAGGTGTTGTATTGGGATCTGTTGATATTTTAACCACTTAAGGACGGAACCTCTTTTTTTAGATGTGTTGTTAAGTTAAAAACATTTTTTTTTTTTTGCTAGACAATTACCTAGAACCCCCAAACATTACACATTTTTTTTCTAACACCCTAGAGAATAAAATGGCGGTCGTTGCAATGCTTTCTGTCACACCGTATTTGCGCGGCGGTCTTACAAGTGCACTTTTTTTGGAAAAAAAACACTTTTTTGAATTAAAAAAATAAGACAACGGTAAAGTTAGCCCAATTTTTTTTTTTTTAATTGTGAAAGATAATGTTTCACCGAGTAAATTGATACCTAACATGTCACTCTTCAAAATTGCGCCCGCTCGTGGAATGGCGACAAACTTTTACCCTTAAAAACCTCCATAGGCAACGTTTAAAAAAATTCTACAGGTTGCATGTTTTGAGTTACAGAGGAGGTCTAGGACTAGAATTATTGCTCTACCGATTGTGGCGATACTTCACATGTGTGGTTTGAACACCGCTTTCATATGCGGACGCTACTTCATACTTCGCGTTTATTTATTTATTTTTTTCTTATTTATTTTATCTTTTATTTTTTATTTTTACTTTGTTTAAAAAAAAAAAATTGTGTCAATTTTATTCCTATTACAAGGAATGTAAACATGTAATAGAAAAAAAGCATGACAGGACCTCTTAAATATGAGATCTGGGGTCAAAAAGACCTCAAATCTCATATTTACGCTAAAATGCAATAAAGAAAAAAAAAAAAACGATTTTAAAAAAAAAATGGCCCTTTAAGAGCTTTGGGCAGAAGTGACGTTTTGATGTAACTTCCGCCCTGCAGTGTCATGGAGACGGGTGGGCGCCATCTTCCCCTCACTCGTCTCCATGCACAGCCACCGAGAGGACCGGATCGCCTCCGCCGCTGCCGACGGCTCCGGTAAGCGGCGGAGGGCACTGGTAAGCGGCGGACGTATATCGGCATTCGGTGGTCGGCAAGTGGTTAATTAAGTGGCTGCTCTCTAAGATTCGGTGGGTCTGAAGAAAGGGTCTATGTATTACCAGTAGTAAGTTTAGCGGAGCGAAGGGAGCACCATTGTTAAAGCAGAATTTTACCCAGAACAACTTGATTAAAAATAATGTCCTTTAGCAAGGAACATACATTCCACATTAATAATTATGCTGCCAAAATTAGTTTGTGCTGTAAATTGCCTCCAGCATTGCTCCAGTTTCTTCTTGTCAGAAGCTTGCCATTTTGCCGAAGCCCAGAGCCCCTAAGCAGCAGTAAATTTTTAGGCTGTCAGCAGCTCGGCCCCTACAAATTCGGCACTGTGCCTAAAAATGGGGAGCAACTGAGCATGTGCAGAGCAGGGTGAGGCAGTGTATTACTGGATTTTAAACAGTATAGACACTTATTGTTAAAGTAGAACTATGGGCAAAACTTTTATTTTTTTAATTTTGGATTGAGTAAGAGATAGGGTTGCCACCCTTTCTTCAAGCTAAACCCAAACACTTTAGCAGCCTGGGACACCTTAGTAATGCAGTGTGCATAGCGTGCCGCATCGAATAGTGGGTGTGGCCAAATTGCTCTTGCTGACATCATCGCCCTGCCCCCCCCCCCCAGTGATGTTGAACCTGCCCCTAGACAGCCACCCGTAGCTCCTGGATAGCAACAGATTTGTGTATGACTATCTTGGTTACTTGAGGAGCCACAGCCTGGTCTGAATAATGTGTCCGGGTTTCAGTCCGCCTGAAACCCGGACACGTGATTCAAAACCCGGACTGTCCGGGTGAATCCTGGGCAGGTGGCAACCCTAGTAAAGGGAGGGTTATAACCTCTGACAGATTTTTTTTTTTCATCATTTGTGTCCCGTTGCAGAGATTTCGCTTTACTTCCTGTCCCATAGCCAAACAGGAAGTGAGAGGAAATCCCTGCAAATGGAAGAAATTGGTATTAGTGGGAGGAATAGATATCCCAGGTCACCAGAACTAGTGTCCCCATTGGAAGATTTCCCCTCTATTACTTTTTTGGGGACAACCCAAAATTTGGGATTTTCTTTTACTTTCAGTTTCAATGATAATGGTAAACAGGACAAATAACGGGAGCACAGACAGCAATAAAAACTGATGGGGTTCTAATCCATCTCCACTCTAGCCAAAACTTTATAAAAAAAAAGTTTTACCTTTAGTTATACTTTAATGTTTTACATGGCTATACCTGCAAAATATGCCATCCTGAATAGATGTATCAGGACTTAAAGAGGAGCTCCAGGCTCCCCCGAAAAAATTTAAAGTCAGAAGCTACAAATACTGACTTTTAATATAAGGACACTTACATAGCTCCCAACTGTCCCTTATTTGGAGCAATGTCCCTCTGTCCCTCTTTCCTCCTCATTTGTCCCTCATTTTGGTCTGACCTATATAGTTGTATATAAATTGCACTTTTTTAGCTCTCAAAAAGTGTTTTCCCAGCGCTAAACCTTTCATCCAATTTCTAAATTGCTGCATTTGTAAATTTTAAAAGCCAATCTAAAGGAATAATAGTGGTTAAAAAAAAGCATTTGTGGATTTACAGAACCTCTTTATTTTTTGGTTAATTGTCCTTTAAGGGGGTGTGGCAGGGGGTGTGCCTACATACATTTGCTAGTAGGTGTCCCTCATTCCCATCTCAAGATGTTGGGAGGTATGACACTTACCTGTCCAGGGATCCAGGGATGTCCTCACCCGAACCGATTCTCCAATCGGCTTCAGGTGCAGCCTGCTGTTTTTCCTTTCAAGTAAGGATAACAGGAAGTGAAGCCTTTGCGGTTTCATAGCCGGTTTCCTTCTGTGCATGTGCGAGCCACGCTGCACCTTGTGAATGGTACTGTAGTCTTCTGGGACCTGGAATGTGTCTCAGAAGACTGCGGGGGGGGGGGGGGGGGCAAACTTTTGGCTGACCCGGAAGAGGGAGCAGATACCTGCCAAAACCAGGTGCCCCCCCCCCCCCCCCATAAAGTGCCAAATGTGGTAGTGGAGGCGGGGAGGATGTAAACAAGCAGAACCTTTGGGTGGAGCTCTGCTTTAATTTTCTGACTAAAGCTCCATTTCAAATATTTTTTGTCATAAGAGTAAGAAAAAATATCCAATGCATTTCAGAGGGTTCTCCCTTCAATCGGGGCTTTTGCAGGTCTGTGTTTGAATAAAGTTGCACTGAGAGGGGCTACCCTGGAGTCGTTTCTATTGCATGGTTTAAATACATGCTCTGGCCCAGCAGTCCTGGTGACTCCCCACCGAAAACACGTTGGCAATTCTTTTTCTACTCTTATAACTAATACAATTTTTACTGCACACTTTTTTACTGCACACAATTTTTACTACTCCTGGCGGTCCTTTCATTCTAGCAAAATTAAAAAAACTCTAGCTTGCACCCTAGAGAAGGCATGCTCACCCCCTGGTCCACAGGCAGAGTGTGGCTCGTGGAGCCGCCTGATATGGCCCTCCAGGGCTGGGACAAGGGGTGGGCAGGAGGGGCGGGTGCCCTGGGCATTGTGGTTTCATGTTTGGTAAGGGGGTGCTGCAAGGAGATGGAGGGGGGAGATTTGTGCTGGGAGGAGCAATTTGGGGAGGCGGCAGGGGGTAAGAATTGCAAGGAGTGGTGATTTAGGGGGATTTGTGTTGAGATGGGTTATGGGGAGGGGAGGAGGATTTGTGCTAGAAAGATTTGGGGACTTTTGTGCTAAAAGAGGTGAAATGGTAAAGGGGGGGGGGGGAGGATTGTGCTAGGAGAGGACATTTGTGGGAACCAGTGACACTAATACAGTGATCAGTGCTAAAAAATATGCATAGCTCCCAACTGTCCCTGATTTCGAGGGACTGTCCCTGATTTGGAGCAATGTCCCTCGCTCTGTCCCTCTGTCCCTCTTTCCTCCTCATTAGTCCCTCATTTTGGTCTGATCTATATAGTTGTATATAAAATCCACTTTTTATATCTCAAAAAGTGTTTCCTGGTGCTAAACCTTTCGACCAAAATCTAAATTGCTGCATTTGTAAATTTCAAAAGCCAATATAAAGGAATAGTAGTGGTAAAAAAAAAAGCCCTTGTGTGTTTAACAAATCTTTTTTTAGGTTAATTCTCCTTTAAGGGGGCGTGGTAGTGGGGCGTGTCCTATGCCTACATGCTTTTGCTAGTAGGTGTCCCTCATTCCCATCTCAAAAAGTTGGGAGGTGTGAATATGTACTGTCACTGTACTAATGACACTGGATGGGAAGGGGTTAAACATCTAAGGGGTTAAATGTGTGCCTAACAATGTGTTAATGTGTGTGCTGTGTACTGTTTTTACCAACAGGAGTAAAAAACGGAACATTGCTGCTATCAGAAGAGAGCCCCATGTTTGTTTACAAGCACAGGCCAGTCTTCGGTAATTACCGGAGCTGATCGGAGGGTGATAGAGACCAATTAGCGTCCGGCACCCGCTGATTGGCTTGTGCTGCAGCGAATCGCAGGCAGGCGCAAGCACGCCCCCCTTCCTTAGTGGATCACATACTAGGCAGAGCGGCGGCCCTGCCGCAATATATGAAATCTTCATTACACTATTCAAAATAAAAAATAAATATGACATTTTGAACCATTTAATCTCATTGTGGCCCGCGACCGGTTACCAAATCACGCTCTTCAAAAAAGTTGAGCACCCCTGCTCTAGAGCCTCTGCATTTTGCTCATTCCCACATCACCCATCCCCCCCCCACCCCCACCCGTGGTATTCCGTACCCCTCCGCCTCGCAGGGTCCTCTTTTCAGCTCACAGTTCTTCCCATGGAAGAGTTCCGGGCAGTTACAGGCGTACTCTCCTTCTGCACTGATGATACATTCGCCTCCATTCTGGCAGGGATCTGAGTGTTCACATAGGTGGAGGTCTGAGGAAAGAAAATAAGTTGATCGTTAAGGTCTCACATGATCTGCGGGTAATCTTCATCTTTCCTCAATAATAAAACCTAAAACATTCTCTGTATAGACAGAGCAGGGAATCCGCGCCACATATGGCAGTGATGGCGTACTGGAAGATTTGGGGGTTTTACCTTTTTTTTTAATATATATTATTTATGAAAAAGCGTCATGCACTGGGGACATGACAATAGACATTTGCAATACACGGTGATAATCCAAAATAGTATAGCTTAATACAATGGTGCACCCATTTGTTCCGTAATGCAAACTGCATAGTGAATACATTGACCCTGATAATTGGGGGTTAATTTACTAAAGGCAAATATACTGTGCACTTTGCAAGTGCAGTTGCTCCAGAGCTTTGTAAATGAGGTAAAGCTTCACTTTGCAAAGAGTACCCAATCACATGCAAGGAAAATTAAAAAAAACTGAATTTTTGCTTGAACATGATTGGATGATGGACGTCAGCAGAGCTTCTGCTCATTTACTAAGCTCTGGAGCAAGTGCACTTGCAAAGTGCACAGTCTTTTTGCCTTTAGTAAATCAACCCCTTGAAGTCTGAATTTGATTGTAAGGGCAAGATGTCAGAAGGATGGTGCAACCCAGTTCATGAGTTTTGGGGGCTCAACTGGATGGGGGGGATGTAGGAGGGGGTTAGGAGGTATTGGCAGATCAAGGGAAAAAAAAGGGTAATGGGATAGCTAAGGTTTAGGTGAAAGCAAGAAAAGGAAAAGAAAGGAATGATGAGGTCCGTTGGCGTGGACCATAGAGTGAGTACATGGATTGATTGGATTGTCTACCAGGGCGAGTTGCCAGGGTAGTGAAACCACTGGTTTCCCCACCCTTTTGTGGCTATAATGGCCCCCGTTCTTCTAGGGAGGCTTTTTACAAGATTTAGGAGCACGCCTGTAGAAATTTGTGCCCAGTTGTGAGGTTAGATACTGTTGTTGGACGAGACCAGTTGAACCTGCTTCCAATTCATCTCAAAGGTGAAAGATTTGGTCGCGAAGGTTAGACTCCAATCTGTCTGCGTAAATATGATGAGTCTACAGATGAGTTGACTGAAAGTTAGCAGAGGGATAGATCATGGGTATGCAATAGAAATACATATAAACCATTAAAGAGGAAGTAAACCCATCAGGGTTTACTTCCTCTTTGTTTCCCTGCAAAGGTAAAGCATAATGGGCTACTATGCATCACATAGCCCATTATGTGTCACTTACCTGACACAGGAGCCTGCGACGTCACCGCTGTCCTCTCTTCTACGGAGCGTCCATCTTCTTCCTGGGTATCGTGGCTCCGGCGCTGTGATTGGCCGGAGCGGCGATGACGTCACTCCCGCGCATGCGCACGGGAGCCACCACTAATGGCATATCATCGTTAGCAGCGGCATGCTCAGTGCGCCTGCGCGCCACTGTCTATGGCGCATGCGCTGTAGACAGCGGTGCCTGTCTTTTTTCAAATATCTCCTAAACCGTGTAGGTTTAGGAGATATTTCTTGGACCTACAGGTAAGCCTTAATCTAGGCTTACCTGTAGGTCAAAGTGGTCTGTAAGGGTTTACAACCACTTTAAGAAGTAGTCAATTAAACTGTGTATAATGATAATGTTGCAGAGTCATTGTGAAAAAAGGTAATTGGTAATTATGAATCCATTGCTAAAATGCAAGGTCTTAAGTAACAGTGGGGTTTTTTTTACGAAAGGCAAATCCACTTTGCACTACAAGTGCCAACTACAAGTGCAAAGTGCACTTGAAATTGCACTGGAAGTGCACTTGGGAGTGCAGTTGCTGTAGATCTAAGGGGGACATGCAAGGAAAGTAAAAAACAGCATTTTAGCTTGCACATGATTGGATGACAAAATCAGCAGAGCTTCTCCTCATTTCAGATCTACCCCTCAGATTTACAGCACTTCTAAGTGCACTTTGCTCTTGTAGTTTGCACTTGTAGTGCAAAGTGGATTTGCCTTTCCGTAAATAACCCCCAATGAATGTATAATCTGAAATTGGCATTAGGGATTATTTACGAAAGGCAAATCCACTTTGCACTGCAAGTGCACTTGGAAGTGCAGTGGCTCTAAATCTGAGGGGTTGATCTGAAATGAGGGGGAATCTCTGCTGATTTTATCATCCAATCACGTGCAAGCTAAAATGCTGTTTTTTATTATCCTTGCATGTCCCCCTTGGATCTACAGCGACTGCACTTCTAAGTGCACTTGTAGTGCAAAGTGGATTTTCCTTTAGTAAATAACACCCATAGTCTATTAGGATAATTTTTTCTGTCATTTTAGTTCTTTAGTGGGTATGTATTGTGTTTGTGTGTATTAGTTTTGTTGTAAATTGAAAAAAATTATCTGATTTAAAAAAAAAAAGGGGGTGATCAGTATGGTTGAAGCTCTATATAGGCCACATCAGTTCCTCCACATGAATCCATGTCTTAATGGAGCTGGTTTTGTACACAGGGGCACAGTCATGCTGCAAAAAAAAAAATGGTATTCCCCAAACTGTCACCTCAGGGGTGGAAGAGCCGATTGTCTAAGATGTCTTTGTATGTTGTAGCAATTGCATTACCCTTCACTTCCCACTCAATCAGCAGGATGGGGATTTGGAGACTCCAAGTGCCCTCTTTAGATTGCTGAGTATATTCCCAGCTTTAAGTCCATGAAAAGGAACTCTGCTCACCTCTGTCACAGAAATTGCCTGCCCAGCCGCTCTCACACATGCACTGCCAAGGTTGGTGGCACACCCCATGAACGCAGCCTGGCATCCTCACACAGTCTTCACAGTACGTGCCGTCCCAGCCAGGGTCACACCTAGAGAGAGGTCAGAAAGGATTATTCCAGGGTCCGTTCACATTCCGAGGAGTCTCTGACTCTAAAATCCACCATACACAGGGAAAATCTGCCTGCAGTGCCCACTGGAAGCTTCCTATAATCCTATGGCAATGGTACAAAGGGAGTGGGCACTATCCATTTCATGGGGTCATCTTATAAATAGAAGGCCTCACCTGCACACTCCTTCCTCGTCACAGTGTCCGTGGTACAGGTCACAGCGCTCCGCACACTCGTCAGCTGTGGAGAACACAAAGATTAGTCCGGGTGCTCTTATCACATGTGATTGGTCAGTGCTGAATTCAGGATCCTGCACTGTGTGATCATGGTGGGGTGACCCGTGCCAATCATAAGGATGGCACGCTAAGGGTGACAATAATGCATGGAGGTCTCACCTTTCACAGATGTCCAGTATGTGAATAAGACCCAACACAAGGCGGAGAGCAGGACTGGAGAGCAGCCGAGCATTGTCAGCACTGCAGGGGCTATAGGAAGATCAACAGTGTGATGTTACTGCCACACACACCACACGCTGCACTCCAACATACACCGCATGGTAAACTGCGCAACACACACCACACGTACACTGCAACATGCACCACGTGGTAAAGTGCACAACACTGGCACACACACCACACGTACACTGCAACATGCATCACATGGTAAAGTGCGCAACACTGCAACACACACCGCACGTACACTGCAACATGCACCACATAGTAAACTGTGCAACACACACCACATAGTAAAGTGCGCAACACACACCGCACTTACACTGCAACAAGCACCACATAGTAAACTGCGCAACACACACCACATAGTAAACTGTGCAACACACACCACATAGTAAAGTGCGCAACACACACCGCACGTACACTGCAACATGCACCATATAGTAAACTGTGCAACACACACCACATAGTAAAGTGCGCAACACACACCGCACTTACACTGCAACAAGCACCACATGGTAAACTGCGCAACACTAAAACACACACCGCATGGTACACTGCAATATGTATCACATGGTAAAGTGCGCAACACTGGCACACACACCACACGTACACTGCAACATGCATCACATGATAAAGTGCACAACACTGCAACAAGCACCACATGGTAAACTGCGCAACACTAAAACACACACCGCATGATACACTGCAACATGCATCACATGGTAATTTGCGCAACACTGCAACACACGCTGTATGGTACACTGCAACATGCACCACATGGTACATTGGAACATACACTGTATGGTACACAGGGGCGGACTGACAACTCATGGTGCCCCCGGGCAATAGGAGATTATGGGGCCCCCAGGCAATCAGAGATTATGGGGCCACACAGTATACACACATACAGTATACGATCACACAGTATACACATACATGTACACACAGTATACACAGACATGTTTCTATTGGCTGAGAAGGTACTGGAGAGGTGGGGCAGCTATAATCTCTGGATTTTTAGACCAAAAGGATGTCGGTAAGGGACATTTCAGAGACAGATGTAAAAAAAACACACAGATTTTTACATACTGTCCCTGGTTTTACTGAGGCTGGCAACCCTGATGGGGCCCCCTAGTGGCCCAGGGCCCTCGGGCAGTGCCCGAGTGGCTCAATGGTCAGTCCGCCCCTGATGGTACACTATGCCACACTGGAACACACACTGCACGGTACACTGTGCCACTCCGCAATACACACTGCATGGTACATTGGAACATACACTGTATGGTACACTATGCCACACTGGAACACACACTGCATAGTACATTGTGCCACTCTGCAACACACTGCATGGTACAGTGCAACACACCGCATGGTACACTGTGCCACTCTGCAACACACATTGCATGGTACAATGCAACACACCGCATGGCACACTGTGCCACACTTTAACACACACTGCAGGGGACACTGTGCCACACCACATAGTATACTGCACCACACTGCAATACACACCTATCAGTACTTTGCCCAACACTGCAAAACAAACTACACAAAAGACTGTGCCACACTGTACATACACAACACTGCAGTCACTATATCCACACACTTCAATATGTATTCCCATACCTGCCTACAGTGGAAGGGCCGGCTGGCTGTACAGCTGTCTATGGGTAGAGGAGAAAAGTTGGCTTCATCCTGAAGAGAGGAGAGTCCATCAGAGCAGAAGAGTGCGATCTTCACCTGTGGAGACATCAGTTGTAGAGGTGACACCATTGGATGTGACAATCCTGGAGAGATACCAGGACCGGTGCTGCTAAGCTGAATGATGGAATAAGATCAGTTGCCCTATGAGGTATAATAGCAAACTCAACACAGAAATTGCAAGAAAATAACTGGATGGTATTCCTAGCAACTAAACACCATCCTTATATTTAAGTCTTTGAAATTAATCCAAATATCCTTTGGGGTGGGGAAAGGATCTTTTTGCTTTTTGAGGCAAAATTGACCACATTTTCCTCAAAATGGTTTCATTTATCCTCCTTTGGACCAAAAAACTGCAGGAGCTGTACGAAGGAATTGAATGGACACAAGTCTGTTGTCGGCCTTGATAACAATGTATCCTGTGTACATCCTCTGCCCCACCAGCCAGTAGCATGGGTCTCTGTCCCCAGTCTGTGGAACCACAATCCTCACCAGTGTTCCCACAAGGAGGATTGAGTTTTGCTTGGAGATTCTCCCTCAGGTTTGTCCCATTACTGACTGCTGATATGCAAATACTGTAGATAGATAAACTAAATAAACTGACCGGCAAAGAGTGATTCAAAAAGAAACTATAGACAGGCCAAGAAGAGCTCAGGCAGAGCCATTGCATTGCAGGTGGCAGATAAATAGTAGTAAATTACCAAGCCAACATTTCCTTCCCCATTCACAGACCAACCTGTCCTATCCACAGACCCGTCTTTCCTTTCCCATCTTCATAACCACCTTTCCCCCCTCTTTCATAGAACTGCATCTCCCCCCCACCACCACCATTATCTACAGACCTACCTTTCCTATTCTATTCACAGGCATACCTTTCCTCCCCTATCCACACACCCGCCTTTCCTCTTCCACCCACAGATCTACCTTCCTTCTCCTATCCACAGACCCACCTTTCCTCTCCATCCTCAGACCCACCTTTCCTCTCCTATTCACAAAATGGCCTTTCCTTCCCATCTACAGACCCACCTTTCATCTCTAACTACAGACTCACCCTTTCCTCTCCCACCCACAGACCCACCTTCCTCCTCCTATCCACAGACCCACCTTTCCGTCCATACATAGACTACGGTAACTTTTCCCTCTATCCATAGACTCACCTTTCCTCCCCCACCCACAGATCCATCTTCCCTTTCCTATCCACAGACCCATCTTATCTTATACAGAACCACCTCCCCCCCCCCCCCCCCATCCACAGACTCACCTTTCCTCTTCCCCCTATGGGCCCAACTTCCTTCTATGTACAGACCCACCATTCCCCCCTATCCACAAACCTGCCTTTCTTCTCCCACCCACAGACCCACCTTTCCCCCCTATCCACAGACCCACCTTTCCTCTGCTATCCGCAGTCGCCCTTCCTCTCCTGTGTATATTTGTGCAGGGGTGGGTGACGCCGCCTATAACCTGGAGGGTGACCTCCAGTGATGACTTATAGGGCGTACACACGGTCGGACATTGATCAGACATTCCGACAACAAAATCCTAGGATTTTTTCCGACGGACGTTGGCTTAAACTTGTCTTGCATACACACGGTCACACAAAGTTGTCGGAAAATCCGATCATTCTGAACGCAGTGACGTAAAACACGTACGTCGGGACTATAAATGGGGCAGTGGCCAATAGCTTTCATCTCTTTATTTATTCTGAGCATGCGTGGCACTTTGTGCGTCAGATTTGTGTACACACGATCGGAATTTCCGACAACGGATTTTGTTGTCGGAAAATTTTATCTCCTGCTCTCCAACTTTGTGTGTCGGAAAATCCGATGGAAAATGTCCGATGGAGCCCACACAAGGTCGGAATTTCCGACAACACGCTCCAATCGGACATTTTCCATCGGAAAATCCAACCGTGTGTACGGGGCATTACAGTTAAAAGTGCAAGTCCTAGTTGGACCACTTTTTGGTGTAAGCTAGAACTAAATTATATGTGATATTACGTGACATTACCTATCCCCTTTGGTTAACGAGGGAGAGAAAAGGGGAATCGTTTGTGCAGATTGATCTCAAAAGCCCGTGTTAAGGTGCTCATACATAAAGGTAACTTGAACTTCCACACTTATATACAAAAGTGCATATTACATTTAAAAATTCATACAAAGTTATTAAAGTAGTGAAAAGTAAACTGAAAATAAATTTAAATGTCTCGTGAGTTCATCAATGAAATAGTTCAATAAAGTCTTTTGTGCAAAACAATCGTAAATTAAAAGTATATAAATTCAGTCTGTTGTTAGTTGCATGTGAGACAATCCAAAGTGACTTGTGCAAATTCCTGTGTAAACAGCACGAGGTGACGTTTCGTACTCCCCTTCAGTTCCCCACTCACCAGATTCCCATACCCCTGCAGGGGGTGAACCGCATAAGGTGGTGGGGGGGGGGGGGGGTTTGCTGGAGCTGTCTTCCCCCTTACTGAATCCGACCATAGGGTGTCCTAAACGTATGTTCCTGCTGGGGATGAGCGATGATGAATGTGGCTGACAGATCCTGGATGGTCGTCTTCTCCGTGGCACTTCAGGCCCACCTGTGGTATCCTTTTGAAGTAGCTGTTTGTTTCAATGTTTCCAGACTGATCCCTGGATGGGAGGGTCTGCAATTATAATATATGAAGGGGATCACGAACGTCACCTCGTGCTGTTTACACAGGAATTTGCACAAGTCACTTTGGATTGTCTCACCTGCAATTAGCACAACAGACTGAATTTATATACTTTTAATTTAAAGATTGTTTTGCACAAAAGACTTTATTTTTATTTTTTTTATTTTTTTAAACCAAAAGGTTTTTATTGCTCAGGAAACACAAAACATCATCATACATGTAAGACATTGCATTTTGTAACGTCAATTAGAAATCAGTTACACAACCATTAGTCACAACTTACTGTATACATATAAATGAAGATACACAGTTCGTAGTAAAGATGTTAACCACTCAAGGACCAGCCTCGTTTTGGATTTTAGGTGTTTACATGTTTAAAACAGGTTTTTTTGCTAGAAAATTACTTAGAACCCCCAAACATTATATATTGTTTTTTTCTAACACCCTAGAGAATAAAATGGCGGTCATTGCAATACTTTTTTTCACACCGTATTTGCACAGCCGTCTTACAAGCGCTCTTTTTTTTGGAAAAAATTCCCTTTTTTGAATAAAAAAAAACAAGACAATAGTAAAGTTAACCCAATTTTTTTTTATATTGTGAAAGATAATGTTACGCCGAGTAAATTGATACCCAACATGTCACGCTTCAAAATTGCGCCCGCTCGTGGAATGGCGTCAAACTTTTACCCTCAAAAATCTCCATAGGCGACGTTTAAAAAATTCTACAGGTTGCATGTTTTGCGTTACAGAGGAGGTCTAGGGCTAGAATTATTGCTCTCGCTCTAACGATCGCGGCGATACCTCACATGTGTGGTTTGACCACCGTTTTCATATGCGGGCGCCACTCAAGTATGCATTCGCTTCTGCGCGCGAGCTCGTCGGGACGGGGGGGTTTTTAAACATTTTTTTTTATTTTTATTATTTATTTTACATGATTTTATTTATTTTTACACTGTTTAAAAAAAAAAGTGTCACTTTTATTCCTATTGCAAGGAATATAAACATCCCTTGTAATAGAAAAAAGCATGACAGGACCTCTTAAATATGAGATGGGGGGTCAAAAAGACCTCAGATCTCATATTTACACTAAAATGCAATAAAAAAAAAAAAAAAGTCATTTAAAAAAATGACATTGAAAAAAATGTACCTTTAAGACTTATGGACGGAAGTGACGTTTTGACGTCGCTTCCGCCCAGCAGTGTCATGGAGACGAGTGGGCGCCATCTTACTCACAGCAGGCACAGCAGGGATACAGACGCGATCGCCTCCGCCGCTACCGATCGCTCCAGTAAGCGGCGGAGGGCACCGTATCGCGGCGGGAGGGGGGCGCCCTCTCCCGCCAACGTTAAAAGTGATCCCGCGGCGCGGGGGGCGCCGCAGAGACCACTTTTGTCTGAAAGCCGACCGCCGCACGAAAACAGGGATACCGGGGTTATGGCAGCTAGCTGCTGCCATAACAACGATATCCGCCGCCAAACTTTGGACGTTTATCGGCGTGCGGCGGTCGGCAAGTGGTTAAATCATTTTTACCCGACATGTCCTTTCAATCTCTTCCATTTAGTCAATAATCCTAGCATCTACACCTCCCAAAAGACTTTATTGGACTATTTCATTAATGAACTCACCAGACATCTACATTTATTTTCAGTTTACTTACCGTAATAACTTTGTATGAATTTTTGAATGTAATATGCACTTTTGTATATAAGTGTGGAGGTTCAAGTTACCTTAACACAGGCTTTTGAGATCAATCTGCACAAACGATTCTCCTTTTCTCTCCCTCGTTACCAAAGGGGATCGGTAGTGTCACGTAATATCACATATAACTTAGTCCTAGCTTACACCACAAAGTGGTCCAACTAGGACTTGCACTTTTAACTGTAATGCCGCGTACACACGATCGCACTTCTCGCCGGAAAAAGATAGGACGGCTTTTCCGACGGGATTCCGCTCAAGTTTGCCTTGCATACACAACGGTCACGCAAAAGTTTGCCAAACTTAGGACCGTCAAGAACGCGGTGACGTACAACACTACGAGGAGCCGAGAAAATGAAGTCCAATGCGTCAAATTGTTTCCGAGCATGCGTAGGGATTTTGCGCGTCGGCATTGCCACAGACGATCGCATTTTCGGATAGGAACTTTTCCCGACCTGAAAAATTAAGAACATGCTCCCAATCTTTTGCTGTCTGGAATTCGGCCAGCCAAAGTCCGATGGAGCATAACACACGGTCGCATTTTCCGACGAAAAACTCTCGGGGCCGAAATTCCGATCGTGTGTACGCGGCATTAGTCATCACTGGAGGTCACTCTCCAGGTGATAGGCAGCGCCACCCACCCCTGCACATATATACACATTTTTTTCTGGTGCTTCACTTGTGGAGCTCCTGGGGGAGGCAAAGCCTAGCCTTACCTAAGTGCGGTACCTACCATTTATAAAGCCCTTCCTTTCCTATCTACACACCTCCCAACATTTAGAGATGGGAATGAGGGACACCTACCAACAAATGTATGTAGGCATAGGACACGCCCCCTGCCACACCCCCTTAAATGGAGAAATAACCAAAAAAAGAAAGGTTATTTAAATCCACAAGGACTTTTTTTTTACCACTACTGTTCCTTTATATTGGCTTTAAAAATGTAAAAATTCAGCAATTTAGAATTTGGATAAAAGGTTTAGCACTGGGAAACACTTTTTGAAAGATAAAAAGTGCATTTTATATACAACTATATGGATCAGACCAAAATGAGGGACAAATGAGGAGGATTGACTATATGGATTGTATGAGGGGGAATGAGGGACAGAGGGACATTGCTCCAAATTAGGGACAGTCCCTCCAAATCAGGGACAGTTGGGAGCTATGTATCTACAGACTCACTTTTCCTCTCCTATCCACACACCCATCTTTTCTCCACCGTCTGTACACCCAGGACCAGTGCAACCACTAGGCAAACTAGGCAGCCGCCTAGGGCGCACCTTTCGTACCCCATCAATAGACCGGGCCTTTCCTCCCTTGTCCTCAGGACTGAGTTTTCTCACCTGTTCATGGATCCATCTTTTTTTTTTTTATAGCACACTAATCTACTTTATACTGCAGACTTCCACCCATCAACTGCACCAAATGCAAAATTTTAATTCAAGTATGGGGGCAGTTCAGGTGTATAGATGGTAAAATGTATATACAGGTCAGGTGTGCGGTACAAAGGAAGAAGTTCAGATACAGTATCTCACAAAAGTAAGTACACCCCTCACATTTCTGTAAATATTTTCTTCTCTCTTTTCATGTGACAACCATAGACGTGCGCACAGGGTGTGCCAGGTGTGCCTGGGCACACCCTAATCACCTTGTGTGGCGCAGATTGCCCCCCTGTTTAAACCCCTGATATTTCACTAAAGCTCTTCCTCCTCTTGATATTTCACCTAAGGGGCTCCTAAAAAAAATATAAATAAATAAATAAAAAATAACAAATAAAAACTTCTGACTCCATCTACTGCCCTACTGACAGCAATCCCTGCCCTACTGACACCGTCAGTATAAATACACATGCACACACACATATGTGTTTGAGCTTTGAGGTGCTCACCCTAATGCAATAGGCTGTGCACACCTATGGTGACAACACTGAAGAAATGACACTTGTCTACAATGTAAAGTAGTGAGTGCACAGCTTGTATAACAGTGTAAATTTGCTGTCCCCTCAATATAACTCAACACACAGCCAGTAATGTCTAAACCGCTGGCAACAAAAGGGAGTACACCCCTAAGTGAAAATGTCCAAATTGGGCCCAATTGGGCCCAAGAATTGTTGCTCTACATAAAGATGGCCTAGGCTATAAGAAGATTGCCAAGACCCTGAAACTGAGCTGCAGCGCGGTGGCCAAGACCATACAGCGGTTTAACAGGACAGGTTCCACTCATAACAGGCCTCGTCATGGTCGACCAAAGAAGTTGAGTGCACGTGCTCAGCGTCATACCCAGAGGTTGTCTTTGGGAAATAGACGTATGAGTGCTGCCAGCACTGCTGCAGAGGTTGAAGGGGTGGGGGGGGTCAGCCTGTCAGTGCTCAGACCATACTCCGCACGCTGCATCAAATTGGTCTGCATGGCTGTCATCCCAGAAGGAAGCCTCTTCTAAAGATGATGCACAAGAAAGCCCACAAACAGTTTGCTGAAGACAAGCAGACTAAGGACATGGATTACTGGAACCAGTAATCGACCACTGCCTTGCTAAAGAAGCTGGGGGTAAAGGTGATGGACTGGCCAAGCATGTCTCCAGACCTAAACCCTATTGGTCATCTGTGGGACATCCTCAAACGTAAGGTGGAGGAGCGCAAAGTCTCTAACATCCACCAGCTCTGTGATGTCGTCATGGAGGAGGGGAAGAGGACTCCAGTGGCAACTCTGAAGCTCTGGTGAACTCCATGCCCAAGAGGGTTAAGGCAGTGCTGGAAAATAATGGTGGCCACACAAAATATTGACTTTTTGGGCCCAATTTGGAGATTTTCACTTAGGGGTGTACTCACTTTTGTTGCCAGCGGTTTAGACATTAATAGCTGTGTGTTGAGTTATTTTGAGGGGACAGCAAATTTACACTGTTATACAAGCTGTACACTCACTACTTTACATTGTAGCAAAGTGTCATTTCTTCAGTGTTGTCACATGAAAAGATAGAAGAAAATATTTACAAAAATGTGAGGGGTGTACTCACTTTTGTGAGATACTGTATATATCTTTATCTATATAGATATATATAGATATATCTATATAGATATAGATAGATAGATATAGATATAGATATAGATATACAAGTGTGTAATATGAAGAGGGTGTATAAATAGCTAAACACACAGGTGTGCAGTACAAAGGAGGCAGTTTAGGTGTATACAAAGTAAATATAGATATACAGGTGTGTGATATGGAGAGCTTAGTGCAGATGTATACTAGGGGTCGACTGATATCGTTTTTTCAGGGCCGATTCCGATTTTCGGCCGCCTTTCAGACCCTTAGCCGATAACAGGTGCCGCCGATATTCTGTACATTTAAAGTTTTGAAAAATCAATACAATTTCTACACAAATTTGGTATAAACTGAACATGTTTATTAAGATTTTAAACATTAAAAGTAAACAACTGGGAAAAATAAACTGCTTGAAAAATAATGACCTATTAAATGGCTTTCCAAAAAATAGAAAATGGCATAAATGCCTATAAACTGCACACTGATCAATATCGGTAATATCGGTAAGTTTCTGACTGATACTGATTGTTTGAAAATTTGCAAATATCGGCTCTAATAATCAGCCGCTCCGATAATCGGTCGACCCCTAATGTACTGTATACATAATAAATATAGATACAGAAAGGTGTAGTATAGAGGGAAAGTTAGGGTGTATACAAAGTAAATACAGGTGTGCAATATGGATGGAGCAGTTCAGGTGTATATTTAGTAAATATAGATATACAGGTACAGTATACAGCTCAATATGAAGGGGGCAGTATGGAGGGGGTGTTCATGTAAATATTCAGGTGTAGAGTATGAAGAGGGCAGGTCGGGTGTGTATGTATATATACACTACCGTTCAAAAGTTTGGGGTCACCCAAACAATTTTGTGTTTTCCATGAAAAGTCACACTTATTCACCACCATACGTTGTGAAATGAATAGAAAATAGAGTCAAGACATTGACAAGGTTAGAAATAATGATTTGTATTTGAAATAACATTGTTTTTACATCAAACTTTGCTTTCATCAAAGAATCCTCCTTTTGCAGCAATTACAGCATTGCACACCTTTGGCATTCTAGCTGTTAATTTATTGAGGTAAGCTGGAGAAATTGCACCCCACGCTTCTAGAAGCAGCTCGCACAAGTTGGATTGGTTGGATGGGCACTTCTGGCGTACCATACGGTCAAGCTGCTCCCACAACAGCTCAATGGGGTTCAGATCTGGTGACTGTGCTGGCCACTCCATTACCGATAGAATACCAGCTGCCTGCTTCTGCTGTAAATAGTTCTTGCACAATTTGGAGGTGTGTTTAGGGTCATTGTCCTGTTGTAGGATGAAATTGGCTCCAATCAAGCGCTGTCCACTGGGTATGGCATGGCGTTGCAAAATGGAGTGATAGCCTTCCTTATTCAGAATCCCTTTTACCCTGTACAAAGCTCCCACCTTACCAGCACCAAAGCAACCCCAGACCATCACATTACCTCCACCATGCTTAACAGATGGCGTCAGGCATTCTTCCAGCATCTTTTCATTTGTTCTGCGTCTCACAAACATTCTTCTTTGTGATCCAAACACCTCAAACTTGGATTCATCCGTCCACAACACTTTTTTCCAGTCTTCCTCTGTCCAATGTCTGTGTTCTTTTGCCCATCTTAATCTTTTTCTTTTATTGGCCAGTCTCAGATATGGCTTTTTCTTTGCCACTCTGCCCTGAAGCCCAAAATCCCGCAGCCGCCTCTTCACTGTAGATGTTGACACTGGTGTTTTGCGGGTACTATTTAATGAAGATGCCAGTTGGGGACCTGTGAGGCGTCTGTTTCTCAAACTAGAGACTCTAATGTGCTTATCTTCTTGCTTAGTTGTGCAACGCGGCCTCCCACTTCTTTTTCTACTCTGGTTAGAGCCTGTTTGTGCTGTCCTCTGAAGGGAGTAGTACACACCGTTGTAGGAAATCTTCAATTTCTTTGCAATTTCTCGCATGGAATAGCCTTCATTTCTAAGAACAAGAATAGACTGTCGAGTTTCAGATGAAAGTTCTCTTTTTCTGGCCATTTTGAGCGTTTAATTGACCCCACAAATGTGATGCTCCAGAAACTCAATCTGCTCACAGGAAGGTCAGTTTTGTAGCTTCTGGAAGGAGCTAGACTGTTTTTAGATGTGTGAACATGATTGCACAAGGGTTTGCTAATCATCAATTAGCCTTCTGAGCCAATGAGCAAACACATTGTACCATTAGAACACTGGAGTGATAGTTGCTGGAAATGGGCCTCTATACACCTATGTAGATATTGCACCAAAAACTAGACATTTGCAGTTAGAATAGTCATTTACCACATTAGCAATGTATAGAGTATATTTGTTTAAAGTTAGGACTAGTTTAAAGTTAGCTTCATTTAAAAGTACAGTGCTTTTCCTTCAAAAATAAGGACATTTCAATGTGACCCCAAACTTTTGAACGGTAGTGTATATGTATATATATATGTATATATATATATATATATATATATATATATATATATATATATATATATATATATATATAGGTGCACAGTATATAGGTGCGGGTCAGGTGTATATATAGGTAATAATACAGATGTACAGTTTGCAGGGGGTAAATTAGGTATATATATTATTAAGTATATAGGTATGTAGCACTGAAAGGGCAGGTCAGATGTATATATAGGTAAATATACAGGTGTACAGTATGAAGAGGGCAGGTCAGATGTTCATACAGTGCCTTGAAAAAGTATTCACACCCCTTGAAATTTTCCACATTTTGTCATGTTACAACCAAAAATGTAAATGTATTTTATTGGGATTTTATGTGATAGACCAACACAAAGTGGCACATAATTGTGAAGTGGAAGGAAAATGATAAATGCTTTTCAATTTTTTTTACAAATAAATATGTGAAAAGTGTGGGGGGGGGGCATTTGTATTCAGCCCCCTTTACTCTGATACCCCTAACTAAAATCTAGTGGAACCAATTGCCTTCAGAAGTCCCCTAATTAGTAAATAGACTCCACCTGTATGTAATTTAATCTTGGTATAAATACAGCTGTTCCGGGAAGCCCTCAGAGGTTTGTTAGAGAACCCTAATGAACAAACAGTATCATAAAGGCCGAGGAACACACCAGACAGGTCAGGGATAAAGTTGTGGAGAAGTTTAAAGCAGGGTTAGGTTATAAAAAAAAATCCCAAGCTTTGAACATCTCACGGAGCTCTGTTCAATCCATCATCGGAGAATGGAAAGAGTATGGCACAACTGCAAACCTACCAAGACATGGCCGTCCACCTAAATTGACAGGCCGGGCAAGGAGAACATTCATCAGAGAAGAGCCAAGAGGTCCATGGTAACTCTGGAGGAGCTGCAGAGATCCACAGCTCAGGTGGGAGAATCTGTCCACAGGACAACTATTAGTCGTGTTCTCCACAAATCTGGTCTTTATGGAAGAGTGACAAGAAGAAAGACATAAGAAGTCCGGTTTGCAGTTTGCGAGAAGCCATGTGGGGGACACAGCAAACATGTGGAAGAAGGTGCTCTGGTCAGATGAGACCAAAAGTGAACTTTTTTGCCTAAAAGCAAAACGCTATGTGTGGGGGAAAACTAACACTGCACATCACCCTGAACACACCATCCCCACCGTGAAACATGGTGGTGGCAGCATCATGTTGTGGGGATGCTTTTCTTCAGCAGGGACACGGAAGCTGGTCAGAGTTGATGGGAAGATGGATGGAGACAAATACAGGGCAGTCTTAGAAGAAAACCTGTTAGAGCCTGCAAAAGACTTGAGACTGGGGCGGAGGTTCACCTTCCAGCAGGACAACGACCCGAAACATACAGCCAGAGCTACAATGGAATGGTTTAGATCAAAGCATATTCATGTGTTATAATGGCCCAGTCACAGTCCAGACCTAAATCCAATTGAGAATCTGTGGAAAGACTTGAAATTTGCTGTTCACAGACGCTCTCCATCCAATCTGACAGAGCTTGAGCTATTTTGCAAAGAAGAATGGGCTGAAATGTCCCTCTCTAGATGTGCAAAGCTGGTAGAGACATCCCCAAAAAGACTTGCAGCTGTAATTGCAGAGAAAGGGGGTTCTACAAAGTATTGACTCCGGGGGGCGCCATACAAATTTTCACATATTTATTTGTAAAACATTTTTAAAAAATGTATCATTTTCCTTCCACTTCACAATTATGTGCCACTTTGTGTTGGTCTATCACATGAAATCCCAATAAAATACATTTACGTTTTTTGGTTGTAAAATGACAAAATGTGGTAAATTTCAAGGCACTGTATAGTTAAAGATACAGGTGTACAGTATGAATGGGGTAGGTCAGGTGTACATATAGCTAAATATACAGGTGTGTAATATGAAAAGAATAGGTCAGGTATATATATATATATATATATATATATATATATATATATAGGTAAATATACAGATGTACAGTATAAAGGGGGCAGGTCAGGTGTATATATAGGTAAATATATAGGTGTACTCTATGAATAGGGCAGGTCAGGTGTATATGTAGGTAAATATATAAGTGTACTGTATAAAGTGGGGGCAGGTCAGGGGTATATAGGTAAATATACAGGTGTACTGTATGAATTAGGCAGGTCAGGTGTATATATAGGTAAATATACAGGTGTACAGTATAAAGGGGGCAGGTCAGGTGTATATATAGGTAAATATACAGGTGTACTGTATGAATGGGGCAGGTCAGGTGTATATATAGGTAAATATACAGGTGTACTGTATGAATGGGGCAAGTCAGGTGTATATATAGGTAAATATACAGGTGTACTGTATGAATGGGGGAGGTCAGGTGTATACAGGGCTTTTTTTCAGGGGGAACTTGGTGAAACTCAGTTCCACCACCTCTGGCTCAGACCCTTTGGTGCCTGCTCACCACAATCACTTGTAAACACAGAAGTCTGGTTTCTGTGTATACAAGTGACAGCTCTGCACTTTGTATGTAATGCAAACCTGGTATTTAATGCCCCTATAAGACCCTCCTACTGTTTTCGTGAAATCTGAGTGACTACACCCACTATTTGATGTGATTTGGAGGGTGTGTGTAGGGGGAGGGGGTTTTGTGGGGCCGTGGTTAAGTTCCAGCACGTATTGTTTGAGAAAAAAAGCCCTGGGTGTATATATAGGTAAATATACAGGTGTACAGTATGAATGGGGCAGGTCAGGTGTATATATAGGTAAATATACAGGTGTACTGTATGAATGGGGGAGGTCAGGTGTATATATAGGTAAATATACAGGTGTACTGTATGAATGGGGGAGGTCAGGTGTATATATAGGTAAATATACAGGTGTACTGTATGAATGGGGCAGGTCAGGTATATATAGGTAAATATACAGGTGTACTGTATGAATGGGGCAGGTCAGGTGTATATATAGGTAAATATACAGGTGTACTGCATGAATGGGGGAGGTCAGGTGTATATATAGGTAAATATACAGGTGCACTGTATGAATGGGGGAGGTCAGGTGTATATATAGGTAAATATACAGGTGTACTGTATGAATGGGGGAGGTCAGGTGTATATATAGGTAAATATACAGGTGTACTGCATGAATGGGGGAGGTCAGGTGTATATATAGGTAAATATACAGGTGTACTGTATGAATGGGGGAGGTCAGGTGTATATATAGGTAAATATACAGGTGTACTGTATGAATGGGGGAGGTCAGGTGTATATATAGGTAAATATACAGGTGTACTGTATGAATGGGGCAGGTCAGGTGTATATATAGGTAAATATACAGGTGTACTGCATGAATGGGGGAGGTCAGGTGTATATATATATAGGTAAATATACAGGTGTACTGTATGAATGGGGGAGGGCAGGTGTATATATAGGTAAATATACAGGTGTACAGTAAGAATGGGGCAGGTCAGGTTTATATATAGGTAAATATACAGGTGTACTGCATGAATGGGGGAGGTTAGGTGTATATATAGGTAAATATACAGGTGTACTGTATGAATGGGGCAGGTCAGGTGTATATATAGGTAAATATACAGGTGTACTGTATGAATGGGGGAGGTCAGGTGTATATATAGGTAAATATACAGGTGTACAGTATGAATGGGGCAGGTCAGGTGTATATATAGGTAAATATACAGGTGTACTGTATGAATGGGGGAGGTCAGGTGTATATATAGGTAAATATACAGGTGTACTGTATGAATGGGGGAGGTCAGGTGTATATATAGGTAAATATACAGGTGTACTGTATGAATGGGGCAGGTCAGGTATATATATATAAGTAAATATAGAGGTGTACAGTATGAATGGGGCAGGTCAGGTATATATATATAAGTAAATATAGAGGTGTACAGTATGAATGGGGCAGGTCAGGTGTATATATTAATACATCTATAGGTGTGTAGTATGAAGAGGGCAGGTCAGGTGTACATACAGGTAAATGTGCAATTTCTGGGATATCGGAGGAAAAGGACCATTATAATCGTCTTCTCAGCTGACATTGTTGCACAGAGGGGAGGACAGATTTTGGCTTGTAGTTTGGCAGATTGAGGGAGGACAAATATGAATGTGTTCTCTTCATCTCGTCTGTCAGCAGGCACAGTGAGAACGTTGTTTGGGATTCCCATCCGGCTCGCGGTGGGATTCCCTCACACACATACCTGGACATTGTAATGACACATTATCTGAGCTCAGGTCAGTTCCCCGGGGAGGACAGAAGCTGACGTCTGTCTGTGACTGCTGACAGCAGATGCTAACTGACCATTACGTGATGACAGAAGAGGAGGCCCATTATCTGGGGACACAGCACACAGGCGCCAAGCCAAAGTGGGGAGGAAGGAGACTCACTGACAGCCTCATAAATGGGGAGAGCCATGAATGGAGGGAAGCATGGCCGGGGCTCACTGTGCATGAGACGTGCGGTCACAAAGGATGCTGTCCTTAGGGGGGCTGGATTGCTGTCCGTTCTGCAACTGGATTACTACCTATTAAAATACACATTGGGCCTATAAATATCTTCTGTGGTATTCAGTTGGGGTACCTGTTCCTACCTTCTCATAAATTCTGATTTATCATATACAATAATATGGGCCAGGCCCTGGGGGGGGGGGGGGGGGTACATAAAGAGAGACAGAGGAGAGTCAGTGAGAGAGACAGAGGAGGGACAGAGGGGAGATAGAGAAAGAGAGAGACAGAAGTGGAGAGATAGAGGAGAGACAGTGAGAGAGACAGAGGGGAGATAAAGAAGGAGAGAGGCAAATGAGAGACAGGGGAGAGAGAAAGAGGGGACATAGAGAAGAAGAGAGACAAAAAAGGGACAGGCAGAGGAGACAGGGAGAGAGACAGAGGTGAGATAAGGAAAGAGACAAAGGGAGAGAGACAGAGGAGAAAAAGAGGGGAGATAAAGAAGGAGAGAGGCAAAAAGGGAAAAACAAAGGAGAGACAGGGAAAGAGAGACAGAGGGGAGAGACAGAGGGGAGATAAAGAAGGAAAGAGACAAAAGGGGAGAGATGGGAGAAACAGAGGAGAGATAAAAAAAAAGGAGAGAGGCAAAAGGGGGGAGAGACAGAGGAGAGACAGGGAGAGAGACAGAGGAGAGAGACAGAGGGGAGATAAAGAAGGAGAGAGACAAATGAGAGACAGGGGAGAGAGATAGAGAGGACATAAAGAAGGAGAGAGACAAAAAAGGGAGAGGCAGAGGAAACAGGGAGAGAGACAGAGGTGAGATCAAGAAAGAGACAAAAGGAGAGAGACAAAGGAGAGACAGGGAGAGAGACAGAGGAGAAACAGGGGGGAGATAAAGAAGGAGAGAGGCAAAAGGGGAGAGATAGGGGGGACACAGAGAAGGAGACAGACTAAAAGGGAAAAACAGAGGAGAGGCGGGGGGAGAGACAGAGGGGAGATAAAGAAAGAAAGAGACAAAAGGGGAGAGACTGGAGAAACAGTGGGGAGATAAAAAAAAGGAGAGAGACAAATAGGGGGAAGAGACAGAGGAGAGACAGGGAGAGAGACAGAGGAGAGATAAAGAAGGAAAGAGACAAAAGGGGAGAGACGGGAGAAACAGAGGAGAGATAAAAAAAGGAGAGAGCCAAAAGGGGGGAGAGATAGAGGAGAGACGGAGAGAGGTAGAGGGGAGATAAAGAAGGAGAAAGACAAAAGGGGAGAGACAGAGGGGAGATAAAGAAGGAGAGAGACAAAAAAGTGAGAGACAGAGGAGGCAGAGGAGACAGACAGAGGAAAGAGACAGAGGGGAGATAAAGAAGGAGATAGACAAAAGGGGAGAGACAAGGGAGAGATATAGGGGACATAGAGAAGGAGAGAGAGACAAAAAACTGAGAGGAGACAGGAAGAGAGACAGAGGTGAGATAAAGAAGGAGACAAAAGGAGAGAGACAAAGGAGAGACTAGGAGAGAGACAGAGGGGAGATAAAGAAGGAGAGAGACAAAAGGGGAGAGACAGGGAGAGAGATAGAGGAGAGAGACAGAGGGGAGATAAAGAAGGAAAGAGACAAAAGGGGAGAGACAGAGGGGGCATAGAGAAGCAGACAGACAAAAAGGGAAAAACAGAGGAGAGACGGGGAGAGAGACAGAGGGGATAGACAGAGGGGAGATAAAGAAGGAAAGAGACAAAAGGGGAGAGACGGGAGAAACAGAGGGGAGATAAAAAAAATGAGAGAGGCAAAAGGGGGCATAGAGAAGGAGACAGACAAAAGGGGAAAAACAGAGGAGAGACAGGGAGAGAGATAGAGAAGGAGATAGACAAAAGGGGAGATAAAGAAGGAGAGAGGCAAAAGGGGAGAGACAGAGGAGAGACAGAGGGGAGATAGGGAAGGAGAGATACAAAAGGAGAGAGACAGAAGACCAATAAACAGACAGAGGGTAGACAGAGAGTGGGGCAGAGAGAAAAAGAAAGAAAGAAAGAAAGAAAGAAAGAAAGAAAGAAAGAAAGAAAGAAAGAAAGAAAGAAAGAAAGAAAGAAAGAAAGAAAGAAAGAAAGATAATAGAAAAGAGAAATAGAGAAAAAACGGAGATGATATACAAACAGATGGGAGATAGAGGGAGAAACAGTAGGAGACAAAGGAAAGACAAAGGGAGAGAAAGATAGAGAGGAGATAGAGAGAGAGAGAGAAGGTACAGATAAGAGCTACAGAAAAAAGACAAGAGGAAGAGTGGGACAGACAGAAGGGATAGAGTGAGGTGAGAGAGATGGGAGATAAAAAACAGAAGAGATAAGGAGGAGATAGAGAAGAAGAAGGAGGGGGAGATAAAGTGAGATAGAGAAGAAGAGGAAGGAGAGATATAGAGTTTGTAGGGAGATAAGGGGAGACAGAAGAAAGGTAAAGGGAGACAGGGGGGAGATAGGGAAGAATTCAAAGGAGTGATACAGAGAGACAGAGGGGAGATAAGAGGATACAGTAGAATATTAAAGGGAGAAAGACAAAAGGTATAAAAGGAGAGAAGGGGAGACAAAGAGAGACAGTGAATAAATTGAGAGAGAGATAGAGAGGAAGACAGGGGAGGGGGACATAGAGAGTAAGATAAGCAGAGGATAGATAGAAAGAGAGGCACAGGGGAGAAAGAGGCAGACAGGGGAAATAGGGAGGTAGACAGAGGGGAGATAGAGTCAGAGGGGAGTTAAAAGGAGACAGAGAGCAGAAAGACAGAGAGAAGATAGAGAGAGAGAAAGAAGGGAGATAGAGAAGGAGAAACGGAGGAGATAAAGAGACAAGGGGGAAGAGGGAGGAGATAAAGGAAGGGAGACAGATTGGAGTTAGGACAGGAACGACAGAAGGGAAATAGATTGAGAAAAAGAGAGAGAGAGAGAGAGACAGAGAAGATAGAGGAAGATAGAGGGGGTAGAGAGGGTAATAAGGGGAGACAGGCAAGATAGAGAAGAAGTAGGGGACATAAACAGAGAAAGAGGGAGAAAAAAGGCAGACACTGGGGAGAGAGACAGAGAGGTGTGTGTGTGTGTGGGGGGGGGGGGGGGGTATTCAGAAGCAGACAAAGGGGAGATAGATTGAAGGAAAGAGAGACACAGAGACAGAGAGGAAATAGAAGGTGGAATAGGGAAACAGAGGTAGAGAGACAGAGGGGAAATATAAAAAGAAAGAGACAGAGGGGAGATAGGGAGAGAGACAGAGGGGAGATAGGGAGAGAGACAGATGGGGAGATAGGGAGAGAGACAGATGGAGAGAGAGACAGAGGGGAGATAGGGAGAGAGACAGAGGGGAGATAGGGAGAGAGACAGATGGGGAGAGAGACAGAGGGGAGATAGGGAGAGAGACAGATGGGGAGAGAGACAGAGGGGAGATAGGGAGAGAGACAGAGGGAAGATAGGGAGAGAGACAGACGGGGAGAGAGACAGAGGCGAGATAGGGAGAGAGACAGACAGGGGAGAGAGACAGAGGCGAGATAGGGAGAGAGACAGACGGGGGAGAGAGACAGAGGGGAGATAGGGAGAGAGACAGACAGGGGAGAGAGACAGAGGCGAGATAGGGAGAGAGACAGACGGGGGAGAGAGACAGAGGCGAGATAGGGAGAGAGACAGACGGGGGAGAGAGACAGAGGGGAGATAGGGAGAGAGAGAGAGGGGAGTTAGGGAGAGAGACAGACAGGGGAGAGAGACAGAGGGGAGATAGGGAGAGAGACAGAGGGGAGATAGGTAGAGAGACAGAGGGGAGATAGGGAGAGAGACAGACGGGGGAGAGAGACAGAGGGGTGAGAGGGAGACAGACAGAGGGGAGATAAGGAGAGAGACAGAGGGGAGTTAGGGAGAGAGACAGACAGGGGAGAGAGACAGGGGGGGAGACAGAGGGGAGATAAGGAGAGAAACAGAGGGGGGGAGAGACAGAGGGGAGATAGGGAGAGAGACAGAGGGGAGATAGGGAGAGAGGCAGATGGGGAGAGAGACGGAGGGGAGATAGGGATAGAGGGGAGATAGGGAGAGAGACAGAGGGGAGATAGGGAGAGAGACAGAGGGGAGATAGGGAGAGAGACAGAGGGGAGAAAGGGAGAGAGACTGAGTGGAGATAGGGAGAGAGACAGAGGGGGAGAGAGACAGAAGGGAGATAGGGAGAGAGACAGAGGGGAGATAGGGAGAGAGACAGACGGGGGAGAGAGACAGAGGGGAAATAGGGAGAGAGACAGAGGGGAGATAGGGAGAGAGACAGAGGGGAGATAGGGAGAGAGACAGAGGGGGAGAGAGACAGAAGGGAGATAGGGAGAGAGACAGAGGGGAGAAAGGGAGAGAGACAGAGGGGGAGAGAGACAGAAGGGAGATAGGGAGAGAGACAGAGGGGAGATAGGGAGAGAGACAGAGGGGAGATAGGGAGAGAGACAGACGGGGAGAGAGACAGAGGGGAGATAGGGAGAGAGACACAGGGGAGATAGGGAGAGAGACAGATGGGGGAGAGAGACAGAGGGGAGATAGGGAGAGAGACAGAGGGGAGATAGGGCGAGAGACAGAGGGGAGATAGGGAGAGAGACAGACGTGGGAGAGAGACAGAGGGGAGATAGGGAGAGAGACAGAGGGGAGATAGGGCGAGAGACAGAGGGGAGATAGGGAGAGAGACAGACGGGGAGAGAGACAGAGGGGAGATAGGGAGAGAGACAGAGGGGAGATAGGGAGAGAGACAGATGTGGGAGAGGCACAGAGGGGAGATAGGGAGAGAGACAGACGTGGGAGAGAGACAGAGGGGAGATAGGGAGAGAGACAGACGTGGGAGAGAGACAGACGGGAGATAGGGAGAGAGACAGACGTGGGAGAGAGACAGACGGGAGATAGGGAGAGAGACAGACGTGGGAGAGAGAAAGAGGGGAGATAGGGAGAGAGACAGAGGGGAGATAGGGAGAGAGACAGACGTGGGAGAGAGAAAGAGGGGAGATAGGGAGAGAGACAGAGGGGAGATAGGGAGAGAGACAGATGGGGGAGAGAGACAGAAGGGAGTTAGGGAGAGAGACAGATGGGGGAGAGAGACAGAAGGGAGTTAGGGAGAGAGACAGATGGGGGAGAGAGACAGAGGGGAGATAGGGAGAGAGACAGAGGGGAGATAGAGATAGATAGAGGGGCAATAGAAATAGGGGAGACAGAGGGGAGAAAGAGAGACAGAAAGATGTGGAGAAGGGTGCCTGTATATTAGAAGGAGGTTGGATGCCCTGTATATTGGATAAAGGTATTTGTACATTTACAGGTAGGCATAGAGGTGCCTGTATATAAGATAATGGTATACATACAGTACACACAGGTGGGTTGGGGGGCTCTCCTGGCATACAGGTGCCTGTATATAGATGATGGTATACAGTATATACAAAGACAGGTGGGGGGGGCTTTCTGAATGCTTAAGCAGGAAATTACCTTTACTTCCTCTTTATGATTTCGTCTCTAGTCTAATCCAGACAAGCAGGGGCTTCTCTATCCGGCAGCTGGCCAAATTCCTCTGTGTCCTGTGTATTAGGAATCCAGTGACAGTCACATGTGGCCCCAGCAAAGTGGAGGGGCCTGGCACCAGAAATCTCCTGGATCCCGATTTATAGAACAAAGATCACTCTTCACCTCCAGAATTCTGAATCTGGAACAAAATCTCTGAAATTTCTGTCTGCCGTCATTCCCGTTTCCCAAAATCCAGAGAACTCGCCACAGTCAGGGGATCCACAAGATCCCAAACCTGTATGAGCAGAGAATTTACCATAGTAGATTATCCACTGTGTAATATACAGGGTTCCCTAGAGGGGATTATAATACAGAGGGATCTGGCCCCAGTCTAATGTAATATACATGGATCTGACCCCAGACTATTACAATCCAGAGGGATCTGACTTCAGACTGTTATAATTCAGAGAGATCTGACCCCAGAATATTATAATAAGGAGAGATCTGACTCCAGACTATTACAATACAGGAGGAACTGACCCAATACTATTACAATACAGAGGGATCTAACCAGAGACTATTATAATAGAGAAAGATCTGACCCCAGAATATTGTAATACAGAGAGCTCTGACCCCAGAATATTATAATAAGGAGAGATCTGACTCCAGACTATTACAATACAGAAGGAACTGACCCAATACTATTACAATACAGAAGGAACTGACCCAATACTATTACAATACAGAGGAATCTAACCAGAGACTATTATAATAGAGAAAGATCTGACCCCAGAATATTGTAATACGGAGAGATCTGACCCCAGACTATTATAATACAGGGAGATTTGACCCCCGAATATTACAATATACAGAGATGTGAACCCAGACTTTTTTAAAACAGAGAAATCTGACGCCAGAGTATTATAATAAAAAATATGTGACCCCAGGCTATGATAATGCAGAGAGATCAGACCTCATGCTATTGCAACACGGAGAGCTCTGACTCCAGACAATAATATTACAGAGAGACCAGACATCATACTATTATAATACATAGAGACCTGACCCCATACTATTATAATAAATAGAGATCTGACCCCAGACTATTATAATACAGAGAGATCTGACACCAGACTATTATAATACAGAGAGATCTGACACCAAACTATTATAATACAGAGAGGCCAGACTTCATACTATTATAATAAATAGGGATCTGACCCCATACTATTAGGACACAAAGAGATTTGACCTCATACTATTATAATACAGAGAGATCTGAACCCAGACTATTATAATACAGAGAGATCTGACACCAGACTATTATAATACAGAGAGATCTGACACCAGACTATTATAATACAGAGAGATCTGACCCCATACTATTATAATACAGAGAGATCTGACACCAAACTATTATAATACAGAGAGACCAGACATCATACTATTATAATACAGAGAGACCAGACATCATACTCTTATAATAAATAGAGATCTAACCCTAGACTATTATAATACAGAGAGACCAGACATCATACTATTATAATAAATAGAGATCTGACCCCATACTATTATAATATAGAGAGATCTAACCCTAGACTATTATAATACAGAGAGACCAGACATCATACTATTATAATAAATAGAGATCTGAGCCCATACTATTAAGACAAAAAGAGATTTGACCTCATACTATTATAATTAAGGGAGATCTGACCCCAGACTATTATAATACAGAGAGATCTGACCCCAGACTATTATAATACAGAGAGATCTGACCCCAGACTATTATAATACAGAGAGATCTCACCCCATACTATTATAATACAGAGAGATCTGACCCCAGACTATTATAATACAGAGAGATCTCACCCCAGACTATTATAATACAGAGAGATCTCACCCCAGACTATTATAATACAGAGAGATCTCACCCCATACTATTATAATACAGAGAGATCTGACCCCAGACTATTATAATACAGGGAGATCTCATCCCAGACTATTATAATACAGGGAGATCTCATCCCAGACTATTATAATACAGGGAGATCTCATCCCAGACTATTATAATACAGGGGGGAATACTAACCTTAGGTTCTGGCGTACATCAGTATATTATCCCAGAAAAGAAATCCCCGTGTTTTCCATCCAGCCTTCCCAAACAACTTGTAATCCACTTGGTCTATTTTAATCCAGTGTGACCCAGTAGTCGGTGGGATCCGGTAGCAGGAGCGGTGTCCCTGTGCCAGGTTTGGCCCCCTGGTGGGGAAGGTACCTGGAGGAAAGGTGAGCAAGGGAGCAGTCAGTCCTGATAAGAGGAATCTCGGTGCAGGCGTACACTTGTACTGACACACACACACACCTTCCCTTTAATCCCCCAAGCAAAGAACGAAAAAAGGCAAAGAGAGGCCGCTACATAAGAACAGTGTCACATGGGGCCAGAACCCCCCAAAAAAAATCGCTCTGCGTCCGGCTAGAAGGCCATTGTCATCCAAGGGTGGTCTTCTTAACATATGGAAACAAATGTTTAAGCCATCTCCCCCCCCCCCCCTCCTCCCAGCAGGCTCTCTCCCATGCTCATTCCACAATATCCATCTCAAAGTACATGAGCCCCCCCCCTCACCCCCAGCTCAGTGTAACAGGATCTATCTATTGTTCCCTATATTTGACAGGAGATCAGAGAGTGCGTGTGTGTGTGGGGAGGAGGGTGGCGTGCGCCTGTGTTTGGCTAGTGCCTCATTCTCCACATGCCCAGGATTTCTCAGGAATAACTGGCCGCAGAGCTTGCAGGAAAATGGTGGGATGCAGCGCATGATCCAGAATTAACGTTCCCCCACCATTGCGGCTGCTCTAATCCTCGTGATTTCTGGAATCCCCCAGGGGGAAGAGTAAATAGATAGGTCAAGGGGGACATGAGAGGCCACATAATACTGAGTCTACTGCGACTGTATAATATCGAGATGGGGCAGACATATTTTTTTTTTTTTTTTGTGCCAACCGGAGTCACCTTGTTTGGAAAAGTGTTACCAGAAGGAGGTTATAGGGTCACCCGCTGCAAGCTCTAGAATTCCCTTTAACTCGTCTCTAACTATGCTGGGAATGGAAACTGCTCTCCTGTGACAGAAGGGTGACAAATGAATGCCACGTGGGGGCTCATTAGGAGTAGTTCAGACAGTTAACTGCCTACCAAAGGAGCAGGGAGATGGGAAGGGAGGACAGAGAAGGAGCAGGGAGGATAGAGACGGGAAGGGAGGACAGAGACGGGAAGGGAGGACAGAGAAGGAGCAGGGAGGACAGAGACGGGAAGGGAGGACAGAGAAGGAGCAGGGAAGACAGAGAAAGAGCAGGGAAGACAGAGAAAGAGCAGGGAGGATAGAGATGGGAAGGGAGGACAGAGAAGGAGCAGGGAGGACAGAGACGGGAAGGGAGGACAGGGAAGGAGCAGGGAGGATAGCGATGGTAAGGGAGGACAGAGAAGGAGCAGGGAGGATAGCGATGGTAAGGGAGGACAGAGAAGGAGCATGGAGGACAGAGACGGGAAGGGAGGACAGGGAAGGAGCAGGGAGGATAGCGATGGTAAGGGAGGACAGAGAAGGAGCAGGGAGGATAGCGATGGTAAGGGAGGACAGAGAAGGAGCAGGGAGGACAGAGACGGGAAGGGAGGACAGAGACGGGAAGGGAGGACAGGGAAGGAGCAGGGAGGATAGCGATGGTAAGGGAGGACAGAGAAGGAGCAGGGAGGATAGAGATGGGAAGGGAGGACAGAGAACGAGCATGGAGGATAGAGACGGGAAGGGAGGACAGAGAAGGGAAGGGAGGACAGAGAAAGAGCAGGGAGGACAGAGACGGGAAGGGAGGACAGAGACAGGAAGGGAGGACAGAGAAAGAGCAGGGAGGACAGAGAAGGAGCAGGGAGGATAGAGATGGGAAGGGAGGACAGAGAAGGAGCAGGGAGGATAGAGATGGGAAGGGAGGACAGAGAAGGTGCAGGGAGGACTGAGAAGGAGCAGGGAGGACAGAGAAGGAGCAGGGAGGATAGAGAAGGAGCAGGGAGGATAGAGATGGGAAGGGAGGACAGAGAAGGTGCAGGGAGGACAGAGAAGGAGCAGGGAGGATAGAGATGGGAAGGGAGGACAGAGAAGATGCAGGGAGGACAGATAAGTAGCAAGGAGGATAGCGATGGTAAGGCAGGACAGAGAAGGAGCAGGGAGGACGGAGAAGAAGCAGGGAGGACAGAGAAGGAGCAGGGAGGACAGAGAAGGAGCAGGGAGGATGGAGAAGGAGCAGGGAGGATGGAGAAGGAGCAGGGAGGATGGAGAAGGAGCAGGGAGTACAGAAAAGGAGCAGGGAGGGTAGATATGGGAAGGGAGGATAGAGAAGGTGCAGGAAGGACAGAGAAGGTGCAGGAAGGACAGAGAAGGAGCAGGGAGGATAGAGATGGGAAGGGAGGACAGAGAAGGTGCAGGGAGGACAGATAAGTAGCAGGGAGAATAGCGATGGGAAGGATGATGGAGCAGAGAGGGTCAAGTACAAGCATGAAGGAAAAAAAGGAGCAGAGAGGACAGATATAGAGCAGGGAGGACAGAGAGAGAACAGAGAAGGAGCAGAGATGACAGAGAAGGAGCAGAGAGGACAGATAGCAGGTAGAGCAGAGAAGGAGCAGAGAGGACAGATAGGACAGAGAGAGAGAGCAGGAAGGACAGAGAAGGAGCAGGGAGGACAGAGATGGGAAGGGAGGACAGAGAAGGAGCAGGGAGGACAGAGATGGGAAGGGAGGACAGAGGAGCAGGGAGGACAATGAAGAAGCAGGGAGGATAAAGAGAGAGAGAGAGAGCAGAGAGGACAGAGAGGACAGAGAAGTAGCAGAGAGAACAGAGAAGGAGCAGAGAGGACAGAGAAGTAGCAGAGAGAACAGAGAAGGAGCAGAGAGGACAGAGAAGTAGCAGAGAGAACAGAGAAGGAGCAGAGAGGACAGAGAGAGATAGCAGGGAGAGCAAAGAAGGAGCAGAGTGGACAGATAGGGCAGAGAGAGAGAGAGCAAGAAGGACAGAGAAGGGGCAGGGAGGACGGAGAAGAAGCAGGGAGGACGGAGAAGGAGCAGGGAGGGTAGAGATGGGAAGGGAGGGAAAAAAAAGGAGCAGGGAGGATAGAGATGGGAAGGTAGGACAGAGAAGGAGCAGGGAGAATAGAGAAGGTGCAGGAAGGACAGAGAAGGAGCAGGGAGGACAGAGAATGAGCAGGGAGGATAGAGATGGGAAGGGAGGACAGAGAAGGTGCAGGGAGGATAGAGACGGAGCAGAGAGGACAGAGAAGGAGCAGAGAGGACAGAGAAGGAGCTGAGAGGACAGAGAGAGATAGCAGGGAGGGCAAAGAAGGAACAGAGAGGACAGATAGGGCAGAGAAAGAGAGAGCAGGGAGGGCAGAGAAGGAGCAGGAAGGATGGAAATGGGAAGCGAGGACAGAGATGGAGCAGAGAGGGCAGAGAAAGAGCAGGGAGCTTAACGAGAAGGAGCAGAGAGGACAGAGAGAGAAGAAAGGGCTGAGAAGGGACAGAGATGGAGCAAAGAAGACAGAGATGAGGCAATGAGGGGGACAGAGATGGAGAGAGAAGAAGCAAGGAGATCAGAGAAGAACAGAATAGACACAAATGGAGCAGGAAGGACAAAGATGGGACAGAGACGACAGAGAAGGAGCAAAGAGGATAGAGATGGAGCAGAGAGGACAGATATAGAAAGAAGGAGCAGGAAGAACAAACCCACAGAGAAAAAGAGCATATAGGCTAGGGATGGAGCAGGGAGGACAGAGATGCAGAGAGAAAGAGCAGAGAGGACAGAGAAGTAGCGGGGGGGGGGGGGGACACAGAGATGGAGTGGGAAGGAGCAAGGAGGACAGAGAGAGAACAGAGAGGACAGGGATGGAGCAGACAGGATAGAGAAGAAGTGGGAAGACAGAGACCAGTCCACATGTCCCTCTCTTGGCGGGAGCAAGTGGACAGGTTCTCTTTTTTTCTGTATGGAAAAATGGAAAACTTAAATTATTTACTTAAATATATAATTTTTTTAAAGTGTTATAAATGAATTGATTAGGACCCCTACACGGACATAACCATAGTACATACTGTATACCTTTCAGACAACGTGTACACATTTCTTAGTTATCTGATTCTACCATTGTTCTTCTGTCTGTCTGTGTCCTGCTGGATCCTTTGCTGCACATTCTAAGCTAGGAAGGGTTAAGTGTCAGCTCAGCCCCCAGGCACATCAGCTGGTGTGACCCCCTGCGTCTGGCACGTGCTGGAGGTCACCCTGAGGCTGGATATTCAGCTGGCACTTGACCTTGTCTACCTGGGTGTCAGGATCAGAAGAGGCCGAGGAACAGCTGGCCTCAGCTGTGACATAATGGTGGGCTGCCCCCCTCCTATCCCTAAAATGCCCTTTTCCAGTCCACTACTGCCTCCCCTCCAATCCCTCCTCTATCCCCCCTGCCCCTCTTCTGTGCTCCATTATAGAGTCTCTTGTCCCCCTCCTATCTCTCTGCCTCTGTCCCTCTACTCCCTCTTTGCTCTTTGTTTGCCCATACATCCAAGAAAGTTCTAAAAGAACCAAACACATCAGAACATGTTATATGTTGGATTGGTAAATTTCTGTCTACGGTTTTAAATTTTTGTTACTCTCAGGTAGCGGCTGCCATGCCATATAATATTTTTTGTTGTCAAATATATTTTTCAGTATATGCAGAACCCCCTATCACACGGGCCATGTCCGTTCTGATCACCAGGAGATCCAAGAACAAGTTCCTGGCTGAATCTGAGAAGAACGGAAACCAATGTCACTTTTGTAACATCCATGTCCATTCATTTTTTTGCTGCAGGAGCTTTCCAGACCCATATTAGATCTATGGGTGGCCTGATGTAAATGGACTTGTGTCCGTTTAGATCAAACTTCCCGTGATCCATCATATTTGGGTAAAAAAAAAAATGGAAAAGGACGAACACCTTCTACATTTTTTTCCAGATCATGATGGACCTGGAGGTAATTGAATGTACATGGGTGCATGCCCCTTTACATTCGCCTGCCATAGACTTCCATGGAACTTCTAATCAGGTCTGCTGTGAAAAACCGACAGGTGGACCTGATCAGACCACCCATGTGAAAGGAGCCCCAAGCTATTTGTGTCAAATATTTGTGTGCTGAAGCTCCTCAAAAACAAACATGCCAGGGTTCTACACGTTCTCTTTTATTGCTCTCGGCCTACTCCAAATCTCCAAATTCCTTTATTTTTTGGCTGCTGTGATCTGACTTCCTGTTAGAGGGTGCCTACGTTGTTCTCCATGGTCCCACTCAGGGGCGTAACTAGAAATAGCAGGGCCCCATAGCAAAATGTTGTATGGGGCCCCCCTGCAAACCCCCCCCCCCACAGCTGCCCTAGTGTCAATGCAGCGTGACCTGTGCCCCAAACAGCGTGACCTGTGCCCAATGCAGCGTGACCTGTGCCCCATACAGCGTGACCTGTGCCCCATACAGCGTGACCTGTGCCCCATACAGCGTGACCTGTGCCCCATACAGCGTGACCTTTGCCCAATACAGCGTGACCTGTGCCCAATACAGCATGACCTGTGCCCAATACAGCGTGACCTGTGCCCCATACATCGTGACCTGTGCCCAATACAGCGTGACCTGTGCCCAATACAGCGTGACCTGTGCCCCATACAGCGTGACCTGTGCCCCATACAGCGTGACCTGTGCCCAATACAGCGTGACCTGTGCCCAATACAGCATGACCTGTGCCCCATACAGCGTGACCTGTGCCCAATACAGCGTGACCTGTGCCCAATACAGCGTGACCTGTGCCCCATACAGCGTGACCTGTGCCCCATACAGCGTGACCTGTGCCCAATACAGCGTGACCTGTGCCCAATACAGCATGACCTGTGCCCAATACAGTGTGACCTGTGCCCAATACAGCATGACCTGTGCCCCATACAGCGTGACCTGTGCCCAATACAGCATGACCTGTGCCCCATACAGCGTGACCTGTGCCCAATACAGCGTGACCTGTGCCCAATACAGCGTGACCTGTGCCCAATACAGCGTGACCTGTGCCCAATACAGCGTGACCTGTGCCCCATACAGCATGACCTGTGCCCAATGCAGCCTGGTCTGCCTGTGCCCCATACAGCCCCACCTATGCAGAGGAAGAGGCAAGCCACCCGGATCAGCAGAGAGCGGGATTGCCCGCTGTAATAGCTTTCATTTAAATTTCCTGTCTTCCCGGGGCTCATCGTCACATAGCCCCACCTCTTGGCCCGAAGCCTTTGATGACGTCACATGTCCCGCATTGGATCGGCGTTCTGTCTATCAAAGGCACCGGGCCAAAAGGTGGAGCTATGTGACGTGAGCCCCGGGAACACTGGAAGTTCTAATGAAAGCTCTTACATCGGGCAATTCAGCTCTCTGCTGATACGGACAGCTCGCCTCTTCCTTTCCTCTCTCTTCCCCTGGCTGGGAGACTGTGCTGGCGGTGCTCTTATCCTCACTGGGCCCCACTCGGCTGCGGGCCCCATAGCGCCCGCATGGGTCGCTATGGTGGTAGTTACGCCCCTGGTCCCACTGTATGATAGAACCTAGCCACCCTCTCTTACTCGCTTCCAAGATGGACTAAGGGTAGTGGTCTCCAAACTGTGTCTCGAGGGCCGGATGTGGCCCTTTGCCTGCCTTTATCTGGCCCTTGGGGTATTTCTCCTCCGACACCAGTGATGGGATGCCATTCCTTCCACTGACACCAAAGATGGGGCACTATTCCTCCCACTTAGGACTTTGATGGGGCACTATTCCTTCCATTCAAACCAACAACGGGGCATTGTGTGCCCCACTGGCCACACTGCTGAGACAGCAGCAGCCGCCATGGAGTGAAAGGGGGCAGGGCTGGGCCTAGCACAGTCCGGGTTTAAAATTATGTGTCCGGGTTTCAGGCAGACTGAAACCCCGGACACATTCTTCGGACCTGGGCTGTGGCTCCCCAAGTAACCAAGATAGTCACACACAAATCTGTTGCCATCCAGGAGCTGTGGGCGGCTGTCTGGGGGCAGGTTTGGCATCACTGGGGGGGCAGATGATGTCAGCAAGAGAAATATAGCCGCACAAACTGAGGCGCGCTATGCGCACTGCATTACCTCTCTCCTTGGGGCACCCAAGGGTGTGCCAGGCCGCTAAAGTGTTCGGGTTTGGCTGGAAGAAAAGGTGGCAACCCTAGCTTGGCCACGACTCTGTGTGTGAATGGACACACAAAGCAGCGGCTCGGGAGCAAGTCTGCTTCGGGTGCCGCCAGCTTGCTCTGGGGGCACTTGGCAGGATGGAGGAGCCAGGAGCGCCGGCGGGAGACCCGAGAAGAGGTGGATTGGGGCTACTCTGTGCAAAACCACTGCACAGAGCAGGTAAGTATAACGTGTTTGTTATGGCTATTAGATTGTAAGCTCTTCTGAGCAGGGCCCTCTTAATCCTTTTGTATCTTATTGTATTATAACTGTATTGTCTCCCTTTTATATTTTAAAGTGCTGCATAAACTGTTGGCGCTATATAAATCCTGTATAATAATAATAATTAAAAAAAATAGAAGAAGCCAAGCCTTCAATATCACTTTAACTCTAAAATGATGAGCTGTAAAGGCTTTTAAAGCATCAACCTATTGAGATTTTTGGGTAGTTTTTTTGCAATATCACGGGTGCATGCAATTTTTAGACTTGGCATGTTTGGAATCTATTTACTCGACCCAACCCGATCTTTTATATTTTACCAAAAAAATGGGTATTATATTGTGTGTCTGTGTTGCACTAAAAATCCATCTTATTATATTTTTCCTGAAAATTTATGTTTAATAAACAGTTTCACAAATATCACGTGACATAAAAATGTACAACTACCATGTTTTTTATTCTACAGGGCCTCTGCTTTCAGAAAATATATAAATTTCTGGGGGGGTTGTGTAATGTTATTACCAAAAGTTAAGTTTTTTTTTTTTTTTTTACGTGTGCAAAACTGAATAAAAATCGCTCTAGAGTCAAACTGGTTAAAAAAAAATGAAATGTTTTGTTTGCTCGCATTTAGTATCAGCCAATCACTCTGATCTATTCCCGCTCGTCTCTGCAGCCCACGGCGGCTCGTGCCGGGGAGTGGAGAAAGGAAAACGGACACCACGCAGGTCATGAAATGTTGATGAGACGGCGGGAGAGGAGCTGTAATAGGAACCCGCCGGCAGCTGGTAGGCCCGGGATCTGCGCTATCCCTTTACCCAGCACCTTCTCAAGGAAGCTTTAGATAATTTATGCCGGGAGAATTCTCGGCGTGTTCGTACTTATTCTACGACATAATTTATAGGAACCTGAGCGGGTACCGTGTTACACTTTTCCCTGGTCACTTGAACCATAGAAAGTCCCCAGACTCAGAGGGAGCCGCCGTGCGTTTCGCGGCATTTTCCAGTGGTGGTGCCGAAGAAGAGGGACTGGTCAGGACGTTGTAGGACCTGTGTGGACAAGCTTCGGGGCTTATGCCGATGGCATCAGTTAGAGATGCTTCTGAGATCATTCAGAATTCACTGACAGGTGCAGGTGACCTCCTAAAATGCAGAAATTTGGTGTTATTGCAGACTTACATAGAGAAGGTGCTAATAAGCTACACTATATTACCAAAAGTATTGGGACGCCTGCTTTTACATGAACTTTAATGGCATCCCAGTCTTATAGGGCGTACACACGGTCGGACTTTGTTCGGACATTCTGACAACAAAATCCTAGGATTTTTTCCGACGGATGTTGGCTCAAACTTGTTTTGTCTACACACGGTCGCACAAAGTTGTCGGAAAATCCGATCATTCTGAACGCGGTGACGTAAAACACGTACGTCGGGACTATAAACGGGGCAGTGGCCAATAGCTTTCATCTCTTTATTTATTCTGAGCATGCGTGGCACTTTGTCCGTCGGATTTGTGTACACACGATCGGAATTTCCGACAACGGATTTTGCTGTCGGAAAATTTTATCTCCTGCTCTCCAACTTTGTGTGTCGGAAAATCCGATGGAAAATGTCCGATGGAGCCCACACACGGTCAGAATTTCCGACAACACGCTCCGATCGGACATTTTCCATCGGAAAATCCGACCGTGTGTACGGGGCATTAGTCCGTAGGGTTCAGTATTATGCCTCCCAACATTTTGAGATGGGAATGAGGGACACCTACTAACAAATGTATGTAGGCATAGGACACGCCCCCTGCCACACCCCCTTAAAGGAGAATTAACTCAAAAAAAAGGTTAATTAAATCCATAAGGACTTTTTTTTAACCACTGCTATTCCTTTATATTGGCTTTTATAATTTACAAATGCAGCAAATTAGAAATTGGGTGAAAGCTTCAGCAATGGGGAAACACTTTTTGAAAGATAAAAAGTGCATTTTATATACAACTATATGGATCAGACCAAAATGAGGGACAAATAAGGAGGAAAGAGGGGACAGAGGGACTTTGTTCCAAATCAGGGACAGTCCCTTGAAATCAGGGACAGTTGGGAGCTATGCAGTATTGAGTTGGCCCCGCCCTTTGCAGCTATAACAGCTTCAACTCTTCTGGAAAGGCCGTCCACAAGGTTTAGGAGTGTGTCTATGGGAATGTTTGACCATTCTTCCAGAAAAACATTTTTGAGGTCAGGCACTGATGTTGGACGAGAAGGCCTGGCTCGCAGTGTCCGCTCTAATTCATCCCAAAGGTCTTCTATCGGGTTTGAGGTCAGGACTCTGTGCAGGCCAGTCAAGTTCCTCCACCCCAAACTCACTCATCCATGTCTTTATGGACCTTGCTTTGTGCACTGATCCAAATCATTTGATGAAGGGGGGATTATGATGGGGGGTTGTTTTTCAGGGATTGGGCTTGGCCCCTTAGTTCCAGTGAAGGGAACTGTTAAAGTGTAAGTAACCCCCCCACTATCGTTTTCAGCCAAGGAAGCTGCCATCTTTGCCTCTGTTTAATCTACAACTGCCATGGTGATCTAACTAACTAACACGTGATCAGTTATGACACCAGCCATTGGATGGTTTGACAGTCTGGTTGAGAGCACAACCAATGGGAGTGTTACGTTTCTGGCGCGTGCCGGAAATGAAACTGTTTTTTGAAACTGGTAAATTGATGGGATTACTTCCGCTTTAAGGCGTCAGCATACCAAGATATTTTGTACAATTTTCATGTTCCCAACTTTTTGTGGGAACAGTTTGGGGATGGCTCCTTCCTGTTCCAACATGACTGCCCACCAGTGCACAAAACAAGGTCCATAAAGACACGAATGAGCGACATTGGGGTGGAGGAACTTGACTGGCCTGCACAGAGTCCTGACCTCAACCCGATAGAACACCTTTGGGATGAATTAGACCCCATACACACTGTTGGATTTTCTGCAGATTTTTGTCTTCAGATTTACCAAAACCATGTGGTACAAGGGCCTGCCTGAGTGCATACAATTTGAAACTCTTAAGGTTTGACCTCATATTATATGGTTTTGGTGAACCTGAAGACAAAAATCTGCAGAAAATCTAATAGTGTGTATGGGGCCTTAGAGTGGAGACTGCGAGCCAGGCCTTCTCGTCCAACATCAGTGCCTGACCTCACAAATGCTCTTCTGGAAAAATGGTCAAACATTCCCATAGACACACTCCGAAACCTTCTGGACGGCCTTCCCAGAAGAGTTGAAGCTGTTATAGCTGCAAAGGGCGGGCCAACTCAATATTGAACCCTACGGACGAAGACTGGGATGCCATTAAAGTTCATGTGCGTGTAAAGGCAGGTGTCCCAATACTTTTGGTTATATAATGTATGTTATCAAACCGGGCTTCTGTGACAGATAACAGCATAAACAAAACCAGATCTTCACCCTTTGTACGTAAAAAAGAGCTGAACATTACTTACATATAACCCGGCCTCATAACAGGCCAATGTCCGTTCACAAAATCAGCAACAAAATAGGACCCACTTTGTGTGGGATTCCCATTCTAACAATCAAACACGACGGGGAAAGAAAAGAAAAATTAGAACCTGGGTGCAGCCGCCCACTCGGTCGGATCCTGGAGGTTCAGCTTCCCCGAGCGGTCTCTGTACATGCCGAGCTGTCACTTAGTACATTGCAGCAGAGCTGCAGACTCCGACATAAGGAGCCCCCGAGGCATCAAGCTGCAGAAAGTACATAACACATGCTGAACGTGACATTTCAAAGTGAGAAAACGATTATTAATAATGATTTAATTAAAGTTAGAGATTTTCCTGCACATTTTTTACACATTATTCACAAAAGCCAAATTCAACAGGTAAAGAGAACCTGTACAATAACCACACTTGTAAGACCGTTTGGCGAGGAGCGCGGCGATCGGTTCATTTTTAGGGTTGCCACCTGTCCGGGATTCACCCGGACGGCTCCATGCGGTACTGCATACACCGGTGCCCCCGCACCTCTGGCTACATGCTGTACTGCATACACCGGTGCCCCCGCACCTCTGGCTACATGCGGTACTGCATACACCGGTGCCCCCGCACCTCTGGCTACATTCTGTACTGCATACACCGGTGCCCCCGCACCTCTGGCTACATGCGGTACTGCATACACCGCCGCCCCCGCACCTCTGGCTACATGCGGTACTGCATACACCGCCGCCCCCCGCACCTCTGGCTACATGCGGTACTGCATACACCGGTGCCCCCGCACCTCTGGCTACATTCTGTACTGCATACACTGGTGCCCCCGCACCTCTGGCTACATGCGGTACTGCATACACCGGTGCCCCCGCACCTCTGGCTACATGCGGTACTGCATACACCGGTGCCCCCGCACCTTTGGCTACATGCGGTACTGCATACACCGTCGCCCCCGCACCTCTGGCTACATGCGGTACTGCATACACCGGTGCCCCCGCACCTCTGGCTACATGCGGTACTGCATACACCGCCGCCCCCGCACCTCTGGCTACATGCGGTACTGCATACACCGCCGCCCCCCGCACCTCTGGCTGCATGCGGTACTGCATACACCGGCGACCCCGCACCTCAGGCTACATGCGGTACTGCATACACCGGTGCCCCCGCACCTCTGGCTACATGCGGTACTGCATACACCGCCGCCCCCCGCACCTCTGGCTACATGCGGTACTGCATACACCGGCGACCCCGCACCTCAGGCTACATGCGGTACTGCATACACCGGTGCCCCCACACCTCTGGCTACATGCGGTACTGCATACACTGGCAACCCCGCACCTCTGGCCACATAGAGTACTGCAGGGATATGGAATTAGCGGACCTCTAGCTGTTGCAGAAACTACAAGTCCCATGAGGCATAGCAAGACAGCCACAAGCATGACACCCAGAGGCAGAGGCATGATGGGACTTGTAGTTCTGCAACAGCTGGAGGTCTGCTAATTGCATATCCCTGCAGTACTGCATACACCGGCGCCCCCGCACCTCTGGCCACATACAGTATTGCATAAACCAGCAGTCACTGAGGAACTAATTATCTGAGTTTCCATTGATTCCTATGGGGAAACTCGATTTGATATACGAGTGCTTTGGATTACAAGCATTTTTCTGTAGCGAATTATGCTCGTAATCCAAGGTACTACTGTACCACAAGCGCCGACGGCATAGGTGTGCACACGGCCCCGTCCCCATAGACGGACAAGAGAGGAGAGAGGGCCTTGATCAACTCCTTCTCCTCCCACCCCTACCCCTCTGCCTGCCCACCCTCACTCCAATCCCCAGGGGCGATCTGAGCCTCAGGAAAGGGACGTGTGGGCTGGAAATTTGAAGCTCAGCAACCGGCAGATACTTCGGTGATGAAAAGTGTTGACGTGTGAGTCTCCATCCTTGGGTGAGTGAGCTCACCATCCAATATCTGTGACCGAAGTCTCCCCCCCCCTCCCTCCCTTCGCTCTCTCCTGCCCCCGAGCAAGTAAGTACACCAAGGTAAGGGGAGCCCTATGGACTCTGACGTAAAGGAGGCTTTGGGAACCCTAATTTAAGGTGGAATGCTGGGAACTCTGATGTACAGTAATGGGAGATTTAGTGAGCAGAAACCCCCTTACATCAGAGTTACCCCTTTACACCAGAGTCCACAGCGTTCCACCTTAAAAAATAATTATGCCGCGCGCCGCTAAAGTGTTTGGGTTCGGCTTGAAGAGAAGGTGGCAACCCCCCCCCCCCCCCAAAAAAAAAATTGCATTTAAAAAAATGAGTATTAATAAAATAAACGTTAATACTATCTGAATTCCTAAAACCCAAGGACATTATTAGGGTTCTGAAGCCTTGACCATCCCCCCCCCCCCCCCCGAACATTCGTTTAGTGAATAATTTTTAAATTATTTACACTCATGAATTATTGCTCCACCATTCGTGGCGATATATCTCCCATGTGTGGCGCAATCGCTGTTTACATCCACGTGCGTGCCCTATGTGTGCGTTTGCATTTGGGTGTATGCATGGGGTGATGAGGATGCTTTTATATAGTTTTTTTTACTATTATTTTTATTTATTTAATCAGATTTTTTTTTTAAAAAAACTGAACGCTTTTATTTATTTAAATTTACAAGCCCCCTGTGTGATAGCATTAGACAGATGACAGGTCCTCTTTAGCCCCGGGTTCAAACTGGTGCGACTTGGCATGCAACTTGTGACTCTATGGGGGGCCGATTTACTAAAACTGGAGAGAGCAAAATCTGGCGCAGCTCTGCCTAGAAACCAATCAGCTTCCAGGTTTTATTGTCAAAAGTGTAAGTTAGAAGCTGATTGGCTGCCATGCGCAGCTGCACCAGATTTTGCAGTTTTAATAAATCAAACCCTATGAGTGGCTTGACAAGTGAAAACACATTCATTTCAATGGCCGCCACTCAAGTCGCAGAGACTTTTAAAAAGGTTCCTGCAGGACTTTAATGCGACTTCGATGTGACTTGAGTCCCCTAGACTCTTAAGTCGCATGAAGGTCGCACTGCAAAGTCTCACGTGAAATCGCATGACAAGGGGGTTGCAGCGGTGTGAAGGCTTAAAGTAGAACTACAGGCAAAACTGTTTTTTACATTTTGTATAGAGTAAAGCCTGGTACAAACGCTTTTGGTGTCTCTCTGGCGAGTGACCGCGACCGTGACCGTGACATGCTCCTTGACGCATGCTTTATATAGCTGGGGTATTTCTTCTTGGTCTCCCCTCAATCCAGACACCCCAGATGATCTATGAGGTATTTATTGTTCTTTATCTCTACCTTTGTCCCCTCCCCCCCCCTTTTTTTTTCTTCCCTCGCCCCCCCATTTCCCCTCTTCCTCTTCCCCCCTCCAGTTTTCCTTCCACACTCACATGTATTATATATATAGACCTGTTTATGTATAAACTCTCCTGTTTGTGAACAGATCTTTGATTTTAGCAAGAAGCAATTTAGCCTTGAAGAAGCAGATATGTCTAACTGACTGCGAAACATGTCGGCTTTGATTGCTTGTTTACATTTACTTGCTATACTATCATTCGCCCTTAGGGATCTATTGTTTCTATTTGTATATATATGTATGTGTCCTTGTGTATTTTTCTATGAATAAATTACACTATTTTACTATTTTTGTGTTTCAATATGGATGTCTGGAATTGACCGCTTAACGCCCTACCTCTATTGTCTTTTATGCCTTCCCGGGCACTGATAAGGCTGCACTGAAGGGCACTGATAAGGCTACACTAAAAGGCACTGATAAGGCTGCACTAAAGGGCGCTGATAAGGCTGCACTAAAGGGCACTGATAAGGCTGCACTGAAGGGCACTAATGAGGTGGCAGTGATGGGCACTGATAAGGCTGCACTAAAAGGCACTGATAAGGCTGCACTAAAGGGCACTGATGAGGTGGCAGTGATGGGCACTGATAAGGCTGCACTAAAAGGCACTGATAAGGTTGCACTGCTGGATGTGATGAGGCGGCACTGATGGGCACTGATAAGGCTGCACTAAAGGGCACTGATGAGGTTGCACTGATGAGGCGGGATTGATGGGCACTGATGAAGAGGCACTGATAAGGCTGCACTAAAGGGCACTGATAAGGCTGCACTGATGGGCACTGGTGAGGTGGCAGTGATGGGCACTGATAAGGCTGCACTAAAGGGCACTGATAAGGCTGCACTAAAGGGCACTGATGAGGTTGCACTGATGAGGCGGGATTGATGGGCACTGATGAAGAGGCACTGATAAGGCTGCACTAAAGGGCACTGATAAGGCTGCACTGATGGGCACTGGTGAGGTGGCAGTGATGGGCACTGATAAGGCTGCACTAAAGGGCACTGATAAGGCTGCACTAAAGGGCACTGATGAGGTTGCACTGATGAGGCGGGATTGATGGGCACTGATGAAGAGGCACTGATAAGGCTGCACTAAAGGGCACCGATAAGGCTGCACTGATGGGCACTAATGAGGCGGCACTGATGGGCACTGATAAAGAGGCACTGATAGGGCTGCACTGAAGGGCACTGATGAGGTTGTACTGCTGGGCGTGATGAGGCGGCACTGATAAGGCTGCACTGAAGGGCACTGATGAGGTTGCACTGATGAGGCAGCACTGATGGGCACTGATGAAGAGGCACTGATAGGGCTGCACTGAAGGGCACTGAGGAGGTTGCACTGCTAGACGTGATGAGGTGGCACTGATAAGGCTGCACTGAAGGGCACTGATGAGGTTGCACTGATGAGGCGGCACTGATGGGCACTGATGAAGAGGCACTGATAGTGCTGCACTGAAGGGCACTGATGAGGTTGTACTGCTGGGCGTGATGAGGCTGCACTAATAAGCTGCACTGATAGGCCCTGATGAAGAGGCACTGATTAGGCTGCACTGATGGGCACTGATGAGGCTGCACTAATAAGGCATCGCTGATGGGCACTGATATGCTGCACCGATGAACACTGATTGGGCTGCACTGATAAGCAGGGCACTGATGAGCAGTGCCCTGCTCATCAGTGTAAGTGCCCCTGTCATTATTCTACAATAAGGCGGGTGGGAAGCAGTAAAACAAATGTCCTTGAGCTCCAGTCTAGTGACTTTTCCTAGGCTTAGACCATGGGTGCCCAACTTGCGGCCCTCCAGCTGTTGTGGAACTACAAGTCCCATCATGCCTCTGCCTTTGAGAGTCATGCTTGTAATTGTCAACCTTGCAATGCTTAAGGGCCACAGGTGAACCACCCATGGCTAGATGATACCATCAGTCAGCTGCAGGCAGGAGGAAGCATTTCCTCAGTCTCCTATCTCTCATTGTAACTTTGTAGCCAGCCACAAGGTGAGAAGCCCCAGCGGACATTTCTGGGCACAGCCTCCATAGGCACCAGGACTTTCATGAGCCAGCATCTCAGTACAGTAAGTAGATGGTGACGCTGGATGATGCCTGAACAAAGATGGTGTCGTTCTTCTAGAGAGAATAGCAGATGAAGGTATTGCGGTAGGGGGGGGGAGAGGGTAATAATAAATACCTGCAAGTGTTACACTGACACCTTACTCAGCATACTACACTTAACAAATATATCTGATGACAGTTTCGCTTCTTCCTCTGCTGGAAAACTGTCAGTTTGCAGCAGCTGGAAAATGTAAAGAGGAAAAAAAAGAATGAAAAGTTCTAGGTGATTTCCTGTGAAGTTTCCCTGTGGATGTCAATCGTCTGAGCAATAATTTCACCTGGCGGGGTGCCAGGGGAGCTGACACCAGACGTCGGGTACATCTTAGTGACCTCTCCTGGTGGCGCCCCCAGCAGGTCCCCCGGGGGGGGGGGGGGGGGAGCGCTGTTCCTTCCAGGTGTGAAGCATCTATTAATGGCAGGCGGTCTGGCAGCAGTTGTTGGCAGCGTGTTGTGTACATAACAGGCTCTGTGTAGAATCCATACCCCGAGGACACACAATTCACCGCTGACCCGCCCGCATTACTCACCAGCAAAACTTGTGTGTAATACAGAGGAGGGGGAGGGGCCGCACAATCACGGCACATCTATGAAAACAGATCTATTATAAGGCTGCGTTCACCGCCAGGCGTCCCGTGAATTGCGCAGAAAAGCACGTGTCATCGTGCACAGAACATGCGAAAAAAGCGCGTCACACTTGCAAAGCCCTCCGCTGTTATTGGCACCTCAAACGCAGCAAACAGACGTGCGTTTACGTGTGCGAAAAACGCATCCAAAAGCACGGGTAAAAAAAAAAAAAGTGTGGCGCTCAACCCCCTAAAATGTACACAAGCTTTTAATCATCGAGTAAAACAGAACAGAATACAAAATAATATAGTTTTTTTTTTTTATAGAAAATAAAAGAATAGAATAGAAAAGAATAGAGTAAAACAGAACAAAATAGAATAGAAAGTAAAAGAACAGAATAAAATAGAATAGAAAATAAGGGAATAGAATAGAATGGAATCAAATAGAATAAAAAATAGAATAAAATAGAATATAAGCTTCTTCTGAAATTCGAATTTCAAATAGAATACATTTGAATTTGAATAGAATAGAAAAGAATAGCATAGAAAAAAAAAGAATAAAATAGAAAAGAATAGAAAAAAAATATAGAATAGAATAAAATAGAAAGAATAAAACTATCTTCCGAAATTCGAATAGCATGCATTTAAATTCGAATAGAAAATAAAATATAAACAATAGAAAAGAATAGAATAAACAATAGAAAAGAATAGAATAAAATAGAAAAGGGAGCAGACTGATAGCACCATCAGGGGACAATCTCATGTCTAGACACGTGTGCTTCATTTCGTTCCGAATCGAAATTCGGACAAATTTTTCGTTATTCGGAAATTCAGATGTATGCGAATTTCCAAATTACAATAGTAAGGAATTTAAACAAATCTGAAATACCAAAACAAAATTTGGACGAAATTTTTAGAGTTTTTGAATCGAATTTGAATAGTTTTTTTTTTTTTTCCGAATTTACGAAGAGAAGAAAAAAAGAATAGAAAATAAAGGAATAGAAAAAGAAAAGAATATAATAGAATAGAATAGAAAAGAATAGAATAAAATCAAATAAAACAGAACAGAATACAAAATAAAAGAATAGATTTTTTTTTATATAGAAAATAAAAGAATAGAATATAATGCAGTAAAACAGAACAGAATACAAAATAAAAGAATAGAATTTTTTTTAGAGAGAGAATAAAAGAATAGAATATAATTGAGTAAAACAGAACAGAATACAGAATAAAAGAATATAATTTTTTTATAGAAAATTAAAGAATAGAATAGAAAAGAATAGAGTAAAACAGAACAAAATAGAATAGAAAGTAAGATAACAGAATAAAATAGAATAATAATAATAATAATTAATAACTAATAATAAATAAGGGAATAGAGTAGAATGGAATTGAATAGAATAAAGAATAGAATAAAATAGAAAGAATATAAGCATCTTCTGAAATTCGAATTTCAAATAGATTAAATTTGAATTTGAATACAATATAAAAGAATAGAATATATTAAAAAAAGAATAAAATAGAAAAGAATAAAAAAAAATAGAATTGAATAAATTCAAATTTGAATAGAATAGAAAAAAAATAATAGCATAGAAAAGAATAGGATAGAATAGAATAAACAATAGAAAAGAATAGAATAAAATAGAAAGACTATAACAATATAAATGTTTCCAAAACTCAACTAGAATACATTTGAATTAGAATAGAATAGAATAGAATAAAAAAGAAAAGAATAGAAAAGAAAAGAATAGGAAAAAAACAATAGAATAAAATGGAATAGAAAGGATATAACCATCTTCCTAAATTCGAATTTCGAATAGAATAAATTTGATTTAAAATGGAATTGGATTTGAATGCAATCTAACAGGAATTCGAAAAATTTGAATGAACAAAACGTATTCCGAAAACGAATGACATGAATTTAACTAAACAAATGTATTTTTTCAGGCGTTTTAGCGCTAGAAATAGCGCATGTAAAGCGCCTGAAAACCGCCTCCCATTCATTTCAGTGTGACTTTACACACCGGGCGGTGCACTTGCAGGGCGTTAGGAAAAATCCTGCAGGCAGCATCTTTGGGGCAGGTTGGGAGCGCTGCTCATTGCAATGAATGGGCTGCGCTTCCAAAGCACCTGAAAAGCACTTTGGAAGCATCGCAACGTGGGCATTTTTAACCCCTTCTTTGGGGTTGAAAACGCCCCGCTAGCAGCCAAAAAGCCACGCGAAAGCGCCACTTAAACAGCACTAAAGCGAAGCTAAAACGAGTGGTGCTTTAGCACTAACAGCAGTCTAAGCTTGGCTCGGACAATTGGTCCCAGTCATTATCTGCCCCCCTTTCCACATCTATGGAGCACCCTGCAGTGCTCAATACACTGCCTGCCTTTCTGGGGGGTCGCATTGTATCTGCCCTCTACTGTCTAACTGAGCTTATCTCAGCGGCCCTTCAAAGTGCCCTTGTCTGACATAAGAGATGTAGGAGAGAGAAGCCTGACATTATTGGCAGTATAGCCCATAGCCAGGGCTTTTCTCAGCGGGAACGAGGGGGAGCGTAGTTTCCAGCCTCTAGCACTAAATGCATGTAATAGTAGAGGGATGCTGGAAGGTCTATTAGGCTGGCTGCTGGGGGATCTATTGTAACTGGTGGGGATCTATTTTTGCATGGGCATTTATTGTTGCTAGGGGCGTCTTATATTGCTGTGGGGTCAATTGTTGCTGGGAGGGATCTACTGTTGAGGAAGAGGTCTAATGTTGCTTGCTGCTGGAAGATCTGTTGTTGCTGCTTGCAGTCTATTGTTGCTGAGGTGGTATTTTGTAACAGGGGGTCCATTGTTCCTGGGGGGGGGGGTATATTGTTGTGTGAGGGGTCTATTGTTGTTGGGTGATCTATTATTGCTGGGGGGATCTATTGTTGCTGGGGTGGGGTCTTTTGATGCTAGGGGGATCTATAATTGCTGGGGGGAACTATTGTTTCTGGGGTGGGGTCTATTGTTGCTGGGGGAGATCTATTGTTGTTGGGTGGATCTGTTTTTGCTGTGGGATCTATTGGTACTGGGGTGGGGTCTATTGTTGCTGTCCTCAGGGGATCTATTTTACTGCTTTTTTTTGCTAACATTAACAAGTTGCATATATATTACTTAACACCACAAAATAATACTTGGTTCTGTATTCTCTAAAAGAGGTGGTACTGGGAGGTGGGTAGGGGGTGGAACCAAGGGACGGCACTTGGGAGTGGGTAAGGGGTGGAAACAAAGTGACTGTACTTGAAGGTGGGTAAGGGGTGGAACTTGGAGGTGGGTAAGGGGTGGAACCAAGGGACGGTACTTGGAGGTGGGTACTGGGTGGAACCCAGAGACGGTACTTAGAGGTGGGTAAGGGGTGGAACCAAGGGATGGTACTTGGAGGTGGGTAAGGGGTGGAACCAAGGGATGGTACTTGGGGGTGGGTCAGGGGTGGAACCAAGGGATGGGACTTGGGGGTGGGTAGGGGGTGGAACCAAGGGACTGTACTTGGAGGTGGGTAAGGGGTGGAACCAAGGGACGGTACTCGGAGGTGGGTAGCGGGTGGAACCGAGAGACGGTACTTGGGAGTGGGTAGCGGGTGGAACCAAGGGAGGGTACTTGGAGGTGGGTAGGGGGTGGAACCAAGGGATGGTACTTTGAGGTGGGTATGGGGTGGAACCAAGGGAGGGTACTTGGAGGTGGGTAGGGGGTGGAACCAAGGGATGGTACTTTGAGGTGGGTATGGGGTGGAACCAAGGGAGGGTACTTGGAGGTGGGTAGGGGGTGGAACCAAGGGACGGTACTTGGAGGTGGGTAGGGGGTGGAACCAAGGGATGGTACTTTGAGGTGGGTATGGGGTGGAACCAAGGGAGGGTACTTGGAGGTGGGTAGGGGGTGGAACCAAGGGACGGTACTTGGAGGTGGGTAGGGGGTGGAAGCAAGGGACGGTACTTGGAGGTGGGTAGGGGGTGGAACCAAGGGATGGTACTTTGAGGTGGGTATGGGGTGGAACCAAGGGAGGGTACTTGGAGGTGGGTAGGGGGTGGAACCAAGGGATAGTACTTGGAGGTGGGTAGGGGGTGGCACCAAGGGACGGTACTCAGAGGTGGGTAGCGGGTGGAACCAAGAGACGGTACTTGGGAGTGGGTAGCGGGTGGAACCAACAGAGGGTACTTGGAGGTGGGTAGGGGGTGGAACCAAGGGATGGTACTTTGAGGTGGGTATGGGGTGGAACCAAGGGAGGGTACTTGGAGGTGGGTAGGGGGTGGAACCAAAGGATGGTACTTGGAGGTGGGTAGGGGGTGGAACAAAGGGACAGTATTTGGGAGTGGGAAGGAGGTGGAACCAAGGGATGGTACTTTGAGGTGGGTATGGGGTGGAACCAAGGGACGGTACTTGGAGGTGGGTAGGGGGTGGAACCAAGGGACAGTACTTGGAAGTGGGTAGGGGTGGAGACAAAGGGGTGAGTTCCTGCATCTATTCTCTGAGAAAAAAAACATTGCCCATAGCCCTCATTTATATTAATCTATTTGTCCCCTGCACACCAACCATATAGAAATAGTTCCCTGCTGCAGAAAAATACTCACCATCCACCCTACTTGACCTATACATACGTGATACCACCACACTCTGGCTTCATTACATTGGCTTTGAGTTGTCATATGACATCACCATCCCTTGGCTTTACTAAATTCACATCCTCAACCAAATCCTCGGAGATTCCCCTTACACCTATGGTCCAGACATCCCTGGAATGGTGGACAGGGGATGAGGGGGCACAGAGTGGCACGGGTGCTGAATGTCTAATCTGGAAACTTTTGTAGAAAGTTCTTGGAGGGGTGTCTTGGCTGTGAGGTGTTTTCAAAGGCAGGTGACGAGGACAGATGTAGGATGTCACCAAAGTGTAGGGCTGCATAGAAACGGTGTGAAAGCTTTGGCTTGTAGACACAGTAGAGAAAGTCCAAAGCCAGTCCAGGTCAGCAACAGGTAGGCAAAGTATAGCAGGCCCAAAGCCAGGCAGGGTGAGCCACGGGTAAGAAGTGTAGAGCAGAGTCAAAAGCAGGCTGGGTCAGCAACAGGTAAGCAGAGTAGAGCAGGTCCAAAAGCAGGCTGGGTCAGTAACAGGTAGGCAGAGTAGAGCGGGTCCAGAAGCAGGCTGGGTCAGAACAGGTAGGCAGAGTAGAGTAGGTCCAGACGCAGGATGGATCAGAAACAGCTTTGTAGAGTAGAGCAGGTCAAAAGGTTGGTGAAGTAAGACACAGGAAGGCAAAGTAGAGCAGGGCCAAAAGCAGGCCGGTTCAGCAACAGGTAGGCAATATAAAGCAGGTCCAGAACCCAGGTGGTTCTGCAACAGGTAGATGCGTAAAGTAGGTCCAGAAGCCAGGCAGGTCAACAACAGATAGGCAGAGTAGAGCAGGTCCAGTAGTTGACTGAGTCAGGAACAGGAAGCCAGACCAGAGCAGGTCCAGAAGCAGGCTGTATCAGCAACGGGTAGGCGGAGTAGAGCAGGTCCAGAGGTCGACCAAGTCAACAACAGCTAGGCAGAGTAGAGCAGTTTAAGAAGCAGCCTGGGTCAGCAACAAGTGTGCAGAGTAGAGCAGGTCTAGAAGCTGACTGAATCAGCAACAGACGGGATGAGTAGAGCGGGTCCAGAGGCCAGCTAGTTCAGCAACAGGTAGGCAGAGTAGAACAGGTCCAGAGGATGGCTGGATCAGCAAAAGGTAAGTGGAATAGAGAAGGTTTAGAGGCCAGCCAGGAAAGCAACAGCTAGGCATGACCAGAAGATGGCTGGGTCAGCAAAAGGTAAGAAAAGTAGAACAGATCCAAAAGAAAGCTAAATCAGCAGCATATAGACAGAGTAGAGCAGGTCCACAGGCTGGTTAGGTCAGGAACAGGTAGGCAGAGTAGAGCAGGTCCAGAGGCAGGGTGGGTCAGCAACAGGTAAGCAGAGTATTGCAAATTGGAGAGACCCGCTGGGTCAGCAAAGAGAAAGCAGAATATAGGAGGTCCATGGGCAGGCCAGGTCAGCAACAGGTAAGCAGAGTAAAGGTGGATCAGAAACAGACTGGCAGGGTAGAGCAGGTTCAAATGCAGGCCGGGTAAGCAACAGGTAGGCAGAGTAGGACAGGTCCAGAGGCCAGCTAGGTCAGCGGTAAGTGGAATAGAGAAGGTTTAGAGGCCAGCCAGGAAAGCAACAGCTAGGCATGACCAACAAGATGGCTAGGTCAGCAACAGGTAAGAAAAGTAGAACAGATCCAAAAGAAGGCTAAATCAGCAGCATATAGACAGAGTAGAGCAGGTCCACAGGCTGGTTAGGTCAGGAACAGGTAGGCAGAGTAGGACAGGTCCAGAGGCCAGCTAGGTCAGCAACAGGTAAGCAGAGTAGTGCAGTTGGAGAAGCCGACTGAGTCAGCAATGAGAAAGCAGAATATAGGAGGTCCAGGGGCATGCCAGGTCAACAACAGGTAAGCAGAGAAGAGAATGATCAGAAGCAAGCTGGCAGGGTAGAGCAGTTTCAGAAGCAGGCTGGGTAAACAACAGGTAGGCAGAGTAGGACAGGTCCAGAGGCCGGCTGGGTCAGCAATAGGTATGCAAACAGGATTAGGTTACTCAGTTCACAAGGTATCCAGCAATTTTTGGCTCAGCTCTGATCCAAAAATAGGCCTTCTGGTGCCAATAATAGAACTGGGTGGGCATGCGCGGCATGCTTGCGGATATGTGTGTGCACGTGCAAATGGCTGGCTATAACCCTAGGACATGTGTCAGAGCATGTGCATGCACACATCATCTTGTGTTCCTATGCTGACAGGGTAGCAGAGATCTGACAGACAAGGCCTTGTGGGTCCCCCAGCTGCACTGGGCAGCGCTGGGTTGGCAGCCTGGGGATGGGGGGATCACAGTGCTGTCCTGTGACCAGCTGGTACGTTGGCCATGAGACCCTCCACCATCCTCAGAGATAACAATGCAATCAGAGGAAGGCGGCTGACAGCGCTCAGACACAGAGGAAAAACCAGCAGAGTTCCTCCAATAAGAGCAGAGCTCATTATACTGACTGGACATAGATTGTCAGCTCTTGGGACTAATCCTGACACCATTCTAATACCAGTACAGAGCAGAGTCCCTCCAATAAGAGATCTGTACACTAACTGGACATAGATTGTCAGCTCTTGGGACTAATCCTGACACCATTCTAATACCAGTACAGAGCAGAGTCCCTCCCCCTCCAATAAGAGATCTGTGCACTGACTGGATATAGATTGTCAGCTCTTGGAACTAAACCTGACTCCATTTTAATACCAGTACAGAGCAGAGTCCCTCCAATAAGAGATCTGTACACTAACTGGACATAGATTGTCAGCTCTTGGGATTAATCCTGACACCATTCTAATACCAGTACAGAGCAGAGTCCCTCCAATAAGAGATCTGTACACTAACTGGATATAGATTGTCAGCTCTTGGGATTAATCCTGACACCATTCTAATACCAGTACAGAGCAGAGTCCCTCCAATAAGAGATCTGTACACTGACTGGATATAGATTGTCAGCTCTTGGGACTAATCCTGACACCATTCTAATACCAGTACAGAGCAGAGTCCCTCCAATAAGAGATCTGTACACTGACTGGGGATATAGATTGTCAGCTCTTGGGACTAATCCTGACACCATTCTAATACCAGTACAGAGCAGAGTCCCTCCAATAAGAGATCTGTACACTAACTGGATATAGATTGTCAGCTCTTGGAATTAATCCTGACACCATTCTAATACCAGTACAGAGCAGAGTCCCTCCCCCTCCAATAAGAGATCTGTACACTAACTGGACATAGATTGTAAGCTCTTGGGACTAATCCTGACACCATTCTAATACCAGTACAGAGCAGAGTCCCTCCAATAAGAGATCTGTACACTGACTGGATATAGATTGTCAGCTCTTGGAACTAAACCTGACTCCATTCTAATACCAGTACAGAGCAGAGTCCCTCCAATAAGAGATCTGTACACTAACTGGACATAGATTGTCAGCTCTTGGGACTAATCCTGACACCATTCTAATACCAGTACAGAGCAGAGTCCCTCCCCCTCCAATAAGAGATCTGTGCACTGACTGGATATAGATTGTCAGCTCTTGGAACTAAACCTGACTCCATTCTAATACCAGTATAGAGCAGAGTCCCTCCAATAAGAGATCTGTACACTGACTGGGGATATAGATTGTCAGCTCTTGGGACTAATCCTGACACCATTCTAATACCAGTACAGAGCAGAGTACACATATACACTCAGTGAGGAGGTGAGATCTCAGCCTCTAGAGGCCGCTGTGACTGTGGTCGGATTCCATCTTGTCGGAGCTCTCTCCCCGTACGCTCTGGTCTCCGGGAAGATGGCCACCGCTCCGATTAGGTGAGGGAACGTCACACGTCGGACGTGGGGATTCCGGAGGATTACCCAGAATACCCAGCGGGAAGATGGCTGCCCGGAGGTGAGAGGTGTCCCGTGTGAGAGGTGTAGTGGGGAGTGAGGAGTACAGTGGGAGATGCAAGCAGTGTGGTGGGGTGTGAGGAGTATAGGGGAAGAGTAAGGGGTACAGGGGAGAGGTGTGAGGGGTATTGTTAGAGGTATAGTGGGGGTGTCAGGAGTATAGTGGGGGGTATGGTAAGGAGTATAGTATGGTAGGGTGAGGGGTATGGTCATGGTGAGGGAGCATAATGTGGTATGGTAAGGAGTATAGTGGGGAGTATGGTAAGGAGTATAGTGGGGGTGTCAGGAGTATAGTGGGGGTGTCAGGAGTATAGTGGGGGGTATGGTAAGGAGTATAGTGGGGTGTCAGGAGTATAGTGGGGGGTATGGTAAGGAGTTTAGTATGGTAGGGTGAGGGAGCATAATGGGGTATGGTAAGAAGTTTAGTGGGGGGTGTGAGGAGTATAGTGGGGGGGGGTGTGAAGGATATATAGTGGTGGTGTGATGAGTGTAGTGAAGTATAAGGGGCATATTGTAGGGGTTTGAGGGGTATATTGATTTGTGAGGGGTATACAGAGGTGTCAGTTCAGGGTGGGGGTGACAGTTGCGGTCGGGGGGGGTGACAGTTGCAGTCGGGGGGATGACAGTTGCGGTCGGGGGGTGACAGTTGTGGGTTGGGGGGTGACAATTGCGGGTGGGGGGTGGCAATTGTGGGTGGGGTGTGTCAGTTCAGGGGGGGTGTCAGTTCAGGGGGCTGACAGTTGAGGGTGGTGGGGTGACAGTTGAAGGTGGTGGGGTGACAGTTGAGGGTGGTGGGGTGACAGTTGAGGGTGGTGGGGTGACAGTTGAGGGTGGTGGGGTGACAGTTGAGGGTGGTGGGGTGACAGTTGAGGGTGGTGGGGTGACAGTTGAGGGTGGTGGGGTGACAGTTGAGGGTGGTGGGGTGACAGTTGAGGGTGGTGGGGTGACAGTTGTGGGTTGGGGGGTGACAGTTGTGGGTTGGGGGGAAAGTTGAGGATGGGGGGGGAGTCTGTTGCGGGTGGGGGGTGTTCAGTGCTGGTCTGTTATTAGATAAATATACTAACAGATAAAAGTGCGGTAAATTTATTTGTTTTTCTGGTATGTGTCAGCTCATCCACATCTTCCACCATTAACTGAAACTGGGATCTGCCTGCAGTCTCTGTGTGTGTGTCTTTGGTATGTGTCCTTCCCTATCTGTTGCCCTGTGCGAGCAACCATGACATTATTTGTTTTTCTGGTCTGTCTTACCTAAGTTTTATGAGTTGATCTTGTCTTGGCCTCTTGCTATTCTGACTTTTGAAGCAAAAAATTCACTTTGATTGCTAGGCACTCTTATAGTCACTCATGATTAATTAACGAACTTCAACCCCACCCCTATAACAGTATATATTTGAGCATCCTTAAGGGGGGAGCACATTGTTCGGGGGAGCACATTGTATGGGGCTTCCATCCTTAAGGCTTCTATCTCTAAGTGATTCTTTCTACAAGTGATATGCACTTCAATCTCTGCTCTTCAGCGATTGCACGAAGCAAACAAATACAGCAATCTGCACTGAAAGCAGCTAACAGACTGCAGGTGACCCGTCTCTCTATTAAGCTCTCCTTCCACTCTATAACATGCACTCTCTACCACTGCTTCTGACACTCCTCTCCTCTCTCCTCAAACTCTCTTACCTTCACCCCCCCTCTCCACCCGCCTGCTTATACATATCACCCTGCCTTCTGTCTTCTCCCTACTACTGCTCCTACCAACTCTCGCTCATTCTACATCCATACACTGATAAAACCTCCAGTACTCTGAGACATGCCCCTTCACATAAATCACAGTCCCACATTACCTCCCTCGCCCTCCTGCTTCTCCTAATCTCTGGTGACATATCCCCAAACCCTGGGCCACCATCATCTGTCTTTGCCCAACGCTCCCATCCCCCTACACCCTCTGGCAGGAGCCGCAACCCACAGAACTTGGTCTCTATTCCTCTTTCCAAAACCAGTCCCCCCTTTTCCTGTGCCCTGTGGAATGCACGTTCTGTCTGCAACAAACTCACCGCCCTCCACGACCTCTTCATCACAAATTCCTTTAACCTACTTGCCATTACTGAAACCTGGCTTCATGAATCGGATACTATTTCTCCTGCTTCCCTCTCCCACGGGGGCCTTCTCTGGACTCACTCCCCCAGACCAAGTGGACGGAAGGGAGGTGGAGTGGGAATCCTTCTAGCCCCATGCAGCACCTATCAGGTTCTTCACCCACCGCCCTCTCTGACACTCTCCTCTTTTGAGGCACACTGCATTCGTCTTTTCTCTCCCATTTCTCTAAGAATTGCTGTCATCTACCGGCCCCCTGGACCAGTATCAGCCTTTCTTGATGACTTCTCTGCCTGGCTACCCTACTTTCTCTCTTCTGAAATCCCCACAATCATTCTTGGGGACTTCAACATCCCTGTTAACACTAACACTACTATTACTTCTAAACTTCTCAGTCTAACCTCATCGCTTGACCTGAAGCAATGGATACAGGCTCCTACCCACTCCAATGGCAACACCCTTGACCTTGCCTTCTCCTATCTATGCACTCCGTGCAACCTTTCCAACAATCCACTCCCACTCTCTGATCACCACCTTATTACTTTTGCTCTCTCCCTGTCTTCCACCTCTTCTCCCTCCAACCGCCTAACAGTTACACGCAGAAACCTTCGCCACCTCAACCCTTCTCTTCTCTACTCTGCTACTGATCACCTCTATGACAAAATCTCCCCCCTGTCCTGCCCCAACCAAGCTACTTTCATCTACAACAGCTCACTGTCTTCCGCCCTAGACAAGCTTGCCCCCCTCACTACACGCAGAATTAGGCCCCGACTGCTACAACCCTGGCAAACAGATGACACCAGAAGTCTCAGAAAACGTAGCCGCGCTCTTGAGCGCCTGTGGCATAAGACTAAGACCCAGGAAGACTTCACACATTATAAATCTGCCCTCCTAAAATACTACTCCTGCCTTCACACTGCCAAACAGACCTACTTTATCACACTCATCAACACCTTCTCATCCAGTCCACGTCAACTCTTCTCTACCTTCAACACTCTACTCTGTCCTCCACTGCCTCCACCCACCAACTCACTCACTGCCCAGGAGATTGCCAATCACTTCAAAACTAAGATTGATACAATTCACGAGGAGATCGCCAATGCGCAAAAACCTCCCCATGCAACACCCCATGTCCACAGACACAATCATTACTTCCCTCATTCAACCCTGCTACTACTACTGAGGTTGCTAAACTTTTTTCTAGCACTCATCTAACCACTTGCCCCCTGGATCCTGTTCCCTCGCAAATGCTACGCTCACCCTCTGACTCAATTCTACGCTCTCTAACTCACATTTTCAACCTCTCCCTCTCTTGTGGCATCTTCCCAAACTCTCTAAAACATGCACTAGTCACCCCCATACTAAAAAAGCCCTCACTGGATCCCACCAGTCTCAACAACTTACGTCCCATCTCCTTACTCTCCTTCTCCTCCAAACTTCTTGAAAGACTGGTCTACAACCGACTAAGCGACCATCTGACCATAAATAAACTTCTTGATCCCCTTCAGTCCGGTTTTCGCCCTCAACACTCCACGGAAACTGCTCTCCTTAAACTCTCAAATGACCTACTAATGGCTAAAGCCAATGGACACTACTCTATACTACTTCTCCTGGATCTCTCTGCTGCCTTTGACACAGTGGACCATCCTCTCCTCCTCAAAAAACTCCACTCCTTTGGTCTCCGTGACTGTACTCTTCGCTGGTTCTCATCCTACCTATCCCACCGCTCCTTCAGTGTCACTTACAACTCTACTTCCTCCTCTCCTCTTCCTTTTTCCGTTGGGGTCCCCCAAGGTTCTGTTCTCGGACCTCTCCTTTTCTCAATCTACACCACCTCCTTGGGTCAGTTGATTGCCTCCCACGGCTTTAAATATCATCTCTACGCTGATGACACCCAAATCTATCTCTCCACCCCCCAGCTCTCTCTATCTGTCTCCTCACGCATTACCAACTTACTAGCAGACATATCAGCCTGGATGTCACATCACTTTCTCAAACTCAACCTATCCAAAACCGAGCTCATGATATTTCCTCCCTCAGGTGCCACTTCCCCTGATCTACCTGTCAAGATCAACGGCTCAACTATCAACCCATCTCCCCACGCCAAGGTCCTAGGTGTAATCCTGGACTCTGAACTAACCTTCCGGCCCCACATCCTATCACTATCCAAAGCTTGCCGCCTCAATCTTCGCAACATCTCCAAGATACGCCCCTTCCTAACCAATGACACCACAAAGCTTCTAATCCACTCCCTGGTCATCTCCCGCCTCGACTACTGCAACTCCCTCCTCATTGGTTTACCTCTAAATAGGCTATCCCCACTTCAGTCCATCATGAACGCTGCGGCCAGGCTCATCCACCACACAAACCGATCAGCGTCTGCTACACCCCTCTGCCAATCCCTCCATTGGCTGCCACTCAGTCACCGAATCAAATTCAAGATACTAACTATAACTTACAAAGCCATCCACAACCTGGCCCCCAGCTACATCTCTAACCTAGTCACAAAATACCAACCTAATCGTTCTCTTCGCTCCTCCCAAGACCTCCTGCTCTCTAACTCCCTTGTCACCTCATCCCATGCTCGCCTCCAGGACTTCTCCAGAGCCTCCCCCATCCTCTGGAATGCTCTACCCCAATCCGTCCGATTTTCTCCTACTTTATCCACTTTCAGACGATCCCTGAAAACTCATCTCTTCAGAGAAGCCTATCTGGCCCCCACCTAACAACTGTACACTTATCTTCTCCATCAGCACATCACCCACAGTTATTACCTCTTGTATCTCTTGACCTTCCCTCTTAGATTGTAAGCTCTAAGGAGCAGGGCCCTCTGATTCCTACTGTATCAAATTGTATTGTATTTGTACTGTCTACCCTCAAGTTGTAAAGCGCTACGTAAACTGTTGGCGCTATATAAATACTGTATAATAATAATAATAATAATACATTTCAAAGTGATTAATTCACATTCACCTCCAGTGAATATGTGACAGACTGTAATAAAAACGCCCAATAAAAACTCTCGATTGCTGAAAAACTTCAATCCAAAACAATGCGCGCTCCATGACGTTTTTTACAGAAAATCTGTGCAGGTAGACGATCACCACCAACCTCAGTGTGCAATGCCGGCTCTCCTCACTTCAAGACCCCCCCCCCCCCCTTTGGGTCTAATGACACTTTTCAATAATAAGACTCCAGTTTGTGATCAACTCGCAAATAATCAGGTTCCAGCTGACGGCTCCAGGTTTGGAAAAACTTCTCCACAGCCAGCTGATTGATTTGCGCAGTAAAGAAACGTATTGAAACAGCTCTCCTCCCTCACTACACATCAAGAGTAACGAGACACCGGAAGTGTCGTCACCGGCTCCTTCTGACGCCTTGCCGCGCGTGACTTTCTCAGGGGAAATCCTTGCGAAGGTCACGTGACCTGTGACGCAACGCGTCGGGAGAAGCCGGTGACGACACTTCCGGTGTCTCGCTACCCTGGATGTGTAGTGAGGGAGGAGAGCTGTTTCAATACATTTCTTTACTGCGCAAATCAATCAGCTGGCTGTGGGGAAGTTTTTCCAAACCTGGAGCCGTCAGCTGGAACCTGATTATTTGCGAGTTGATCACAAACTGAGTCTTATTATTGAAAAGTGTCATTAGACCCAAAGGGGGGGGGGGGGTCTTGAAGTGAGGAGAGCCGGCATTGCACACTGAGGTTGGTGGTGATCGTCTACCTGCACAGATTTTCCGTAAAGACCGTCACGGAACGCCGCGGATTGTTTTGGATTGAAGTTTTTCAGCAATCGAGCGTTTTTATTGTGCATGTTTATTACAGTCTGTCACATATTCACTGGAGGTGAATGTTTATTAGTCATTTTGAAATTTAGCGCACTGTTATCTGTTAGTATATATGATTTATGCGGTGTCAGAACACATTTGAATAGTCGCAGCTGTTTTTCATTTTCATTAACCATTTATCAATTTCATTTTAGCGCTTAAGTTACCACATTTTATTTTTACTGTTATTAGATAAGATGACAATGTGTTTTTTTTTTTTTCCCCCATTTCCAGGTGAACCGCTCACTGTCTGTGTTGCTGCAGATGTTCTCAAAGGAGGCGGAGCTGTCATTTCACAAAGAGGCGGAGCTGGAAGGTAGGAGAACGCAGAGCTCAGAATTGTATTGCGTCACTTTAACTGACAATTGCGCGGTCGTGCGATGTTGCACCCAAACAAAATTGACGTCCTTTTTTTTCCCCACAAATAGAGCTTTCTTTTGGTGGTATTCGATCACCTCTGCGTTTTTTTTATTTTTTGCGCTATAAACAAGAAAAAGCGACAATATTGAAAAAAAAAAAAGCAATATTTTTTACTTTTGGCTATAATAAATATCCCCCAAAAATATCTAGTTCAGTTTAGGCCGATGCGTATTCTACATATTTTTGGTAAAAAAAAATAGCAATAAGCGTATATTGATTGGTTTGCACAAAAGTTATAGCGTCTACCAAATAGGGGATAGATTTATAGCATTTTTATTATCATTTTTTTTTATTATTATTAGTAATGGCGGCGATCTGCAATAATTTTTTAGCATTTTTATTATTATTATTTTTTTCATTAGTAATGGCGGTGATCTGCAATTTATTTATTTTTTTTCTTTTTATCGTGACTGCGACATTATGGCGGACACTTTTGACACTATTTTGGGACCATTGTCATTTATACGGCGATCAGTGCTATAAAAATGCACTGATTACAGTATAAATGACACTGGCAGGGAAGGGGTTAAACACTAGGGGTCAATCAAGGGGTTAAGTGTGTCCTAGGGAGTGATTTTAACTGTAGGGGGGATGGGCTACCACTGACATGACAGAGATCACTGCTTCCGACGACAGGGAGCAGTGATCTCTGTCATGTCACTAGGCTGAACGGGGAAATGCCTTGTTTACATAGCCATCTCCCCGTTCTTCCGCTCCGTGACACGTTCGGGGGACACCGCCACAATGCTGCATCTTAAAGGGGACGTACCTGTACGCCCATTTGCCCAGCCGTGCCATTGTGCCGACGTACATCATTGTGCGCTGGTTGGCATGTGGTTAAGAAGGTGAGATCACGGTCTATGTTGGCGTTAGAGGAATTGTAAAAGCCGAAGGTTTTTTTTTTTTTACCTTAATGCATTCTATGCATTAGGCCCCTTTCACACATACGGACCGTTCAGGCCCACCTGTCAGTTTTTCAGGCGGACCTGAACGGACGCTCCATTCACCTCTATGGAGTGACGGATGTCAGCGTTGACATGTCTGCTGACGTCCGATCCGCTCCAATCCGCTAAATGTAGACGGATGGAAAACCTATTTTCCATCCATCTGGCGGATCGGATGAAAACGGACCGCTTCTCCGGTATATAGAGGAGAGGAGATCGGAGATCTGACAGGTTCATCCCTGCACAGTGAGCGGAGACGGACCTGTCATCCGCCGGCCCAGCGGGGATCAACAGAGCGATCCCTACTGAGCAAGCTGAGTCCGTCAAAACGGACATTACTGTGTGAAAGGGACCTTGAAGAGGAAGTAAACCCTGATGGGTTTTACTTCCTCTTTTGCTCCCTGCAAAGCCTGCAAATTAAAAGCATAATGGGCTAGTATGCATCGTATACTAGCCCATTGTGTGACACTTACCTGCAAACGAATCCATCGCTGTCCCCTGTGCAGGCTGCGTCCATCTTCGCCCTTCTTCCTTCCGGGGACCGCGGGCTCTGTGACTGGCCGAAGCCGCGCGACGTCACTCCCGCGCATGTCGATAACGGCACACGCTGGGGGAAGAAAGGGCACGGAGGTCCGTTTCTTCACAGCGCATGCGCCGATTACATCATCGGCGCAGTACAAGTGAAATATCTCCTAGACGGCGCACGTTTAGGAGATATTTCCACTACCTATAGGTAAGCCTTATTCTAGGCTTACCTATAGTTAAAAGTCACTAGGGAGGGTTTACAAACACTTTAAGAAAAAAAAAAAAAAACCTTCTGTGTGTAGCAGCCTCCCCAGCACCCCTTAATACTTACCTGAGCCCCCTCTCTCTCCAGCGATGTCCACTAGTGTCTAAGCCGTCCTGGACACTCCTGAGCCCCATTGGCTGTCAATCTAAATCAATCAGCCAATCCGGTGCGAGAGGGGGTGGGGCCAGGAAGGGCTCCGCTCCTGAATGGATACACAGAGCTCTGATTTGGCTCAGGTGCCCCCATAGAGAGCGAGAAATAAAAAGAGAGAAGGGCGCACCGGCCATGTGTATTATCTTTTGTAAAACATTTATTTAAGTAAATGATAAAGGAAATTACTCACAAGCAGTAGAGTATCATGTGCCATGAACCTTGGACATCAGCTTGCAACAAGTGGTTAAAATGATGAACAAAGCCTTCCAAAGGTCTATCAGAGGAAAATTCATAAAACACTGCTCACTAACGCGTTTCGAAGGGCTCGTCCCTTCTTCATCAGAGCTCAGCAGTGAACCCTCCTTCAGTAGGTCCTGTATATATAGTGAATGCCAAAAAAGGCCCAATCAATGGATGGGGCAGGGCACATGGGGCTCCTCCCTCTCTGAAAAGTCCTCCCTCCTACACTTTTGCCTGTGCAAGTGGATGGCCCATCATGGTTTAGTTGGTTAGTAGATACATTGATGAATAGATTCATTCATAGATAGATATAATATAATAAAGAAGTTGATGAGTGTCACTGTAGTGTAGTACAGTTAGGACCCAGCAGGGGCTAACCATAGGAGTGCATGATCAGCAGTGATAGATGTGTACATGTAAAAACGTCCATATATATAAACATATATAGCGAGGCACAGAAAGGTGCAGAGAGGCATAGGGTGGATGCATCTGTATGGCGGGGAAGGGAGTCTCATGTAAATAAGCCGATATGCAAAGAGATGGACACTATACCTTTGGTGCTCAGTACACTCAGATCGCTGTGTGGCTGCAGTGTGTATGAGAGGGGGCGCGGCCCGCCGATCCTATCAGGATGTACACACGGGGTTGGAACGCACGCCAGTGCGCTTGCGTTCCAAACAAGAGGAAGGGGCGGTGTGCGTCATTTCCTCTGTGCCCGCTGCCGCTTACCGATGACGTCAGCGGCAGGGGATAGAGCGGCGCCGTACTGCTGGAGGCAGACGCTCGAGGGGGCGGGGCCGGCACAATACAGATCACGGGTCTGCCCTGTAGACAGCCACATGAGGGTGGTGCCTAGAAAAACCGGCCTTCGCTTAATGAATCACGGGGGCCACTGCATATTGGCAAGCAGTAAACATATGCATATCAAATATAATTACCTAAAGTCAATACTGACTGATGGATGATATACAGCTTGTATAGTGTTGTACTAGATAGCATTTAGGATTGTCAGCAGTGCTAGTAGTACATGTATTTACAGTATTAGCAGTATTAAAGGATGCACAACTCATATGCCCATCTGCACATAACGTGAATGCCCATATCACTGTGTATCATGAGACTCTAAAAGTGAAGGTCTAATCCAGGCCAGACTAAAATGTAAAAACATTAAAAGTATATAAAAAAACAATAAAAAATTAATTATTATAATTGTGTAAAAGAGTAGAATAAAAAGTTCTTACCGAATATGAGAAAAGGAGGGGGGGGGGAGGGGGAAATGAATTGCACCAGGATTGTACTGAAGGAGTGGACACATGTGGCACATACAGTAACTGACATAATGACTACTTAGTGCTAATGTGCTCATGATAATCATCAGAAACTTACAACGGAGGGGGGATGGGAAGGATGTATATGTAAATATATATATATATATATATATATATATATATATATATATATATATATATATATATATATATATATATATATATACACATATATATTTTTTATGATGTTTCCAGGCAAAGGCCGGGTGGTCCCTTCCTCCTCACTGTGTGCAACATGTGTAACGTGACAAACTTGTCGTTGGAATATATTACAACGAGATACCTATATCATGAATGCTAAAGATATCAACAATGGTACCACAGTAATAACATTACCACATAATAGTAATTCAGTGTATATTTGATTAACCATAGATCACTGGGGAAATGTGAAATATGATACACCAAATAGAGCTGAAAGGATACATCAGAATGCAACAATCGAAAGTCGACCTAGGGCCAGAAGCATAAAAAACAGAAGATGTGCGTGCGTGGACAAAGTGTCAGTGGCATTTAGAAGCGCCATGGGTGGGTACTATAGGGTCACGTGATTTTGTGAACCTCAGGGTCTTCATTCAGGCCCCCAGGGGTCATGCTCCCAAGGGTGAAGATCCAATAGGCTTCGCGTTTGCAGAGCTTTTGGTGTCTCCTACCCCTATCGAGGCCGCCTCCAATGGATTCAATCCCGAACACTTTCATGCCTGATGGATCACCGTGATGAACTTCCTGAAAGTGCCGAGGGACCGGATACTTGACACGTGTATTTTTGATGTCTCATTTGTGTTCGCCAATACGCACTCTCATAGGGCGGGAGGTACGACCTACATACAGGCGTCCACATGGACAAAGAATACCGTATACCACGTAGTCCGTCCCACAGTTAATGAACTGCTTCAGATGATGTATTTTACCGTCTCTGCCAGTGACTGACTTCTTTCTGTGCCACATGTATTGACATGTGCCACAGTTCCTGACACTACATTTGTAGCTACCTTTCTGGTCAAATATCGTAGACCATGCATTTATGGACCTATTACGGGGCTCCCTCACCATACTGGGGGCTATAAGACCTCTCAAGTCTCGTGGTTTTCTATATACTATGTTTGGGCCATCAGAAAGGTGCTCACTTAACACTGGATCGTGTTTCAGAATACTCCAGTTTTTCCGTAAAATGCTTTGTATCTCAAAGGCTTTGTTGGTGTATTGTGTGGAAAAACGAGTCTGTATGGTGTCCTGATTGATAGAGGAAATGGACGGTGGATCATATGTCGGAGTATCGTCATATAAGCGGGCATATTTATTGAAGGCAGTCTCAATAAGGGTGGAGTCATAGCCCTTATCCAGGAACTTATCACGAAGGACCTTGCTTTGCTCTAAGTAGTCGCATTTCTTGGTGCACGTACGCTTCAGACGGCAAAACTGTCCAAACGGGACATTTCTAATCCATCTAGGATGGTGATTGCTGCCAGCGTGCAAGAAGGAATTACCACCACTAGATTTGAAATGTGTTCTAGAGAGAATGTTACCATCAGAGTCACTCCTAAGCTCGAGGTCTAGAAAGACAAGGTTCTCACTATTGATGACGTGAGTGAAGCTGATACCAAAGGGGTTCCCTCTACAATGGTCAAGGAAGAGATGTAGTTCCTGATCAGTCCCATCCCAAATAATGAGAATGTCATCAATATATCTGGCATAGAGGACCAGGTTCGCTCCATATGGGTTGTTGTTCCAAATGGATAGTTCTTCCCAGTATCCCATAAAAATATTGGCATAGCTTGGGGCGAACCTGGCCCCCATGGCTGTGCCTTTAGTCTGCAGGTAGTGTTCTCCGAGAAATGAGAAGTGGTTGTGCGTGAGAGAATACTCAATACAGTCAAGCACAAATTTGGCCTGCACTGAATTGAGTGCACCCTCTTTGGACAAGTAATAATTAGCCGCCCTTAGGCCATAAGTATGGTCAATTGATGTGTAGAGCGAGGCTACATCTAGGGAAAGCCATTTGTACCTCGGCTGCCAGACATAGTGAGACAGTATTTCCAGCATGTGGCTCGAATCCCTAACGAAAGATGGAAGGCTGGTCACTATACCCTGTAAAAAGTGATCTATATAGCAACCCACATTACTTGTAATGCTATCAATACCTGCAATAATAGGCCTGCCAGGAGGATTGGCCTCATTCTTGTGCACCTTAGGTAAATGATAGAAATGTGGGGTTAGGGCATGTCTATTGTAGAGAAAGTGATACTCGATTTTAGTAAGGACCCCATCCAATAGGGCTTTGTCCAAGAGTAGCTTCAGGTCTTTCGTGTATTCTATAATGGGATCTTTTTTGAGTCTAACATAGGTTTCTGTATCCCCTAGTAACCTCATTGCCTCGGCAATGTAGTCAGCTCTATTTTGAATGACCAGACTACCGCCTTTGTCGGCTTTCCGAATGATGATGTCCTGATTCTGCTTGAGACTACTGACAGATAGCCCCAATGGATCAAGATGTTTATTAAACTTGCTACCTTTAGTATTGGTATGGTGGAATTTCTTTTTAAAAGATTCAAAGACAACATCATAAAAAGTCGATATAAATTTGCCTTTGGCCCAATGTGGAAAAAACGAGGATTTAGGTGCAAAGGGAGTGTGAGCAATGGCTGTATCACTAGAATGCTTGTAGGATGTTGGTAGCTCATAGTGTTCCGCTTCTGCATATAGTTCTTCTAGAATATTTAGAGCAGAGTCATCCTCTGTACTATTACTCGCAGGAGAGCAGAGAAATGACTCAGTGATGCTGTTTGCAGTGGTCTTTCCATTATCTTTCAATAGGTAGTACCGTTGAAGGGTAAGTTTACGTATATACCTATTGAGGTCGATGAATAATTCGAATAGATTGGGGGCACTGGGAGGGGCATAATTAAGACCTTTTCTGAGCAGATCTAGCTCCGCATCAGTGAACACAGAGCTGGACAGATTGTAGATTTTAATGGTTGCATGAGTGCAATTTACACTCTGCCTCTTTTTGTGTCCCTTACCTCCTCTTCTACCTCTTCTTGTTCCTCCTCCCGTTTCCTTGACTTTTTTGTTGTTGACAGAGTGGATGGTTGAGGGTTTAAAGTCCCATTCTCCGTTGCGGACCCCTCCATTCTCGCAACATCCAGTTCTAAAAAAGTCAATGGGGGTGTGACATTGGCTATACTACCATTACAAAGATCAGATTCTAGATTGTCTAGAATGGTGAAGGGATTGTAAGTGGTTATAGATGGATCAAACACTAGCTCGCTACTAATAGCCATAGGGGGGACCCCAGACCCAGTGTTAGTGGGCGGTGGTACGACTGCACTGGAGGTGGAGTGCTCTCTCCCAGAGAGTGAGAGGCTGGTGAGTCTACTGTCTGAGCCTTCAGCTGTCAAAGGGCCAGGTAAATGGGGAGATGAAGCTGCATGAGAGACTCCATTCCCCGTCATGCGATCCCTAATAGACGGTCGACGTCCACTGTAAGCGCTTAAACTGTTCTTTTTAAGCGAGTGTCTAGTGCTACTACTGTGTATTTTACCATCCTTGATATGGCTAGAGTCATCAGTGTACCTGGTACACTGAGGCTGAGATGGATAAACAGCATGAGATGAACAGGTGGGATGGATGGACCCACTGGTAGTGTGATTACTTCTATCATTATTGTGCTTTTTATTTTTATTTTTATTTCTATTATTGTTATTATAAGTGTTAGTTTTATTATTATTGTGGGGCCTGCCCTTAGAATTATTAGGTCCTTTGACCTTATCTGCAGGAAGCCTGGGTTTCTTCCAGTTGAACTCCCTATTGTTTAGGTAGTCTAACCTGTCTCGCTCAAACTTTCCAGATTTTTTACTGATGAGGTTAGTCTCATAAGCCATCATCTGTTCATTAATTTTGAGATCCCAACTTTCAAAAGTGGACACATCTGAAAATGTGGATAGGCTCTCTTGCAATATATTGATATCAGCACGAATTTTAGTTAAATTGCGCTCCCTCTGGACAATAATAAACTGTAACCACAATTGATTGCAATCACGTAAGCAAGAAATCCATTTAGCTTTGAGATCATCATCAAGAAAGGAGCATAGCTTAGTAATTCTAAGGCCCCTAGGGACTCGTTTAAATTCTACATATTTCTGCAAGAGCAGAATGTCCCACCATTGTAACATCTCCTTCTCCAGTAAATCTTTTAGCTCATGAAATAAAGATATCATTTTGTCCTCTCTTAATGGGGTTGGCTCATCCATGGCACATATTGCAGTATCTTCATTGTTAGGGTTCTCCAGTTCGAATGAGTCAATACTTGTGGTGAAACCTTTAGCCAATGAAGATCTTCTTAGCTGCCTTTCCTCAATTGATATAACCATTGTCGGTAAGACAGAGTCTGAACAGGATGGGTGACGAACTACTCTGCAGCTGGAGACCCCAACACAATCAACCGATAGAAAAACAGAAAATGACTCCTGCGCACAAGTGGTCGACCCAATAGATCAAAGGGATACACTGGCCTTGCTGCCCTCAAGGATGGGGAATCCTAGCAGACACAGAAATAAAAAGAGAGAAGGGCGCACCGGCCATGTGTATTATCTTTTGTAAAACATTTATTTAAGTAAATGATAAAGGAAATTACTCACAAGCAGTAGAGTATCATGTGCCATGAACCTTGGACATCAGCTTGCAACAAGTGGTTAAAATGATGAACAAAGCCTTCCAAAGAGAGCTGCTGGCTGAGGGGGGCCACTCGACAGGAGGGAGGGGTCAGGAGCAGCAAAGAGGGACCCGAGAAGAGGAGGATTTGGGCTGCTCTATGCAAAACCAACTGCACAGAGGAGGTAAGTATGACATGTTTGTTATTTAAAAAACTAAAAAAAAACTAGACTTTACAAATCACTCTAGGGAATACGGTGTTGTCACTTCCTATCAGGCCACGGGTGAGAAGGTGACATCTTTTCCACTCTGCTTGCTCCTCCGGTCAGTTCAGACACTGCAGCAGTCCTTAATTGTCTCCTAGGACAGCTCCTCTTCCAGTCTGACTGCAGCTGTGCAGGTGATGTGAGGATGGATTTAGGTTTTTACACTTCTGGAATGTTAATATACATTTGATTAAGTTTTAAGGAAAAAACAACAAAATGTAAAAAAAATTTTGTATACCTTCCCGACAACCTACCTTCCTCCAGGTTATGCCCCGACTCACCTAATGCCTGCAGCTGACTCGCTGCACCGGCTTCCTAAGCTTTTGGTTGCAGCTATCAGATGATGTCCGGGAAGATGGTGCGTCTGCATTGTGCATGAGATGTAGATTTTGGGGAGGTATTCCCTGATCGGTGATTGGTAGTGGCAGAGAAGTCACTACTGCTGTATAATAACTACCCCCCCCCCCCCCCCCCCCGCTCCGCTCCACCCGTCGTCTGTATCTTTGGATTTTGACCCTCTCCACATCTTCACTGCTGATGGACTTTGGCTGCATATCATATTCTTGTAAGTCTCGCCTGGCCGCTCAGAGTATTGGTGAATCAGTGTATGGTGCAGGATGCCGGGTGCCTGACAGACCATTCCAAGGCAAGTTTGAGACCCCGTACTGTGTGCCTGAGGGGAGTGATTATTATGGGGATGTGGGGGTGGGGATCAGTGATTAGAGGATGGGGGGCGTTGGGTGTGACAGGAGTTTTGAGGCATGAGGTTAATTGGAGAATGTGTTTAGAGAAAATGGGATTAGGCCCATTATTGAGTGGGTGAGGTAGGAGTTGGGGCCAATCACTGGTGGATGTTGTGAGATGGGGAAGCGGGGGTTAGTGATTGGGGGCAGTGATTTGGGAAGAAGGGGGAAGATTGCAGGTGGTCTGTGAGTGATAATGGACTATTGGTGAATCCAAGTGCAGAGCCGGGTGCTGGGCACCTGACGGGACTTCTCAAGGCAAGTTTGAGACCAGCTACTGTGTCTATGAGGGGGTTGGGGACAGTGATTGAGGGACAATTTGGGGGGGGGGGGCTGGGGGCAGTGATTAGGGGGTAATGGGGGAGGAGGAGCTGGTGGCAGCGATTGATAGTGATGGAGGAGCCAGGTTATGGGTGATAATTGAGGGGTGATGGGAATTGAGGAATGTGATTGAGGGTTAATGTTAATTGGAGGATGTGTTTAGACAAAATGGGATTAATTGAGGGAGGAGGATATGGGCTGGGGCCAATGACTGGTGGATGTTGTGAGAGGGTGTTGGGAGCATGGGTTAGGGGAAGAAATTGGGGGATTTGAGGGCTTGGAGCAATGATTAAGGGGGGGGGATGAGGATTGGGGACAGTGATTTCAGGGAGGTGGTGGTTGGGGACAGTAATTGGTTTGTACAAAGAATAGGGAAAATGATTGCAGTATGATAGAAAATTGTGGGTAGTGATTGAGGGGTAATAGGAGTTGTGGGCAGTGATTGGCATATGATGGGGGATTGGGGCAGTAATTGGAGGATAATGGGGGTTTGGGCAGTGATTGGAGGATGATGAGGGATTTGAGCAGTGATTGGCGGGTGATGAGGGATTTGGGCAGTGATTGGCGGGTGATGAGGGATTTGGGCAGTGATTGGCGGGTGATGAGGGATTTGGGCAGTGATTGGCGGGTGATGAGGGATTTGGGCAGTGATTGGCGGGTGATGAGGGATTTGGGCAGTGATTGGCGGGTGATGAGGGATTTGGGCAGTGATTGGCGGGTGATGAGGGATTTGGGCAGTGATTGGCGGGTGATGAGGGATTTGGGCAGTGATTGGCGGGTGATGAGGGATTTGGGCAGTGATTGGCTGGTGATGGGGGATTTGAGAAGTGATTGGAGGGTGATGGGGGATTTGAGCAGTGATTGACGGGTGATGGGGGATTTGGGCAGCGATTGGCGGGTGATGGGGGATGTGGGCAGCGATTGGTGGGTGATGGGGGATTTGGGCAGCGATTGGTGGGTGATGGGGGATTTGGGCAGCGATTGGCGGGTGATGGGGGATTTGGGCAGCGATTGGCGGGTGATGGGGGATTTGGGCATCGATTGGCGGGTGATGGGGGATTTGGGCAGCGATTGGCGGGTGATGGGGGATTTGGGCAGCGATTGGCGGGTGATGGGGGATTTGGGCAGCGATTGGCGGGTGATGGGGGATTTGGGCAGTGATTGGCGGGTGATGGGGGATTTGGGCAGCGATTGGCGGGTGATGGGGGATTTGGGCAGCGATTGGCGGGTGATGGGGGATTTGGGCAGCGATTGGCGGGTGATGGGGGATTTGGGCAGCGATTGGCGGGTGATGGGGGATTTGGGCAGCGATTGGCGGGTGATGGGGGATTTGGGCAGCGATTGGCGGGTGATGGGGGATTTGGGCAGCGATTGGCGGGTGATGGGGGATTTGGGCAGCGATTGGCGGGTGATGGGGGATTTGGGCAGCGATTGGCGGGTGATGGGGGATTTGGGCAGCGATTGGCGGGTGATGGGGGGTTTGGGCAGTGATTGGTGTATGATGGGGGATTGGGGCAGTGATTGGAGGATGATGGGGGTTTGGGCAGTGATTGGAGGATGATGGGGGATTTTGGCAGTGATTGACATATGAGGGATTTGGGCAGTGATTGGCGGGTGATGGGGGATTTGAGCAGTGATTGGCGGGTGATGGGGGGTTTGGGCAGTGATTGGAAGGTGATGGGGGGATTAGGGCAGTGACTGAAGGGTGATGGGGATTTGGACAGTGATTGGAGGGGGATTTGGGCGGTGATTGGAGGGTGATGGGGGATTTGGGCAGTGATTGGAGGGTGATGGGGGATTGGGGCAGTGATTGGAGGGTGATGGGGGATTGGGGCAGTGATTGGAGGATAATGGGGGTTTGGGCAGTGATGGAGTTTTAAGACAGGGGGCAATGATTGGGGCATGGCGGATAGGGGCAACGATTGGGGGATGATGGGGATTGAGGACAGCGAAGGAGTGTTGCAAGGATAGATGCAGTGATTGGGGCATGACGGACTGGAGTAACGATTGGGGCAACGATGGCAGGATGATGGGGGATTGAGGGCAGCATTGGAGTGTTACAAGGATAGGTGCAGGGATTGAGGGATGATGGGGGGTTGGAGGCAATGATTGGGTTATTATGAGTGATAAGGGCAGTGATTGGCGGGTGATGAGGGATTTGGGCAGTGATTGGCGGGTGATGAGGGATTTGGGCAGTGATTGGCGGGTGATGAGGGATTTGGGCAGTGATTGGCGGGTGATGAGGGATTTGGGCAGTGATTGGCTGGTGATGGGGGATTTGAGAAGTGATTGGAGGGTGATGGGGGATTTGAGCAGTGATTGACGGGTGATGGGGGATTTGGGCAGCGATTGGCGGGTGATGGGGGATGTGGGCAGCGATTGGTGGGTGATGGGGGATTTGGGCAGCGATTGGCGGGTGATGGGGGATTTGGGCAGCGATTGGCGGGTGATGGGGGATTTGGGCATCGATTGGCGGGTGATGGGGGATTTGGGCAGCGATTGGCGGGTGATGGGGGATTTGGGCAGCGATTGGCGGGTGATGGGGGATTTGGGCAGCGATTGGCGGGTGATGGGGGATTTGGGCAGCGATTGGCGGGTGATGGGGGATTTGGGCAGCGATTGGCGGGTGATGGGGGATTTGGGCAGCGATTGGCGGGTGATGGGGGATTTGGGCAGCGATTGGCGGGTGATGGGGGATTTGGGCAGCGATTGGCGGGTGATGGGGGATTTGGGCAGCGATTGGCGGGTGATGGGGGATTTGGGCAGCGATTGGCGGGTGATGGGGGATTTGGGCAGCGATTGGCGGGTGATGGGGGATTTGGGCAGCGATTGGCGGGTGATGGGGGGTTTGGGCAGCGATTGGTATATGATGGGGGATTGGGGCAGTGATTGGAGGATGATGGGGGTTTGGGCAGTGATTGGAGGATGATGGGGGATTTTGGCAGTGATTGACATATGAGGGATTTGGGCAGTGATTGGCGGGTGATGGGGGATTTGAGCAGTGATTGGCGGGTGATGGGGGGTTTGGGCAGTGATTGGAAGGTGATGGGGGGATTAGGGCAGTGACTGAAGGGTGATGGGGATTTGGACAGTGATTGGAGGGGGATTTGGGCGGTGATTGGAGGGTGATGGGGGATTTGGGCAGTGATTGGAGGGTGATGGGGGATTTGGGCAGTGATTGGAGGGTGATGGGGGATTGGGGCAGTGATTGGAGGGTGATGGGGGATTGGGGCAGTGATTGGAGGATAATGGGGGTTTGGGCAGTGATGGAGTTTTAAGACAGGGGGCAATGATTGGGGCATGGTGGATAGGGGCAACGATTGGGGGATGATGGGGATTGAGGACAGCGAAGGAGTGTTGCAAGGATAGATGCAGTGATTGGGGCATGACGGACTGGAGTAACGATTGGGGCAACGATGGCAGGATGATGGGGGATTGAGGGCAGCATTGGAGTGTTACAAGGATAGGTGCAGGGATTGAGGGATGATGGGGGGTTGGAGGCAATGATTGGGTTATTATGAGTGATAAGGGCAGTGATTGGGGGATGATGGGGGTTGGGGGCAGTGATTGCAGGATGATGGGGGTTGGGGGCAGTGATTGGGGGTTGGGGGCAGTGATTGGGGGATGATGGGGGTTGGGGGCAGTGATTGGGGGATGATGGGGGTTGGGGGCAGTGATTGGGGGATGATGGGGGTTGGAGGCAATGTTTGGGTTATTATGAGTAATAAGGGCAGTGATTGGGGGATGATGGGGGTTGGAGGCAATGTTTGGGTTATTATGAGTGATAAGGGCAGTGATTGGAGGATGATGGGGCTTCAGAGTGACAAGAGTTGAAGGATGGGATCAGAGCGTATGGGGATTAGCGGATGGTGGGGTTTTCGGATGGGTATTGTGGGAGGGGGTTGAGGAATGATGAATATTTGGGGGCAGTTGAGGTATTTCTGTGTTATATTTGATCTCCTATAATATTAGTCATGAATATGGTACATTTTGTACAGAAATCCTCCAGAATATTTCTGGGGGATATTTTAGGTTGGGTGTTCCGCGCTGATGTCCCGCAGTGTGAGGAATAATTTTGGGGGTGTGACAACCAAGAGATGGTGGCGGAGCAGCCAGTCACACGGGGTTCCTATAGTTTTGCTTCCTTTACTCTGATATCTGTATGACCCCCCCCCCCCCTCCCTATTTCCTCCCTCCGGAGCTGCCAGCCTATGCCTGTAACACAATCAGCGTCTTGGCCGCCTCCACTGATATTTTACTCTCCGGGCCTCTTATTTTCCAGAAATGTGAGCCGGGGTTTATGCTGCCGGTGTAGGTTGGGGTCACGGAACGCTTGTAGATGAGGCGGTGAAAGGAACGCTTTGTGCACTCGGCTGTTTGACATTGCACTGTTGTTGTTCTTCAGATGGGGCACTACAGGTATCAGCAGAGCCATAAGTAGGCTTTTAGTTCTGCAGTGTACTGAGGGTGCTGAGAACAGCTGGTGGGGGGGTCACCAGATCTGTATTCTGAGAGGCACCGCTGACTTCCTGTTTATACATCACATAAATATCTATAGGCGTATATATGGGCCCACATACTAATACATAGGGGTGTAACGGCAACATTTTGATTGGGGGGGGGGGGGGGCACAGCTATCTGTCTCTCTAGAAGCTGCCAATGTCCACTTTGACTATAGATCTTAACATAAAGTATGCCTTTAGGCCTGGTTCACACTCATGAGATTTCAGATGCGACTTGAGTCGCACGGAGGAAAATGTTTGCAAGCACACCATGGATCAACAAGGAAGCGTCCAAGCAAATTATTTAATGCACGATCACATCAAAAAAAGTAGTGCGATGTTGCGGGGGGTCCTGCGTGACTCCGAAACGTTGCACTACTTTTTTGATGTGATCATGCAATAAATATTTCGCTTGGATGCTTCCTTGTCGATCCATGGTGTGCAGGCAAATGTTTTCCTTGTGACTTCTGAACCAGTTCCCAGCTGGTCATTGCTGCAGCACCCAATCCCTGGAGAGCTTTTCCAGGAACGTGTGCGATGGGAATAGGGAGTACTATTTGAGTCGCACAGAATCGCATGACAAGGGAAATCACTTACTCTGTAAACCTAATACAAAACTTCTTTAAACTTTTTTTGCAGTACTGCAAACCTCAGCTGTCCTATAAGGTTCTATGTGAAGAGACGCTCTGGGATTTGTGACCTCGTTGGTCATTTAGGGTTAATTTATGTCTGCAGCAAAACGGATGGACGTTCAGATGACAATAAATCCACACTGCTAAGACAGCTAAGCAAATGCTTCTTACTGCACAGAAGGGAAGTTTGTGACTGGTGATGATCATGAGGTCTGACTTTTATCCCTTTTTTATACTGGAAACTTTAGAGTTAAACCACCATTTAAGTGAATGGGCTGCCCTGTGCGTGATGCGCGTGAAAAAAAAAAAAAAACGTGCAGGAACTGCACAGAGGTGTGAATGGAGCCTTAGGGCATGCATCCTCTCAGAGCTGTATACATGCCATTAGCTGCGAAGCTTCTTCGCTTTGCACCTGCGGCAAAAAATGTAACAGCACGTCACATTCAGGGGGGGGGGGGGTTGCACCTCAACCACCCTACAACCATGTGCAAAGCATTCAGTTGCAGCGCAGTGGGTCAGCATTTTGAGGGCTAAAACAGTCAGTGATTAGCCACTTGCCGACCGCCTTGCGTAGGAGTACGGTGGCAAAGCGGCTCTCCTGCGCCGGATCACGTATCTAGTATGTGATCCAGCGCTTCCGGGTAGGGGCCATGCACGGCTGCCTTGCCGGTTGTGCTTAGGACAGGACAGGCTGACAGGACAGAGCTCTGTATTGTCTACACCAGGGATATGCAATTAGTGGACCTCCAGCTGTTGCAAAACTACAAGTCCCATCATGCCTCTGCCTCTGGGTGTCAGGCTTGTGGCTGTCAGAGTCTTGCTATGCCTCATGGGATTTGTAGTTCTGCAACAGCTGGAGGTCCAATAATTGCATATCCCTGGACTACACTAACAGAGCTCTGTCTTGTCATCCTCTTCGCCGATTAGCGGGTGCGGGGAGTGGATCCCCCGCCCACTGTCACACCTTGGGGGGGGGGGGATCGGCGGGACTGGTGGCAGGAGCTTGAACATGTTGCATGTTCCACCCCAAATATTCGTGGAACATGTAACAAGTTCCAAAACGTGAACTCGGCCTCTAAAGTGGCAAGGCCCGTTTTACACCGCCTGGGCCCTCCCCCTCTCACAAATCACCTATCTTTTAGTAAGTATAAGGCCTCATTGCACACTGAACGTTATAAAATTGCCAGTAGCATTAGCTGTAGAAAGGTGTAGCTGTAGAATTTGTTTTTCAGCGTTTTTTGCAGTAGCGTTTTTTTTTAGCAAAACTATACTCCCACAAAAGCTTATGGCTCAAAAACGCAGAATAGCCGCGGTTTTAACCACTTGCCTACTGGGCACTTTCACCCCCTTCCTGCCCAGACCAATTTTCAGCTTTCAGCGCTCTCACACTTTGAATAACAATTGCGCGGTCTTGCAACATTGTACCCATATGAAATTTATATAATTTTTTTTCCCCACACAAATAGAGCTTTCTTTGGTGGTATTTATTCACTGCTGGGTTTTTAATTTTTTTACAAAAAAAAATAAGAAAAAAGACTGAAAATTTTGAAAAGAAAAGTTTTTCTTAGTTTCTGTTAGTAAATTTTGTAAATAAGTCATTTTCTCCTTCACTGCTGTGAGCTGATAAGGCTACACTGATGGACGCAGATGAGGCTTGAGGCTGCACTGGTGGGCGCAGATGAGGCTGCACTGGTGGGCGCAGATGAGGCTGCACTGGTGGGCGCAGATGAGGCTGCACTGGTGGGCGCAGATGAGGCTGCACTGGTGGGCGCAGATGAGGCTGCACTGGTGGGCGCTGATGAGGCTGCACTGGTGGGCGCTGATGAGGCTGCACTGGTGGGCGCTGATGAGGCTGCCCTGCGAGGAGATAGTGCTGATCGGCTCTCATCGCCACACACTCTGTCAGTGTGAGGCGAGGAGAGCCGATAAATGGCACTTCCGCATTTACATGTGACCAGCTGTGATTGGACACAGCCGATCAGATGGGTCACGATGTGTCCTAGGAACATGGCGCAGCCACACTGTGGGCGCACAAAAGCGGATGTTCTGGGGGGGCAGCGGCATCATATGACGTCATCCCGGAATGAGAGCCTCACCGCTCCACCATCATTTGACGGTGGACAGGAAGTGGTTGTGTTTTTATCCGAGTTAGGCCTCATGTACACGGGACATTTTTACAGCTGCTGTTTTTTGTTTCAGGCCTTTTTATTTATTTTTTTTATAGCCAGTAAACTCCCCTGCATGTTATTCTATGTCTCCATGCACACATAGACTGTTATCAGCGTTTTCTGGCTGGGGAAAGTGACATGCGATGCGGAAACCCGCACATGAATCACGCTAGTTCCCGCATCGCATATGTGTGAACGGAGACTTAAAGTGGTTGAGAAGACAGAAGGGTTTTTATCTTTAATGCATTAAGATAAACTTTCTGTGTGCAGCACCCCCCTAATCCTTAACTGAGCCTCATCTCTCTCCAGCGGTGTCCACGAGTGCCCCAGCCGTCAGGGACTCTCCTTTCTGATTGGCTGAGACACGGCAACGGCGCCATTGGCTCCCGCAGCTGTCAACTAAAGTCAGTTAGCCAATCAGGAGAGAGAGAGGCGGTGGGGGCCGAACCGCAGCTCCGTGTCTGAAGGAACACAGAGCAGCGGCTCGGCTCGGGTGCCCCCATAGGAAGCTGCTTGCTGTTGGGGGCACTCAACAGGGAGGGAGGGGCCAGGAGCACAGAAGAGGAGGGTCGGGGGGGCCGCTCTGTGCAAAACCAACTGCACAGAGGAAGGTAAGTATAACATGTTTGTTATTTTTACAGAAAACAAAAAAAAAAACAAGAATTTACAATCACTTTAAGAGGAGTTTTTCAGCTGTAAAATCACTCTAACGCTAATAAAAGCTGAAAAACGCAGCTATTCTGCGTTTATCAGTGTTTTTTGACCCATAAGCTTTTCGTGGAAGCGTAGTTTTGCTACAAAAACGCTGAAAAAAAAGCTAGTGCAAAAACTCTGCTAAACTCATTCTACAGCTACAGCTTTCTACAGCTAACGCTACTGGCGTTTTTTTTTTATAAAGTCCAGTGTGCAATGAGGCCGTAGAGTGTTTTTTACAGCTGAAAAACTCCTCTAACCCGCTAGTTCTGAGTTCTTTCCCAGCCAGAAAACGCCCCTGTCAAAAAAAAAAAAAAACGCTGATAACAGTCTATGTGTGCATTGGAGACTTAGGATAACATGCTGGGGAGTTTACTGGCTGCAGAAAAAAAAACAAAAAACATCTGAAGCCAAAAGCAGCAGCTGTAAAAACGTCCAGTGTGCATGAGGCCTAAAATGTACCTATAAAGGAAGTTATCGGAGGGTATATACTGAGGGTATATACTTGACTCGACCTGGTCTTCTGTCTGCGGCGTCTAGACGAGGGTGACACACCTTGGCACTACTTCCGGTGAGATCCCGGGGAATGGAGCTGCTGAAATCCCATAAGAAGGCGCTTGTAATGGACTGGAACGTGTTCTCGTAAATTCCGCCTGCTCTGCATTCCCCAGGAGTCTCCGCGACATCGTGCCTGGGGATCGGAAAGATGACGAGGGTGATCCAAGTATGACGCTATTCTTACATTTTTCATCTTCTAACAATAGGTGATTTGTAAAGGGGGGAGGGGGTGGGGCTGGGTAATTTGAGTGGAACTTGCATTTTACTTTAAAGTGGTTGTAAACCCTTCTATTTGTACCCAGTGAAATGACTGGCCTCAGGTGATAAGCAGAGACTAAATAAATCCTCCTGTATAATTTGTACCTGTTTATCTACAGTCTTCTCTACATCCATTCCAAGTACAGAATTTAAAAAGCTTGTCTGAGGATTCAGAAAGAAGGGGTCGGATAGCTAAAGTTACACTCTGCAGAGCTCAGTAAAGGAGAGCTCTAAGAGCTGATTGGAGAAATGGGACCCCCCGTTACACACAGGAATAGAGCTGAAACTGTCAATCACAGGCTGTGCGCTGGAGTTCCCTACCCTGTCACCTTTTTTCTCTTGGTGTCAGGAAAACTTGTCAGTAGTGATTCGTACAGATAGCAGAAAAAGGAGGCAGACAGAAATGACACTCTGGAATGAGACAAGTTCCAAGGGTCTCAAACTGGCGGCTCTCCAGCTGTTGCGGAACTACAAGTCCCATCATGCCTCTGCCTGTGGGAGTCATGCTTGTAACTGTCAGCCTTGCAATGCCTCATGGGACTTGTAGTTCTGCAACAGCTGGAGGGCCGGCAGTTTGAGACCCCTGCGGATATGCTTTGTTCATTATTTCATGTCCGAGGTTCACAACCACTTTAACCGCTTGCCAGCTGCCCTTTAGCAGTTTTACTGCTATAGGGCAGGGTGGCAGCTGTGTGCTGGATCACGTGTGTGTGTATGTGTGTGTGTGTGTGTGTGTATATATATATATATATATATATATATATATATATATTTTATTTGTGTATGTATGTGTGATCTGACACTTCCGGTGGGGGGGGGGGGGGGGGGGGTTGGGCGCTGCCTGTGGCTCACTTCCACTGTCATTACACACACAGCTATTCTGGGTACTTGATGACCACCGATCGTTGGGCAGAGAGCAAGAACTGCGATCTGCCTAGTTTACATTCTAAAAGGAGGGAAGGGAGGGGTGGTGTTTGTGTTCCTGCAAAGCATCTCTTTCCCCTAGTAAAAGCAACATACACAGTACACATAAACACTGGCTAGGCACACAGTTCACCCTTTGATCGCCCCTGATGTTAACCCCTTCTCAGCCAGTGTCATTAGTACAGTGACTGTGCATATTTTTAGAACTGATCCCTGTATTCGTGTCACTGGTTCCCAAATGTCCACCGCAATATCGCAGTCTCGCTATAAGTCGCTGATCGCCACCATTACTATTAAATAAGACAAATAAAAATATCCCATAGTTTGTAGATGCTATAGCTTTTGTGCAAACGAATCAATATATGCCTATTGGGATTTTTTTTTTAAACAAAAATATATAGTAGAATACATATTGGCCTAAATTTATAAAGAAATTCGATTTTTTTTTTTTCTTTTTTATTGGATATGTTTTATAGCAGAAAGTAAAAAATATACTTTTTGTTTTCAAAATTGTCAGCCTTTTTTTTTTTTTTGTTGTTTATAGCGCAAAGGATAAAAACCACAGAGGTGATCAAATACCACCTGAAAGAAAGCTCTATCTGTGGAGAAACAAAAGACATCAATTTCCTGACCGATCGGTTAATTTTTTTCCGAAATTTTCAGTCTTTTTTTCGTTTGTTTATCAAAAAATAAACCCAGTGGTGATAAAATACCACCAAAAGGAAGCTCTATCTGTGTCAGAAAAATGATAAAAATTTCAGTTGAGTACAGTGTTGCATGACCGCGCAATTGTCATTCAAAGTGCGACAGCGCTGAAATCTGAAGATTGGCCTGGGCAAGAAGGGAGGGTGAAAGTGCCCCGGTAGGCAAGTGGTAAAGGGCAGCCCACACCCAGGGGCGAATGCTCATAATGCAAGCAGTCTGCTCTCTGAGTATTTGTCCCTGGACTCATACTTGCCCTAAACGTTGGTACCACTCAGTGCACCGTCCAGCTGTGACGGCTTTCAGCCTCTCATTGAGTTTATAAGGGTGCTGTCAGCCGGGGCTGGACGGTGCTGATCACATCATATCAGCCTAGGCGAAGTCACTGATTGGTTGAGGATGGCGTTTATTGGTAAAAGGTGGAGCTTTTCTGAGAATGTTGCTGTATATTGCTAACATGTCAGGAATGAATTAATGCAAGCTTGTAAAGTTCAACTTTAATTCCAGACACCACTTTATAGGCGACGCGCCCATGTGTCTCCTGGTGGAGCGAAGCTGATCTGGGGGCAGAATGTGGAGGGTACGGGCAGAGTGGCATTTTTCCGGGAAGATTTGTATGATGGCGACCCATGTTATGGAAGGGTGTAGAAAGGCTCGGAAGTTCTGGGCAGGTTGCTTCATTGCCTCCACGTGCGCGGTCGCACTTCTCATTCCTCACGCTGCTCAGGTTACCAGCCCTGCCAGGTCTTGTCTGGACGTGGGAGGGTAATGGAGTGTTTTTGTCTTGTGTATGTTTTTCTGGCGTACGACTGCTCTCTGCATTCTTCCAGCTACGAGTCAGAGCGGCACGCTGTTTCTAGCCTCCGGGCACAAACTTTTTTACAGGAGACATGAGAAGGGAGGGGCAGTGCTACGCGTGTCTTCACCTGGTTACACCTGGAGCCCACAGGCGGGCCTCATGAGGGGTGGAGGAGGGGAGGACGCTTCTACACAAATAGATCTCTACCACCACCTGGTGCTGGGGGGGCCCACTACAAGTGCTTAGTACCACAACGTACAGTATACACCCTCCACTGCCCGTCCTGAGGGTGAGAGGGCTCTGTGTGTGCTGCCTGTCCTGAGGGTGAGAGGGCTCTGTGTGTGCCACCCATCCTGAGGGTAAGAGGGCTCTGTGTGTGCCGCCCGTCCTGAGTGTGAGAGGGCTCTGTGTGTGCCGCCCGTCCTGAGCGTGAGAGGGTTCTGTGTGTGCCGCCCGTCCTGAGGGTGAGAGGGCTCTGTGTGTGCCGCCCTTCCTGAGGGTGAGAGGGCTCTGTGTGTGCTGCCTGTCCTGAGGATGAGGGCTCTGTGTGTGCTGCCCGTCCTGAGGATGAGGGCTCTGTGTATGCTGCCCGTCCTGAGGATGAGGGCTCTGTGTGTGCTGCCCGTCCTGAGGATGAGGGGGCTCTGTGTGTGCTGCCCGTCCTGAGGGTGAGAGGGCTCTGTGTGTGCTGCCCGTCCTGAGGGTGAGAGGGCTCTGTGTGTGCTGCCCTTCCTGAGAGTGAGAGGGCTCTGTGTGTGCTGCCCGTCCTGAGGGTGAGGGCTCTGTGTGTGTGCTGCCTGTCCTGAGGATGAGGGCTCTGTGTGTGTGCTGCCTGTCCTGAGGATGAGGGCTCTGTGTGTGTGCTGCCTGTCCTGAGGATGAGGGCTCTGTGTGTGTGCTGCCCATCCTGAGGATGTGAAGGCTCTGTGTGTGTGCTGCCCATCCTGAGGATGTGAGGGCTCTGTGTGTGTGCTGCCCATCCTGAGGATGTGAGGGCTCTGTGTGTGCTGCCCGTCCTGAGGGTGAGAGGGCTCTGTGTGTGCCACCCATCCTGAGGGTAAGAGGGCTCTGTGTGTGCCGCCCGTCCTGAGTGTGAGAGGGCTCTGTGTGTGCCGCCCGTCCTGAGCGTGAGAGGGTTCTGTGTGTGCCGCCCGTCCTGAGGGTGAGAGGGCTCTGTGTGTGCCGCCCTTCCTGAGGGTGAGAGGGCTCTGTGTGTGCTGCCTGTCCTGAGGATGAGGGCTCTGTGTGTGCTGCCCGTCCTGAGGATGAGGGCTCTGTGTATGCTGCCCGTCCTGAGGATGAGGGCTCTGTGTGTGCTGCCCGTCCTGAGGATGAGGGGGCTCTGTGTGTGCTGCCCGTCCTGAGGGTGAGAGGGCTCTGTGTGTGCTGCCCGTCCTGAGGGTGAGAGGGCTCTGTGTGTGCTGCCCTTCCTGAGAGTGAGAGGGCTCTGTGTGTGCTGCCCGTCCTGAGGGTGAGGGCTCTGTGTGTGTGCTGCCTGTCCTGAGGATGAGGGCTCTGTGTGTGTGCTGCCTGTCCTGAGGATGAGGGCTCTGTGTGTGTGCTGCCTGTCCTGAGGATGAGGGCTCTGTGTGTGTGCTGCCCATCCTGAGGATGTGAAGGCTCTGTGTGTGTGCTGCCCATCCTGAGGATGTGAGGGCTCTGTGTGTGTGCTGCCCATCCTGAGGATGTGAGGGCTCTGTGTGTGCTGCCCGTCCTGAGGGTGAGAGGGCTCTGTGTGGGCTGCCCGTCCTGAGGATAAGGGTCTGTGTGTGCTGCCTGTCCTGAGGATGAGGGCTCTGTGTGTGTGCTGCCCGTCCTGAGGGTGAGAGGGCTCTGTGTGTGCTGCCCGTCCTGAGGGTGAGGGCTCTGTGTGTGCTGCCCATCCTGAGGATGAGGGCTCTGTGTGTGCTGCCCGTCCTGAGGGTGAGGGCTGTGTGTGCTGCCCGTCCTGAGGGTGAGGGCTGTGTGTGCTGCCCGTCCTGAGGGTGAGGGCTCTGTGTGCTGCCCGTCCTGAGGGTGAGGGCTCTGTGTGCTGCCCGTCCTGAGGGTGAGGGCTCTGTGTGTGCTGCCCGTCCTGAGGGTGAGGGCTCTGTGTGTGCTGCCCGTCCTGAGGGTGAGGGCTCTGTGTGTGCTGCCCGTCCTGAGGGTGAGGGCTCTGTGTGTGCTGCCCGTCCTGAGGGTGAGGGCTCCGTGTGTGCTGCCCGTCCTGAGGGTGAGGGCTCTGTGTGTGCTGCCCGTCCTGAGGGTGAGGGCTCTGTGTGTGCCGCCCGTCCTGAGGGTGAGGGCTCTGTGTGCTGCCCGACCTAAGGCTGAGGGCTCTGTGTGTGCGCCGCCCGTCCTGTGGGTGAGGGCTCTGTGTGCTGCCAACGTGGAGGCTGATTTTTCTGTTTTGTCTGTTTTACCATAGTCTGTACTGCATTGAGTGTTTATTGGTAGAGCAGTGCTACTATATCGGGACATCTCCCTATGGTGACCATTCATTTTGCTGGCTTTTGTGGAGCAGTGCTCTATGGTTATGGCTCCCTCTGCTGGCTGTTATAGGTCAGTGCTCTTTGGCTATGGTTCTCTCTGCTGGCTTTTGTAGGGCAGTGCTGTATGGTTATGGCTCCCTCTGCTGGTTGCTGTAGAGCAGTGTGTATGAGGACAGCTCCCTCTGCTGGTTGTTGTAGATAAGTGCTGTATGAGGACAGCTCCCTCTGCTGGTTATTGTAGAGCAGTGTGTATGAGGACAGCTCCCTCTGCTGCTTGTTGTGGAGCAGTGCCCTATGGTGATGGCTCCCTCTACTGGTTGTTGTGGAGCAGTGCCCTATGGTGATGGCTCCCTCTGCTAGTTGTTGTGGAGCAGTGCCCTATGGCGATGGCTCCCTCTGCTGGTTGTTGTGTAGCAGTGCCCTATGGTGATGGCTCCCTCTGCTGGTTGTTGTGGAGCAGTGCCCTATGGTGATGGCTCCCTCTGCTAGTTGTTGTGGAGCAGTGCTCTATGGTGATGGCTCCCTCTGCTGGTTGTTGTGGAGCAGTGCCCTATGGCGATGGCTCCCTCTGCTAGTTGTTGTGGAGCAGTGCCCTCTATGGTGATGGCTCCCTCTACTGGTTTTTGTGGAGCAGTGCCCTATGGTGATGGCTCCCTCTGCTGGTTTTTGTGGAGCAGTGCCCTATGGTGATGGCTCCCTCTACTGGTTTTTGTGGAGCAGTGCCCTATGGTGATGGCTCCCTCTGCTGGTTTTTGTGGAGCAGTGCCCTATGGCGATGGCTCCCTCTGCTGGTTGTTGTGGAGCAGTGCCCTCTATGGCGATGGCTCCCTCTGCTGGTTGTTGTGGAGCAGTGCCCTATGGTGATGGCTCCCTCTGCTGGTTGTTGTGGAGCAGTGCCCTATGGTGATGGCTCCCTCTGCTGGTTGTTGTGGAGCAGTGCCCTATGGTGATGGCTCCCTCTACAGGTGGTGATGGTGGCGATTTGTTGTAGAGCAGTGCCGCATAGTGACAACTGCCAGGTGTTCTGAAGTAATACTGAAATGGTGATGACTCCCTATGCCAGTTGTTGCAGAGCGGTGATTTATGGAGGTTGCTCCTCAGCCTGTTTCAGGGCTGTGTTGTAGGAGATGGAGCTTCCTTTGATGGTTATTGTAAAACAGTTCTGTGATGCCTTCCTTCCTCTACTGGTTGTTGTAGAACACTGCTGTTTGGTGACAGCTCCCTCCTCTGGTTGTTGTAAAGGCAGTGCAGCATGGTGACGGCTCCCTCCTCTGGTTGTTGTAGGGCAGTGCAGCATGGTGACGGCTCCCTCCTCTGGTTGTTGTAGGGCAGTGCCCTATGGCGATGGCTCCCTCTGCTAGTTGTGGAGCAGTGCCCTATGGTGATGGCTCCCTCTGCTAGTTGTTGTGGAGCAGTGCCCTATGGTGATGGCTCCCTCTGCTGGTTGTTGTGGAGCAGTGCCCTCTATGGTGATGGCTCCTTCTACTGGTTGTTGTGAAGCAGTGCCCTCTATGGTGATGGCTCCTTCTACTGGTTGTTGTGAAGCAGTGCCCTCTATGGTGATGGCTCCTTCTACTGGTTGTTGTGAAGCAGTGCCCTCTATGGTGATGGCTCCCTCTGCTGGTTGTTGTGGAGCAGTGCCCTCTATGGTGATGGCTCCCTCTACTGGTTGTTGTGTAGCAGTGCCCTATGGTGATGGCTCCCTCTACTGGTTGTTGTGGAGCAGTGCCCTATGGTGATGGCTCCCTCTGCTAGTTGTTGTGGAGCAGTGCTCTATGGTGATGGCTCCCTCTGCTAGTTGTTGTGGAGGAGTGCCCTCTATGGTGATGGCTCCCTCTGCTGGTTGTTGTGGAGCAGTGCCCTCTATGGTGATGGCTCCCTCTACTGGTTGTTGTGGAGCAGTGCCCTCTATGGTGATGGCTCCCTCTGCTGGTTGTTGTGGAGCAGTGCCCTATGGTGATGGCTCCCTCTGCTAGTTGTTGTGGAGCAGTGCTCTATGGTGATGGCTCCCTCTGCTGGTTGTTGTGGAGCAGTGCCCTCTATGGCGATGGCTCCCTCTGATGGTTGTTGTGGAGCAGTGCCCTATGGTGATGGCTCCCTCTGCTGGTTGTTGTGGAGCAGTGCCCTATGGTGATGGCTCCCTCTACAGGTGGTGATGGTGGCGATTTGTTGTAGAGCAGTGCCGCATAGTGACAACTGCCAGGTGTTCTGAAGTAATACTGAAATGGTGATGACTCCCTATGCCAGTTGTTGCAGAGCGGTGATTTATGGAGGTTGCTCCTCAGCCTGTTTCAGGGCTGTGTTGTAGGAGATGGAGCTTCCTTTGATGGTTATTGTAAAACAGTTCTGTGATGCCTTCCTTCCTCTACTGGTTGTTGTAGAACACTGCTGTTTGGTGACAGCTCCCTCCTCTGGTTGTTGTAAAGGCAGTGCAGCATGGTGACGGCTCCCTCCTCTGGTTGTTGTAGGGCAGTGCAGCATGGTGACGGCTCCCTCCTCTGGTTGTTGTAGGGCAGTGCCCTATGGCGATGGCTCCCTCTGCTAGTTGTTGTGGAGCAGTGCCCTATGGTGATGGCTCCCTCTGCTAGTTGTTGTGGAGCAGTGCCCTATGGTGATGGCTCCCTCTGCTGGTTGTTGTGGAGCAGTGCCCTCTATGGTGATGGCTCCTTCTACTGGTTGTTGTGAAGCAGTGCCCTCTATGGTGATGGCTCCTTCTACTGGTTGTTGTGAAGCAGTGCCCTCTATGGTGATGGCTCCCTCTGCTGGTTGTTGTGGAGCAGTGCCCTCTATGGTGATGGCTCCCTCTACTGGTTGTTGTGTAGCAGTGCCCTATGGTGATGGCTCCCTCTACTGGTTGTTGTGGAGCAGTGCCCTATGGTGATGGCTCCCTCTGCTAGTTGTTGTGGAGCAGTGCTCTATGGTGATGGCTCCCTCTGCTAGTTGTTGTGGAGCAGTGCCCTCTATGGTGATGGCTCCCTCTGCTGGTTGTTGTGGAGCAGTGCCCTCTATGGTGATGACTCCCTCTACTGGTTGTTGTGGAGCAGTGCCCTCTATGGTGATGGCTCCCTCTGCTGGTTGTTGTGGAGCAGTGCCCTATGGTGATGGCTCCCTCTGCTAGTTGTTGTGGAGCAGTGCTCTATGGTGATGGCTCCCTCTGCTAGTTGTTGTGGAGCAGTGCCCTCTATGGTGATGGCTCCCTCTACTGGTTTTTGTGGAGCAGTGCCCTATGGTGATGGCTCCCTCTGCTGGTTTTTGTGGAGCAGTGCCCTATGGTGATGGCTCCCTCTACTGGTTTTTGTGGAGCAGTGCCCTATGGTGATGGCTCCCTCTGCTGGTTTTTGTGGAGCAGTGCCCTATGGCGATGGCTCCCTCTGCTGGTTGTTGTGGAGCAGTGCCCTCTATGGCGATGGCTCCCTCTGCTGGTTGTTGTGGAGCAGTGCCCTATGGTGATGGCTCCCTCTGCTGGTTGTTGTGGAGCAGTGCCCTATGGTGATGGCTCCCTCTGCTGGTTGTTGTGGAGCAGTGCCCTATGGTGATGGCTCCCTCTGCTGGTTGTTGTGGAGCAGTGCCCTATGGTGATGGCTCCCTCTACAGGTGGTGATGGTGGCGATTTGTTGTAGAGCAGTGCCGCATAGTGACAACTGCCAGGTGTTCTGAAGTAATACTGAAATGGTGATGACTCCCTATGCCAGTTGTTGCAGAGCGGTGATTTATGGAGGTTGCTCCTCAGCCTGTTTCAGGGCTGTGTTGTAGGAGATGGAGCTTCCTTTGATGGTTATTGTAAAACAGTTCTGTGATGCCTTCCTTCCTCTACTGGTTGTTGTAGAACACTGCTGTTTGGTGACAGCTCCCTCCTCTGGTTGTTGTAAAGGCAGTGCAGCATGGTGACGGCTCCCTCCTCTGGTTGTTGTAGGGCAGTGCAGCATGGTGACGGCTCCCTCCTCTGGTTGTTGTAGGGCAGTGCCCTATGGCGATGGCTCCCTCTGCTAGTTGTTGTGGAGCAGTGCCCTATGGTGATGGCTCCCTCTGCTAATTGTTGTGGAGCAGTGCCCTATGGTGATGGCTCCCTCTACTGGTTGTTGTGGAGCAGTGCCCTCTATGGTGATGGCTCCTTCTACTGGTTGTTGTGAAGCAGTGCCCTCTATGGTGATGGCTCCTTCTACTGGTTGTTGTGAAGCAGTGCCCTCTATGGTGATGGCTCCTTCTACTGGTTGTTGTGAAGCAGTGCCCTCTATGGTGATGGCTCCCTCTGCTGGTTGTTGTGGAGCAGTGCCCTCTATGGTGATGGCTCCCTCTACTGGTTGTTGTGTAGCAGTGCCCTATGGTGATGGCTCCCTCTACTGGTTGTTGTGGAGCAGTGCCCTATGGTGATGGCTCCCTCTGCTAGTTGTTGTGGAGCAGTGCTCTATGGTGATGGCTCCCTCTGCTAGTTGTTGTGGAGCAGTGCCCTCTATGGTGATGGCTCCCTCTGCTGGTTGTTGTGGAGCAGTGCCCTCTATGGTGATGGCTCCCTCTACTGGTTGTTGTGGAGCAGTGCCCTCTATGGTGATGGCTCCCTCTGCTGGTTGTTGTGGAGCAGTGCCCTATGGTGATGGCTCCCTCTGCTAGTTGTTGTGGAGCAGTGCTCTAGGGTGATGGCTCCCTCTGCTAGTTGTTGTGGAGCAGTGCCCTCTATGGTGATGGCTCCCTCTACTGGTTTTTGTGGAGCAGTGCCCTATGGTGATGGCTCCCTCTGCTGGTTTTTGTGGAGCAGTGCCCTATGGTGATGGCTCCCTCTACTGGTTTTTGTGGAGCAGTGCCCTATGGTGATGGCTCCCTCTGCTGGTTTTTGTGGAGCAGTGCCCTATGGCGATGGCTCCCTCTGCTGGTTGTTGTGGAGCAGTGCCCTCTATGGCGATGGCTCCCTCTGCTGGTTGTTGTGGAGCAGTGCCCTATGGTGATGGCTCCCTCTGCTGGTTGTTGTGGAGCAGTGCCCTATGGTGATGGCTCCCTCTGCTGGTTGTTGTGGAGCAGTGCCCTATGGTGATGGCTCCCTCTGATGGTTGTTGTGGAGCAGTGCCCTATGGTGATGGCTCCCTCTGCTGGTTGTTGTGGAGCAGTGCCCTATGGTGATGGCTCCCTCTACAGGTGGTGATGGTGGCGATTTGTTGTAGAGCAGTGCCGCATAGTGACAACTGCCAGGTGTTCTGAAGTAATACTGAAATGGTGATGACTCCCTATGCCAGTTGTTGCAGAGCGGTGATTTATGGAGGTTGCTCCTCAGCCTGTTTCAGGGCTGTGTTGTAGGAGATGGAGCTTCCTTTGATGGTTATTGTAAAACAGTTCTGTGATGCCTTCCTTCCTCTACTGGTTGTTGTAGAACACTGCTGTTTGGTGACAGCTCCCTCCTCTGGTTGTTGTAAAGGCAGTGCAGCATGGTGACGGCTCCCTCCTCTGGTTGTTGTAGGGCAGTGCAGCATGGTGACGGCTCCCTCCTCTGGTTGTTGTAGGGCAGTGCCCTATGGCGATGGCTCCCTCTGCTAGTTGTTGTGGAGCAGTGCCCTATGGTGATGGCTCCCTCTGCTAGTTGTTGTGGAGCAGTGCCCTATGGTGATGGCTCCCTCTGCTGGTTGTTGTGGAGCAGTGCCCTCTATGGTGATGGCTCCTTCTACTGGTTGTTGTGAAGCAGTGCCCTCTATGGTGATGGCTCCTTCTACTGGTTGTTGTGAAGCAGTGCCCTCTATGGTGATGGCTCCTTCTACTGGTTGTTGTGAAGCAGTGCCCTCTATGGTGATGGCTCCCTCTGCTGGTTGTTGTGGAGCAGTGCCCTCTATGGTGATGGCTCCCTCTACTGGTTGTTGTGTAGCAGTGCCCTATGGTGATGGCTCCCTCTACTGGTTGTTGTGGAGCAGTGCCCTATGGTGATGGCTCCCTCTGCTAGTTGTTGTGGAGCAGTGCTCTATGGTGATGGCTCCCTCTGCTAGTTGTTGTGGAGCAGTGCCCTCTATGGTGATGGCTCCCTCTGCTGGTTGTTGTGGAGCAGTGCCCTCTATGGTGATGGCTCCCTCTACTGGTTGTTGTGGAGCAGTGCCCTCTATGGTGATGGCTCCCTCTGCTGGTTGTTGTGGAGCAGTGCCCTATGGTGATGGCTCCCTCTGCTGGTTGTTGTGGAGCAGTGCCCTATGGTGATGGCTCCCTCTGCTGGTTGTTGTGGAGCAGTGCCCTCTATGGTGATGGCTCCTTCTACTGGTTGTTGTGGAGCAGTGCCCTCTATGGTGATGGCTCCCTCTACTGGTTGTTGTGGAGCAGTGCCCTACGGTGATGGCTCCCTCTGTTAGTTGTTGTGGAGCAGTGCTCTATGGTGATGGCTCCCTCTGCTGGTTGTTGTGGAGCAGTGCCCTCTATGGTGATGGCTCCTTCTACTGGTTGTTGTGGAGCAGTGCCCTCTATGGTGATGGCTCCCTCTACTGGTTGTTGTGGAGCAGTGCCCTATGGTGATGGCTCCCTCTGCTAGTTGTTGTGGAGCAGTGCTCTATGGTGATGGCTCCCTCTGCTAGTTGTTGTGGAGCAGTGCCCTCTATGGTGATGGCTCCCTCTGCTGGTTGTTGTGGAGCAGTGCCCTATGGTTATGACTCCCTCTGCTGGTTGTTGTGGAGCAGTGCCCTATGGCGATGGCTCCCTCTGCTGGTTGTTGTGGAGCAGTGCCCTCTATGGTGATGACTCCCTATGCCAGTTGTTGCAGAGCGGTGATTTATGGAGGTGGCTTGTTGTAGGGCAGTGCAGCATGGTGACGGCTTCCTCTGCCGATTGTTGTAGGGCAGTGCAGCATGGTGACAGCTCCCTCCTCTGGTTGTTGTAGGGCAGTGCAGCATGGTGACTGCTTCCTCTGCCGATTGTTGTAGGGCAGTGCAGCATGGTGACAGCTCCCTCCTCTGGTTGTTGTAGGGCAGTGCAGCATGGTGACGGCTTCCTCTGCCGATTGTTGTAGGGCAGTGCAGCATGGTGACAGCTCCCTCCTCTGGTTGTTGTAGGGCAGTGCAGCATGGTGACAGCTCCCTCCTCTGGTTGTTGTAGGGCAGTGCAGCATGGTGACGGCTCCCTCCTCTGGTTGTTGTAGGGCAGTGCAGCATGGTGACGGCTTCCTCTGCCGATTGTTGTAGGGCAGTGCAGCATGGTGACGGCTCCCTCCTCTGGTTGTTGTAGGGCAGTGCAGCATGGTGACGGCTTCCTCTGCCGATTGTTGTAGGGCAGTGCAGCATGGTGACAGCTCCCTCCTCTGGTTGTTGTAGGGCAGTGCAGCATGGTGACAGCTCCCTCTGACTGTTGTTGTAGGGCAGTGCAGCATGGTGACAGCTCCCTCTGACTGTTGTTGTTGGGCAGTGCTGTATGGTGATTGGTCCCTCTGCTGGTTGTTGTAGAGCTGTGCTGTAGGATGACGGCTCCCTCTGCTGGTTGTTTTAAGGCAGTGCTTTATGGCGATAGTTTCCTCTTTTTGTGCTAGTTAATACCAGTCTGAGTTCTGTTGCATGTGGCACTGACAACTGGCAAGCCCTTTCTTTCTGTGATGCACTCGACCAAGATAAGAGTAGGACGGGGTGGTTATGAGGATAGGGTTGCATGTGTCAGGTGGAGCGGGTGAGAATGGGATGGAGTGGAGGACAGATAGGCGTGCGCCAGGTGGTGGGGGTGAGGATGGGGATGGTGTGGTGAAATGGACATTAGGTGTAAATCAAGTGGGGAGGACGGGGATAGGACATTGGCTGGCACTCGGGTGCTGATTTTGCCATGACAGGTGTCTGTGCTCACATTTCACAGGTATAATGCGGATTCCAGCAGCTTGAATTACTTCAGTGTGACCAGGCTTCGGTACAAAGACCACAGATCCCTCTGGAGATGGCAGCATGCGAGTCTGCAGAGGAGTGTCCTTATCAGGTGAGCCTCCTATCCTGTAGCTGACTTATGTCGATATCTCCTATCCTCTTGCATTAGATGTTATCATGATCTCACATTCACCTGTTACTGACATTTTCCTGATCTTGTACCTGGACTACTTATTCCCATATCTCCCTTCCCCAATCCTGCCGTTATCCCAATATCTCACATCGCTGTACCTAAATTCATCTGGATATATCCCCTCCCTCTTCCTGGCCTTATCCCAATCTCTCACCCCACTGTACCCAAGAGTATCCGGATATATCCCCTCCCTCTACCAGGTATTATCCCAATGTCTAATTTCCATGTGTACTAGTTGCAGTTTGCATGCTGGATGCACATTCTGTGTTGCGCACAGGTTTTGCCTTTTTCAGGTTGTGCATTGTGTGCTAGGTGCAGATTGTGTGTTGCGGCTCTGGTATTCCTTTGTAAATGTTGGAATGTGTCTCACTGGCAGTTGAGGGGGCCGTCTGGCTGCTCCAGCTCACTGCTGTTTGAAGTCTCATGTGAAATTCCTTTAGAGTCACCTGACTTGCACTTTGCTCATTCTTCTCTCTCACCAACTCATTTCATTATTCCCCCTGTTCCCTTCTATCTCCCGTTCTCTGGCCTCCTTGCTCTGCTTTATTAACGTTCTGGCCTCCAGTCTCTGCTTCCCTGACTCTCCAGCCTCCTTGCAATGTTCCCCTAACCTTCCAGCTCTGGTCTCCTTGCTCTACTGCCCTGACATTCAGGACTTTCCGCTCTGGAGCCCTCACCCCAGGCCTCCCAGCTCTGTAGCTCTCAGCCTCCAGCCTCCTCGCTCTGTTGCCCTCGCCCTCCTCGCTCTGTTGCCCTCGCCCTCCTCGCTCTATTGCCCTCGCCCTCCTCGCTCTGTTGCCCTCGCCCTCCTCGCTCTGTTGCCCTCGCCCTCCTCGCTCTGTTGCCCTCGCCCTCCTCGCTCTGTTGCCCTCGCCCTCCTCGCTCTGTTGCCCTCGCCCTCCTCGCTCTGTTGCCCTCGCCCTCCTCGCTCTGTTGCCGTCCTCGCTCTGTTGCCCTCCTCGCTCTGTTGCCCTCCTCGCTCTGTTGCCCTCCTCGCTCGGTTGCCCTCCTCGCTCGGTTGCCCTCCTCGCTCGGTTGCCCTCCTCGCTCGGTTGCCCGCTCCCTCCCTCGCTCCCTCCCTCGCTCCCTCGCTCCCTCCCTCGCTCCCTCCCTCGCTCCCTCCCTCGCTCCCTCCCTCGCTCCCTCCCTCGCTCCCTCCCTCGCTCCCTCCCTCGCTCCCTCCCTCGCTCCCTCGCTCCCTCCCTCGCTCCCTCCCTCGCTCCCTCGCGCCCTCCCTCGCGCCCTCCCTCACCCTCTTTGCGCGCTCCCTTGCCCTCCTCGCGCCCTCCTCGCACCCTCGCCCTCCTCGCGCCCTCGCCCTCCTCGCGCCCTCACCCTCCTGCCGCCCTCCTCGCGCCCTCACCCTCCTGCCGCCCTCCTCACTTCTTCGCGTCCTCGCCACCGCCCTCGCCCTCTGACTTCCTTCTTCAGTTGCCTTGCCTTCCCGCCTACCTGCCCTGCTGCTCTCACCCTCTGGCCTCCCTGTTCTGATGCCCTTGCCCCCCAGTCTCCCTGCCCTCTGGGAAGCATCTTTTGTTGTGTCTTTCTGTACACATTGATTCTGGTGTATAACTTGTGTCTGTCCTTTCTCAGGAGTCCTGATCAGAAGAGGATCTTCCAGCTGATCCCGGGTCAAGCTCTTGCGGTGAGTCAGAGCAGCCATCACATACTGGGTTGCTGGGGTCCCGGATTGGTTCTAACGAACCGCTTGTTCTATATTACCTTGTGGAGCTTCAAGCGGCTGTTTTAACTGAACAGAACCAAGTCTCCAATGCAAATCTATGTGAACTCCCATATACCTTACACAGCCGTGTGTGCTGTCTCTCCTATACCTTACCCCTGGCACTTACTGTACTCTAATGTATGTGCACTCGCTGCACAGTGCATGGCCCTTTCACACCATGCCAGGACAGTCCTGCACAGTTTGATAAGTGGTTGTGTACAACTTTCTGTATTGTGTCACATCCTGGTTGTGTGATGTTTGATGAATGAGTTGACTGTGTATCCACCGCCCCTCCCCCCACTTTGTTCTGTTTGTCGGGTTGATTGATCGGAGTTCCTCCACTGACAGATCAATACTCAGCCTGTGGCTCCCTGTACTGCGTGTTCTGAGTGCCATGTCTTTACTGTGTGCCCTGTACTTAACATCCTGACACCCTCTGCCTTCACAGAATCGCTTCTCGTGGATCCAGAATGAGCAGCATTGCCCCTTCCAAGAAGCCGTACCGAAAGGCTCCTCCACAGCACCGAGAGAACCGTCATGACCCACCTGCAGCACGGGGGGAGGAGTCGCCGGAGCAGCCAAGTAAGGTAACTGCACTTCGGGGCCCTATTTACCAGAGAACTTGTTTCAGTAGAGCCGTGGCTGTGGAGTTAAAGGAAGCCGAAGGCTCAGATATTGGTAATATTAGCTGTTCCTCCTCCTGGTCTCTAGCGTCCAGCAATGATAAGGACACCGACTGGGGGGGTACGCGAGGGTCAAGGTCACAGACGTTGCTCCGCAGGGTGAAATCCCTCCGCAGTCGGGGAAAACAGACCCGAGCTACGCGTCTCAGGGGGCTGCGACGGTTCCTGAGCCGCAGCGAAGAGAATGTCGCCGCGTTGGATGAGGTAAAACATGAGGGCAAAAGCCGCAGCCTGGAGCGCAGCCTGGTCTTCAAAGAGCCGGCAGAAGTCCTGGCACCAAAAAAAAACCGCCAGTCAGCCACCTCTCAGCCTCTAAAAAGTATCCTGAAACACCCAGGCACCCTTAACATCAGCAGCAAACTACATCCAGGCCAGGCCCGCTCCGAGAAACCGCGATCACCCCTTGCTTTGTCACCATCTCAAGGGGATGCAGGGAGAGGCCGGTCGCCATCACCAGACAGAAAGAGCCAGCAGGACAAAGCAAGCTTTTCCAGGTTCCTGGATGAGATCACCTCTAGGGTATTGAGCCCGACAAACCTGCAGGCTGGCAGGCGGAGAGGAGTCGGTGCCAGCACTGATGATGAAAGCCCAGGTTCTATTAGAAGGACACCTGGAAACAGCACCAGAGCTGTGATAGAGGACGGACCCGAGAAGAGTTTAGAAAGGGCAGGGAGACGGAGATCCATTTCTCCTCAACGAAGAGGGCAGAAAAGGTCGCCCGATACCAGGCAGAGATCAAAGTGTGGGCCAGCCGAATCTGACCATCCAGGGTCGTCATTTTCTGGACACACTTCCACAGAGTCAGAACCCAAAGAGGGGTATAGAGGGAAATTGGCCACTCAACAAAGCAAGGAGCCTTCCCAGACCTCGTCGGAGCTCGGCTACTTGGATACAGAATCCCTCTCGTCGGTTTCTCACTGGAGTCCTGAGGGGAAAAGCCCCTCACCCCGTGCATCACCTTCACTCAATACCACCCGAAACAAGGTCAGTTCCATGTCACCTTCGTGTCCCCTGTTCCATGGATGTTGCCCTGAATTTTACCAGTCGATTTACCTTTCACCCATTAATAAGGCCAAACCATCAAATGTGTAACGGTCACACACCACCTTATTTTATGTGTTTTCTTCATCTGCTTCCCATCATTAGTCTATTTGTGTCACATTTCCCTGCCCTTTATCTTCATCCTCCCAATGCTTGATATCCTCTTCTCCCTATCCTCCATCCCTTACCTCTACCCCATCTGCAATTTTCTTTTTCCTGGCCTCTATACCCTGCCTTCAACTTTTTGTTTTCTGTCCTCCATCCCCTTGCCTCTACCTCCTTTCGTCAATTGTCTCTTTCCTGTCCTCCATCCCTGTCTTCTATACCAGTGGTCATCAACCCTGTCCTCAGGGCCCACTAACAGGCCAGGTTTGCAAGATAACTGAAATACATCACAACTGATATCATTTGCTGCTCAGTGATTGCAGTATTCTAGTCTGCAGCTCCGCAAGGTAATACATAAAACCTGGCCTGTTAGTGGGCCCTGAGGACAGGGTTGATGACCACTGCTCTATACCCCTCAACTTTTTCTTTCCTGTCTTCCATCCCTGACCTCTACCCCTTGTCTTCAATTTTTCTTTTCCTGTCCTCCATCCCTGGCCTCTATGCCCTGCCTTCAACTTTTTGTTTTCTGTCCTCTACCCCCTTTCGTCAGTCATCTCTTTCCTGCCCGCCATCCCTTACCTCTACCCCCCATTTTCCATTTTCTGTCCTCCATCAATGGCCTCTACCCCCATCTTTCATCCTCTTTCCTGTCCACCATACGTAACCTCCATGCTGCACCTTCCATCATCCTTTTCCTGTCCTTCATTCCTTGCCTCTACTCTCCATTTTCCATCCTCTTTCCTGTCCCCCATCCCTGACCTCTACCCCTGTCTTCGGTTTTCTCTTTCCTGTCTTCTCTCTCTTGTCTCCACTCCTTATCATTGTCTCTTTGCTGTCCTCTATCCCTGGCCTCTACCCCCCATCTTCCATTCTCTCTCTCTCTCTCTCTCTCTCTCTCTCTCTCTCTCTCTCTCTCTCTCTCTCTCTCTTTCTCTCTTTCTCTCTTTCTCTCTCTCTCTCCTGTCCTCCATCTACAGTCTCTATCGTCACCCTCTTTCCTGTCCACCATACCTGGCCTCCACACTGAATCGTCCATCATCCTATTCCTGTCCGCCATCCCTTGCCTCTACTCCCCATTTTCTATCCTCTTTACGGTCCTACATGCCTGACTTCTACTCCGTCTTTAGTTTTCTCTTTCCTGTCTTCTCTCCCTGGCCTCCACTCCTAATCATCCTCTCTTTCCTGTCCTCCATCTTGGTCTTCATCCTCCTTTCTGTCCACCCCATCTTCCATCGTCCCTTTTGCTGGCTTCACTCCCTGGCCTCTACCCCCTATCGTTGTCTTCTCTTTCCTTTCCTCCATCACAGGCCTCTACTGCCCATTTTCCATCCTCTTTCCTGTCCTCCTTCCTTGACCGCTACCCCTGTCTTCAGCTTTCTCTCTCCCGTCTTCTCTCCTTGGCCTCTAGTTCTTATCATCATTGTCTCTTTCCTGTCCTCCATCCCTGGCCTCTACTCCCCATCTTCTATCCTCTATTTCCAGTCCTCCATTTCTGGTCTCTACTTCCATCCTCTTTCCTGTCCACCATACCTGGCCTCTACACCCGATCTTCCATGGTCTTCCTTCCTGTCTTCCAACCCTGGCCTCTCTTCTATGACCTCCATATGAATACTTTTCATCTTCTGTTCTCTCCTCTGTATCCTTTCTTCCACCTCCATTAGCAATCTGCCACATTTTACGCTGTAACCTCCATCTTTGTTCCCTGCTCAGTTTGCCCACCTCGCTCCTCTGTGACCCCATATTACCATTTTTTTTTTCTGTGCTTCCCTGGCCTTTTAACCTTTTGGTTTTACTCCCATAGAGCCCCCCACATCCCTTTAGACAGTGATAAAACCGCTGACCCTTTCTATTTGGCCTCTTTCCCATATTTGTGATCCTGGCATCCATCCCTCCGCTATTTTATTATTGACACCTGCTGGGTGTGTTAACTTTCATCACCTACTCTTGGTGTGTTTAATGTTTTCTAATCAAATTATTCTGATCCTCCACAGCCATATAGGAATGCCCCTCCCCATCTGTATTAATCTTATTGCGTTTTATACTGGACCTGTTGTAATGTGCACCAATTGCACCATTTCCAGGAAACACACTTGGCACGGCCGGCTGATATTCCAGACACATAGGAACCAAAGCAGAGAAATGGGAGGGTATTGGTGACCACCAGTATCCAACTGTGAGTCTCATACAGCCGGGGGGAGGGTCTTAAAATACATTTCATCCTTCCTTTAATTTCCCCATCAGTTTGGAGTGGCTGAGGTTTACCAAATTCTGATGTTTCTGGTATTCTCCCAATAATGTGATTATCCCGCCATGAATATAAAAATGGTTATAAACCCTCACATATTAATTTTACTGAAAAACGTGTTGCGCTAATAATGTAAAGTACTTAAGTTAATGACAATTAAGTAATCATTCATACAGTATCTCAAAAAAGTGAGTACACCCCTCACATTTTTGTAAATATTTTATTATACCTTTTCATGTGACAACACTGAAGAAATGACACTTTGCTACAATGTAAAGTAGTGAGTGTACAGCTTGTATAACAGTGTAAATTTGCTGTCCCCTGAAAATAACTCAACACACAGCCATTAATGTCTAAACCGCTGGCAACAAAAGTGAGTACACCCCTAAGTGAAAATGTCCAAATTGGGCCCAAAGTGTCAATATTTTGTGCGGCCACCATTATTTTCCAGCACTGCTTTAACCCTCTTGGGCATGGAGATCACCAGAGCTTCACAGGTTGCCACTGGAGTCCTCTTCCACTCCTCCATGATGACATCACAGAGCTGGTGGATGTTAGAGACCTTGCGCTCCTCCACCTTCCGTTTGAGGATGCCCCACAGATGATCAATAGGGTTTAGGTCTGGAGACATGCTTGGCCAGTCCATCACCTTTACCCTCAGCTTCTTTAGCAAGGCAGTGGTCGTCTTGGAAGTGTGTTTGGGGTCGTTATCATGGATCCAGTCTCTGAAGGGAGGGGATCATGCTCTGCTTCAGTATGTCACAGTACATGTTGGCATTCATGGTTCCCTCAATGATCTGTAGCTCCCCAGTGCCGGCAGCACTCATGCAGCCCCAGACCATGACACTCCCACCACCATGCTTGACTGTAGACAAGACACACTTGTCTTTGTACTCCTCACCTGGTTACCGCCACACACACTTGACACCATCTGAACCAAATAAGTTTAAGACAACCTCTGGATATGACGCTGAGCACGTGCACACAACTTCTTTGGTCGACCATGGCGAGGCCTGTTCTGAGTGGAACCTGTCCTGTTAAACCGCTGTATGATCTTGGCCACCGTGCTGCAGCTCAGTTTCATGGTCTTGACAATCTTCTTATAGCCTAGACCATCTTTATTGTAGAGCAACAATTCTTTTTTTTCAGATCCTCAGAGAGTTCTTTCCCATGAGGTGCCATGTTGAACTTCCAGTGACCAGTATGAGAGAGTGAGAGCGATAACACCAAATTTAACACACCTGCTCCCTATTCACACCTGAGACCTTGTAACATTAACGAGTCACATGACACAGGGGAGGGAAAATGACTAATTGGGCCCAATTTGGACATTTTCACTTAGGGGTGTACTCACTTTTGTTGCCAGCGGTTTAGACATTAATGGCTGTGTGTTGAGTTATTTTGAGGGGACAGCAAATTTACACTGTTATACAAGCTGTACACTCACTACTTTACATTGTAGCAAAGTGTCATTTCTTCAGTGTTGTCACATGAAAAGATAGAATAAAATTTTACAAAAATGTGAGGGGTGTACTCACTTTTGTGAGATACTATATATATCAAAAACTGTAAATAAGAATGTGTTAAACGCTCATAAATAATCCAGTAAAGTCCATCAGAAAAAAAAGAAGAGAAGTGCTCTTGCGCAAAAAGTTCCTTTAAACTTGTTTATCAACAACAATCCATATTTCAATGTGGATAGCAAAATCTTCACACCCAGTTCTCAAGCCGCTTACCAGCTACTTTTACCCCAAGATGGGAGTCTGGCTTCACTTTATTCCGGTATCCCCATGGGATGGATATCAGGAGCCAAGATTCCAGGATACCATACGACCAGGATGTTCAACCGAGGGCTCGGCAAAAGGGAGAGACAAAGGAGGAACTCTTACTGTGTAGTAATTAAAACTCCAGGCTTTTTAAGGTTAAAACTACTTACAAGAAGGCAGGAGAAAAATCGCATATAAATCAATCACGTGCAGACACCCCAGCAGGTGTAAAAAAAAGTCACTGCTGCAGCTCCTCCCGACTAGTTTTGTTCAAAAGAACGTTATCAAGGGATAAAGGAGTAACCCTTCCATATACCCTGAGTGAAGTGACTGGCCTCAGGTGATAGACAGAGATGAAACAAATCCTCCTACATACGTTGTATTTGTTTTATCTGCAGTCTTCTCTTCTCTACATCTGTTCAAACTCCAGAATTTATAAAGCTTGTTTGAGGGTTCAGAAAAAAGGCGCGGGGAGCTGAAATTACACTCTGCAGTGAGGAGAGCTTTGAGAGCTGATAGGAGTGAAGAGCGCCCCCCCCCCCCCCCCCCCCCCCTTCACACAACACACAGGAACAGAGCCATGGCTGTCAGTCACAGGCTGTGTGCTAGAGCTCCCCTGTTGTCATGAGGAATGAACCGGAAGACAGAAATGACACTCAGTGCTCTGGATTGAGACAAGTACACACTATAGAGGGATATGCTTTGTTCATATTTCATTTACAACCTTTAAACTTCTACATTTTGGATCTTGCAGCAATCTGCATATACTGAGAAGAGTTTGGGGTGTGTTGCTTGGACTGGACTGGCTGATATTGTATTTTGTTGTGAAGAAAATCCATGTCCTATCGTTGTCACGTTGCATTTCCCCCGGCACATTGGCAGATATGGTACATGGACAGCAGAGATGAGTGAAGATGCCAATGTACACACAGCCGCAGTGACAAGTGGCAAATTGAGAGCTTGGAGGGGGGTCACTATCATAGCTGCACCACAGATGTCAATCTAAAATGGAAATACAGATATTATATATAAATATCGTAGATCTCTGCAGATACTGTAACATTTTAAAGGCTACGGACAGTTTGCTTCTGCGGTGAAGCTTGATATGTGCCAAGTTACCAAGTTACATAAACCTGTAATTGTATAATGTAGTGCAATGTACATGGGGCCAGTGACAGGACTGTTGCAAGGAATGGGCATGTGGGGCCGGTTGTGAGGAGTGGTACGTAGAACCAGTGGTGGAACTGTGTGTGTGGGGGCAGGGGGGGGGGGGTGTTATGTGGAAGGTGGTGAGAAGGGATAGGTTTGATCAGTAACGAGATTGTGGCAGCGAGTTGCACATGGGATCAGTGATGGGACTGTGGTGGGGAGGGGAATTGGAGCTAGAGACAGGACTGTTGTGGGGAGGGGTATATTGGGCTAATGATGGGACTATGGTGGGGAGGGGAATGTACGGCCAGTAACAGAACTGTAGCCGGGAGGGGTACATTGGGTCAGTGATGGGACTGTTGTGAGGAGGAGAATGTGGGGCCAATGACCAGACTGTTGTGGGGAGGGGTACATTGGGCCAGTGATAGGACTATTGTGGGGCGGGGAATGGGGGGCCAGTGATGGGACTATTGTGGGTAGGAGTACATTCAGTCAGTGATTGGACTGTGGTGGGGCCAATGACCGCACTGTAGCCAGGAGAGGTACATTGGGCCAGTGATGGGGCTATTGTGGGATGGGTACATTGGGCCAGCAATGGGACTATTGTGGGTAGGGAAATGTACAGCCATTGATAGGACTGTTGTGGGGAGGGGTACATTGGGCCAGTGATGGGACTGTTGTGGGGAGGGGTACATTGGGCCAGTGTTGGGACTGTGGTGGGGCCAATGACCGGACTTTAGCCAAATGAGGTACATTGGGCCAGTGGTGGGACTATTGTGGGGAGGGGAATGGGGGGTCAGTGATAGGACTATTGTGGGTAGGAGTACATTGGGTCAGTGATGGGACTGTGGTGGGGAATGTGGGGCCAATGACAGGACTGTAGTTGGGAGGGGTACACTGGGCCAGTGTTGGGACTGTGGTGGGGAAGGGGTACCTTGGGCTAGTGATTGGACTGTGGTGGGGAAGGGGTACATTGGGCCAGTGATGGGACTGTGGTGGGGAGGGGAATGTGGGGCCAGTGATGGGACTGTGGTGGGGAGGGGAATGTGGGGCCAGTGGTGGGACTGTGGTGGGGAAGGGGTACATTGGGCCAGTGGTGGGACTGTGGTGGGGAGGGGTACATTGGGCCAGTGATGGGACTGTGGTAGGGAGGGGTACATTGGGCCAGTGATGGGACTGTGGTAGGGAGGGGTACATTGGGCCAGTGATTGGACTGTGGTAGGGAGGGGTACATTGGGCCAGTGATGGGACTGTGGTAGGGAGGGGTACATTGGGCCAGTGATGGGACTGTGGTGGGGAGGGGTACATTGGGCTAGTGATAGGACTGTGGTGGGGAGGGGTACATTGGGCCAGTGGTGGGACTGTAGTGGGGAGGGGTACATTGGGCCAGTGATTGGACTGTAGTGGGGAGAGGTACATTGGGCCAGTGATGGGACTGTGGTAAGGAGGGGTACATTGGGCCAGTGATGGGACTGTGGTGGGGAGGGGAATGTGGGGCCAGTGATGGGACTGTGGTGGGGAGGGAAATGTGGGGCCAGTGGTGGGACTGTGGTGGGGAAGGGGTACATTGGGCAAGTGGTGGGACTGTGGTGGGGAGGGGTACATTGGGCCAGTGGTGGGACTGTGGTAGGGAGGGGTACATTGGGCCAGTGATGGGACTGTGGTGGGGAGGGGTACATTGGGCCAGTGATGGGACTGTGGTGGGGAGGGGTACATTGGGCCAGTGATGGGACTGTGGTGGGGAGGGGTACATTGGGCCAGTGGTGGGACTGTGGTGGGGAGGGGTACATTGGGCCAGTGATGGGACTGTGGTAGGGAGGGGTACATTGGGCCAGTGATGGGACTGTGGTAGGGAGGGGTACATTGGGCCAGTGATGGACTGTGGTGGGGAAGGGGTACATTGGGCTAGTGATGGGACTGTGGTGGGGAGGGGTACATTGGGCCAGTGATGGGACTGTGGTGGGGAGGGGTACATTGGGCCAGTGATGGGACTGTGGTGGGGAGGGGTACATTGGGCCAGTGATGGGACTGTGGTAAGGAGGGGTACATTGGGCCAGTGATGGGACTGTGGTAAGGAGGGGTACATTGGGCCAGTGATGGGACTGTGGTGGGGAGGGGTACATTGGGCCAGTGATGGGACTGTATTGGGGAGGGGAACATTGGGCCAGTGATGGGACTGTGGTGGGGAGGGGTACATTGGGCCAGTGGTGGGACTGTGGTGGGGAGGGGTACATTGGGCCAGTGATGGGACTGTGGTGGGGAGGGGTACACAGTACCTAGAGATGATGAAGAGGTAAAATGATGGCACTTAATGACCCTCTCCCATTCTTATTTCAGGAGCCGTCAACAGAAGGAGACAGAATCGGGTAGGTTTTCATGCTCTCACTGATTCTACATCATTCGGGCCCTTATACAAAGTGACCTCTTTATTATCTGATCTTTCACACAAAAACTACCCAGATGCACCTTGTCAGAGGATTGGAGGTCGCTTGCTAAGAGTTACTACCTTCTGTCTTGTTGCACTATCCCAGCAGACTAGACATTGCAGTACCTTTCCAGTAAGCAGGCTGGATCCTCACTAAACCAGCGCCGAAATAAAATCTGTAACAGGATAAACCACCCACAGATGATATGGTCTTCATTCAGTCTGCCCGAAATGATAGAGACACAATCGTAGGAAGCAGAGCCTGCCTGTATAATAAGCAGATTTGACTGCCATAGAGATATATATATATATATATATATATATATATATATATATATATATATATATATATATATATATATATATATATATATATATTCGAGGTACTTATGTAGCGCTGTCAGTTTATGCAGCGCTTTACATATACATTGTACATTCACATCAGTCCCTGCCCTCAAGGAGCTTACAATCTAAGGTCCCTAACTCACATTCATACATACTAGGACCAATTTAGACAGGATCCAATAGCCTACCAGCATGTCTTTGGAGTATTTCAAGTCTTTACACAGTTATTGCAGCAGCGGACTTAGAAATGGTGAAATGTATTGTAAATGGCCCCTGTGGTGGCGTCTGCTCCCATCAGGAGGAATCCCAGCGCTGTCACCCCCACCCGAAGCCATATTACGTCCTGCTATTCACAATGAAGTGTCAGCTCATCCCTCTTCTATATTCTGAATGGAGGGGGTCACATGACTCCCAATGCAATCTGCAGAGAATAAATCTAGGCCACGGGAGGGTGGGGGGGGACTCCATAGAGAGAAACAAGAGAGGGGGTTAACTGGTCTCCATAGTAAGGTGCTCCAGGGGGGAAGAGCAATCAATGATGAAGCTGGTCACTCTGTTGGAGGGATTAGATGAGGCAGCATTGCTGTGATAACCCCTGTCTGCAGAATGCACACTGTGACCTCATTCAGTCAAGAAAACTGCCATAACCCAGAGCAACCAATCCTTAGTCAAATATCCAGGTGACCCCATTGCTGGTTATAATCCAGATTGAGGGAATGATTCTCGGGGTGGCATTATCCTGTGATCTTATTAAACATTTTTACCATAATGTCCACACTGAATCAGTCATAAACATTCGGTGTGTTGTTCCCACTATGTCCGTCCTTCCAGGCCGCTCTCACATGAATTTGCTTTATTATTACAGGTACTTGCAAAGTGCCAACGATTTATGCAACACTTTACATATGCACTATATTACCAAAAGTATACGTTTACACACACATGAACTTTAATGGCATCCCAGTCTTAGTCCGGAGGGTTCAATATTGAGTTGGCCCACCCTTTGCAGCTATAACCGCTTCAACTCTTCTGGGAAGGCTGTCCACAAGGTTTAGGAGGGTGTCTATGGGAATGTTTGACCATTCTTCCAGAAGAACATTTGTGAGGTCAGACACTGATGTTGGATGAGAAGGCCTGGCTCGCAGTCTCCACTCTAATTCATCCCAAAGGTGTTCTATCGGGTTGAGGTCCACCCCAAACTCGCTCATCCATGTCTTTATGGAGCTTGCTTTTTGCACTGGTCCAAATCATTTTGTGGAGGGGGGATTACGGTGTGGGGTTGTTTTTCAGGGGTGGGACTTGGCCCCTTACTTCCAATGAAGGGAACTCTTAAGGCGTCAGCATACCAAGACATTTTGGACAATTTCATGCTCCCAACTTTGTGGGAACAGTTTGGGGATGGCCCCTTCCTGTTCCAACATGACTGCCCACCAGTGCACAAAGCAAGGTCCATAAAGACATGGATGAGCAAGTTTGGGGTGGAGGAACTTGACTGGCCTGCACAGAGTCCTGACCTCAACCCGATAGAACACCTTTGGGATGAAGTAGAGCGGAGACTGCGAGCCAGGCCTTCTCGTCCAACATCAGTGCCTGACCTCACGAATGCACTTCTTGAAAAAATGGTCAAACATTCCCATAGACACACTCCTAAACCTTGTGGGCAACCTTCCCAGAAGAGTTGGAGCTGTTATAGCTGCAAAGGGTGGGCCAACTCAATATTGAACCCTACGGAATAAGACTGGGATGCCATTAAAGTTCATGTGTGTGTAAAGGCAGGCGTCCCAATACTTTTCACAATATAAGAAATAGAAAAGCCGCGCATTAAAAGCATACTAAATAAATACAAAAAATTGGTTGAGAAAAGAAGGACTTAGTGGAAATGAATATGTTCCTTAATGAAAAGAATGTCCAACAGCCAAAAAAAGTGAATACAAAAAATCCTCAATAGTCCAATTGCTGATAGTAGAGGTTCAGGTCACCACGTCGCCCCACTGAGGACAGGAGTCTGTTTGAGTGCCGGCCGGCATTGTTTTTTATGCTTTGTTTATTGTAAGTGTTATAAACGTTATCACACTATTTGCTACTATTCTTTATAATATGTGCACTGCGGAGCCTGTGACATGGATGTCATGATGGATCTACGCCGCTCCATGCCAGGAAGTCGTTCCTGTGGTTGTGTCAGTCTGCTTACATAAAGTTTGCCATCTGGTAAGCAGGATGTTTATGTGGTTTGCTGCACTTTTGATATCCCTTTCCATTATCATCCGGTGGATCGTTATATGCTCATTTGTTTTATAACATCTGGGTAAAATCTTCGTGGATCCAATTCTGTTTACGAGTGTGATTCGTCCAGTGTACACCGGGATTGGTTCCCTAAAGGCCCAGGCTGGGTTTAAGCCACCTGCTTGACTTAGCTTACTATCTGGTAAGCATTTCATCTTACAGTAATTTTTTTCACCTGAACCTCTACTATCAGCAATTGGACTATTGAGGATTTTTTGTATTCACTTTTTTTGGCTGTTGGACATTCTTTTCATTAAGGAACATATTCATTTCCACATATTCATTTCCACTAAGTCCTTCTTTTCTCAACCAATTTTTTGTATTTATTTAGTATGCTTTTCGTGCGCAGCTTTTCTATTTCTTATTTTGTTATTGGTGTGCCCCACTTATAGCCGCAGCTTCACTTTACTGATCTCTAGCGCAGTCTTTTTCTTTCTTTTTTCCAACTTTTCACAATATAATGTATGTGTGTGTGTGTGTGTGTGTGTGTGTGTGTGTGTGTATATAAATTTATATATAATTGTACAGTCACATCAGTCCCTGCCCTCAAGGAGCTTACAATCTAATGTCTTTTATTGGTTGAACTAGATGGACTTGTCTTTTTTCAACCAGACTAACTATGTAACTAAGGTCCTTAAAGAGGGAGTCCACCCAAAAAAAAAATATTAAAAGCCAGCAGCTACAAATACTGCAGCTGCTGACTTTTAATACATGGCCACTTACCTGTCCCAGGGTCCAGCGATGTCGGCAGCCGACGACGATGAATCGCTCGACTCTCGGCAGCTGCCGCCGCCATCCTAGGTGAGGGAATCAGGAAGTGAAGCGTTGCGGCTTCACTTCCCGGTTCCCTACTGCGCATGCGCGAGTCGTAACTGGTCCCCGCTATCTCCTGGGACCTGTGTGTTTCCCAGGAGACAGCGCGCAGGGACAGGAAGAGGCATAGACTCCCATGGGAGTCTATGCCGGAAGTGGGTGCAAATACCTGTCTTAGACAGGTATCTGCTCCCCCCTGAAAGGTGCCAAATGTGACACCGGAGGGGGGGGAGGGTTCCGAAAAGCGGAAGTTCCATTTTTGTGTGGAACTCCACTTTAACTCCATAATCATACATGCACATACTAGGGCTAGTTTGGACAGGAGCCAGTTAACCTACCAGCATGTCTTTTAGAGTGTGGGAGGAAACCGGAGTACCCGGAGGAAACCCGCGCAGGGAGAACATGCAAACTCCAGTGGTTGGGATTTGCATTTGGGTTTATGAAATCTGACAATGCCAACGACTGCTTTGGAAAAACGTTATCTGGCCATTTTGCTGGTCCTCTGGCTTCAATTGAGTGTACAGCTAGAGAAGCCATAACTCCTGATCTGTGTACCCAGCAGAGCGTGTCCCTGACAGCCGCACATGAATGATTTAGTGTGGAACACTAGCACTGTGTCTCGGTGTAAAGTTACACTCACTCTCCAGTTACCACCAGATGAGACTCTGTCATTGTGTCATTGTTCTCCCCACATTCTGCTATATAGATTGCATTCATCATTATCCTCTAAGACTTACATGGAGCTCCATGAAAGGTAATGAGGTTGATTTACTAAAGATAAATAGACTGTGCACTTTGCTCTTGCAGAGTAAAACTGCACTTGTGGTTGCTCCAGAGCTTAGTAAATGAGGTAAAGCTTCACATTGCAAAGAATACCCAATCACGTGCAAGGAAAAAAAAAAAATGCATTCTTGCTTGCACATGATTGGACGATGGAAGTCAGTAGGTCTTTCCCTCATTTACTAAGCTCTGGGGCAAATGCCCCTGCAGGGTTCAACTGCACTTGTAAAGTGGACAGTCTATTTGGCTTTAGTAAATCAACCCCATTATCTGTAAGCCAGCAGTGCATAGCCGCCTGCAATCAGTACTACCCCCAGAGGACGGGTCATTTGGTGACCACTGAGAAACATACATAAATGTTCTTTGTTTTTGTATTGGTTGAATGCAGATGTTCCTCTGAGGCAGTATGCTGGGCCCGGTGTCCCCCAATCACTGAAATCTGTGGGTTCTATTCAGCATCCTCTGAGTTTATTGTCAGAGTCACCAGGCAGTGTGTCTGCGGATTTCCCAAATGGTGGTGTGTGATCGGTGTGTCTGTGGTAATATCACATGGTGATACCTAATTGGTAATATCGCATTGCGGTGAGTGATCGGTGTGTCTGCGGTGATAGCACATGGCGGTGAGTGATCGGTGTGTCTGCGGTGATAGCACATGGCGGTGAGTGATCGGTGTGTCTGCGGTGATAGCACATGGCGGTGAGTGATCGGTGTGTCTGCAGTGAAAGCACATGGCGGTGAGTGATCGGTGTGTCTGCGGTGATAGCACATGGCGGTGAGTGAGCGGTGTGTCTGCGGTGATAGCACATGGCGGTGAGTGATCGGTGTGTCTGCAGTGAAAGCACATGGCGGTGAGTGATCGGTGTGTCTGCGGTGATAGCACATGGCGGTGAGTAATCGGTGTGTCTGCGGTGATAGCACATGGCGGTGAGTGATCGGTGTGTCTGCAGTGATAGCACATGGCGGTGGGTGATCGGTGTGTCTGCGGTGATAGCACATGGCGGTGGGTGATCGGTGTGTCTGCGGTGATAGCACATGGCGGTGAGTGAGCGGTGTGTCTGCGGTGATAGCACATGGCGGTGAGTGATCGGTGTGTCTGCAGTGAAAGCACATGGCGGTGAGTGATCGGTGTGTCTGCGGTGATAGCACATGGCGGTGAGTGATCGGTGTGTCTGCGGTGATAGCACATGGCGGTGAGTGATCGGTGTGTATGCGGTGAAAGCACATGGCGGTGAGTGATCGGTGTGTATGCGGTGAAAGCACATGGCGGTGAGTGATCGGTGTGTCTGCGGTGAAAGCACATGGCGGTGAGTGATCGGTGTGTCTGAGGTGATAGCACATGGTGGTGAGTGATCGGTGTGTGTCTGCGGTGATAGCACATGGCGGTGAGTGATCACGGTGTCTGCGGTGATAGCGCATGGCGGTGAGTGATCTGTGTCTGCGGTGATAGCACATGGCGGTAAGTGATCGCTGTGTCTGCGGTGATAGCACATGGCGGTGAGTGATCAGTAAGTCTGCGGTGATAGCACATGGCGGTAAGTGATCGGTGTGTCTGCGGTGATAGCACATGGCGGTGAGTGAGCGGTGTGTCTGCGGTGATAGCACATGGTGGTGAGTGATCGGTGTGTGTCTGCGGTGATAGCATATGGCGGTGGGTGATCACGGTGTCTGCGGTGATAGCGCATGGCGGTGAGTGATCTGTGTGCGGTGATAGCACATGGCGGTAAGTGATCGCTGTGTCTGCGGTGATAGCACATGGCGGTGAGTGATCAGTAAGTCTGCGGTGATAGCACATGGCGGTAAGTGATCGGTGTGTCTGCGGTGATAGCACATGGCGGTGAGTGAGCGGTGTGTCTGCGGTGATAGCACATGGTGGTGAGTGATCGGTGTGTGTCTGCGGTGATAGCACATGGCGGTGAGTGATCGGTGTGTGTCTGCGGTGATAGCACATGGTGGTGAGTGATCGGTGTGTGTCTGCGGTGATAGCACATGGCGGTGGGTGATCACGGTGTCTGCGGTGATAGCGCATGGCGGTGAGTGATCTGTGTCTGCGGTGATAGCACATGGCGGTAAGTGATCGCTGTGTCTGCGGTGATAGCACATGGCGGTGAGTGATCAGTAAGTCTGCGGTGATAGCACATGGCGGTAAGTGATCGCTGTGTCTGCGGTGATAGCACATGGCGGTGAGTGATCGGTGTGTCTGCGGTGATAGCACATGGCGGTGAGTGATCGGTGTGTCTGCGGTGATAGCACATGGCGGTGAGTGATCGGTGTGTCTGCGGTGATAGCACATGGCGGTGAGTGATCGGTGTGTCTGCGGTGATAGCACATGGCGGTGAGTGATCGGTGTGTCTGCGGTGATAGCACATGGCGGTGAGTGATCGGTGTGTCTGCGGTGATAGCACATGGCGGTGAGTGATCGGTGTGTCTGCGGTGATAGCACATGGCGGTGAGTGATCGGTGTGTCTGCGGTGATAGCACATGGCGGTGAGTGATCGGTGTGTCTGCGGTGATAGCACATGGCGGTGAGTGATCGGTGTGTCTGCGGTGATAGCACATGGCGGTGAGTGATCGGTGTGTCTGCGGTGATAGCACATGGCGGTGAGTGATCGGTGTGTCTGCGGTGATAGCACATGGCGGTGGGTGATCACGGTGTCTGCGGTGATAGCGCATGGCGGTGAGTGATCGGTGTGTCTGCGGTGATAGCACATGGCGGTGAGTGATCGGTGTGTCTGCGGTGATGGTACATGGCAGTGGGTGATCACGGTGTCTGCGGTGATAGCGCATGGTGGTGAGTGATCTGTGTCTGCGGTGATAGCACATGGCGGTGGGTGATCACGGTGTCTGCGGTGATAGCGCATGGCGGTGAGTGATCTGTGTCTGCGGTGATAGCACATGGCGGTGAGTGATCGGTGTGTCTGCGGTGATAGCACATGGCAGCGAGTGATTATTGTGTCTGCGGTGTTGTCACATTGTGGTGTCTGATCAATATGTTTGCAGTGAAATCACATGATTTGATCGTTGTCGGTCTATGAATATTGGTAGTTTTGCTTGTACTGCAGTGTTGTCACTGACATCTATCTGTTTCCACCTCACAGCTTCCTGCAGCTCCAGAATGATGAACTCCGCCGACGCTTGGCATATGCTACAACAAAGATGGAGGCCATGGAACATGAACTAGATGCTGGCCGCCATTACCTGGAGGTGGAGCTAAGCCGCAACCGGGAGGAACTGGAGAAGCTTAAGGACAAGTTTCGGCGGTAAGTATAAAGGGGGTTCTGTGATGTCTTTGCACAGCAAAGTTCAAATTGTCTACTTATTAAGGGAAAGCCTTCTTTATAGCTATAGTATAATGTACAGCTATAATAGTTTCCCTTGTCTCCCCATCCCCCTCACTGGTCTTTGCTTTGTAGTAAGGTCAAGTTTGGTAGGAAACTTGCAGGATCTGTAATTTTTACAGCACCCTGCCTAATATCTAGTAGTTTAGTGGCTTTTGGGAAGTTTTATCCAATTGTTGTTAGCCTTGATGCGCAGGCCCCAGTATCTGTACTGCTGTTTCATCATGTGTTATGTGAAAAAAAACACATCCCTGGAACTCCATTAGACATGCATGCCCGCTGGCCACTTTGTGCTGCAGACTTTTCTTGTGCAATCTGCTGATAAGTTTCTCCATTAGAGTGTAATCAATATACTGATCAGTAGATTGCACAGTCTGCAGCGCTCTGGCCAGCAGGTAGGCACATGCACAACTAAAGGGATGTGTTCTTTCATATAACGCTCAGGAACAGCAGTACCGTATATTGCCTGACACCAGCAATAAAGATCACACCCACACATGACAAAGAGCAAAGTGATTGATGGCAGAGAAAGCCAACAGCAGTGAAAGGAGGGCCATGGACGGTATGGATTAGGAGGACGGGGGATTGGTGATGTTTGCAGTCATTCAGGCAGGAAATGAAGGCGGGTTCAAAATAGCTGCTGCATCTTCTAATGGTAAAAGTGGTTGTAAAGGTGAAAGGCTTTTTTTTTTAACCTTAATACATTAAAAGAGAAGTATGCAGGTGGATGCAGCATCGGTCCCCTGGTGCCTCCAACACTGAGAACTGAGCAATTGAACACCGCTGATCTCTCGGTTCTCACAGCTCCCCGAGCAGAGAGCTGGTGACTGTCAGTCACCGCTCTCTGCTTTCTCCTCGCTCACTGGAGCACTGGGCTGTGGAGAGGTCAGGAGCGGCCAGCTCAAGGCTCTCAGCGGCTCGCTGAACAGGGTGTCGGTCCAGGGATCTAGGTAGATCCCAAATCCATGGTCCTGATGATGCCAAACCTGGACCGACTCTGTGACATTAGCAGAGAGCGAAAAAAAAAACTTTTCAATGTCAGCAGCCCCCGAAATGCTTACATAAGCCAGATCTCAGTCCTGCACTGTGCCCGTCTGCAGCAGTGCTGCTCTTCTCTACCCTCTTCTCACAGAAGGCTCGACAGCAGTGGGAGCCATTGGCTCCCGCCAATCAAATCCTGGGCGGTCTGAGCCACTTTTTGTATGTCAAAAAACGCTCACAGTGTCGCTCGGGATCAAGCCCACACCAGTGCTCCCATAGCAAACGGCTTTCTGAGGGGACACGCAGAGAAGAGGAGGAACCAAAAGCACCAGCATGGGATCCGAGAAGAGGGGGATCAAGGCTGCTCTGTGCAAAACTATTACACAGAGTATGTAAGTATAACCACTTCCTGCCCGCAGGGCGTCATATGACGTCCTTAGGTCGAAGTGGTGATATCTGAATGATGCCTGCAGCTACAGGCATCATACAGATATGTGTTTTTAGCTGGTAATTCCCTCTTTAATCTAAAAGCCATCCTAGCGGCTGGGTTGCTTTTACAGGCAGCAGGAGGGGCTGCTTTTCCAATCTCTCCCATGCGATCGGGAGGACAGGTAAAACGATCTGGCGCTGGATTACCATAGAGCTGGCTGTGGACTGGATGGTCCCTGGCTATCTTTGACCCTGGGAGGCCAGAAGCGACGTCATGACGTCACTTCCGGCACTGACAGATGTAAACGTTGGCAATTTATTTTTTCCTGGAAAGCAGAGATCGATTTTTATTTTTTATTTTTTTTTCCATCTGATTCTTTCCAGGGTGGAGGAGATACCTGGGATCTTATTGCCCCCAATGTCTCCATAAAGAGGACCCGTCTTGCCTAATACCGATTACAAGGGATGTTTAAATTTCTTGTAATGGGAATAAAAGTGATCAAAAAAAAATTAAAGGAACAGTGTAAAAAGAAAAAAAATTGAAAGGGCCCCTGTCCCCTCGTGCTCGCACACAGAAGCAAATGCATACATAGCTTGCGCTCGCATATGTAGATGGAATTTGAACCACACATGTGAGGCATCACCGTGAACGTTGGAATGAGCGCAATAATTCTAGCACTAGACCTCCTCTGCAACTCTAAGCCGGTAACCTGTAAAAATTTTTAAAGCATCCCCTATGGAGATTTTTAAGTAGCGAAGTACCGCCATTCCATGAGTGTGCGCAATTTTAAAGCGTGACATTTGCTCAGCGCAACATCTTTCACAATATACAAAAACAAATTGGGGTAAAAATTGTTTTTTGTTTTGTTGCTTTAACCAATTGCTTACTGGGCACTTAAACCCCCTTCCTGCCCAGGCCAATTTTCAGCTTTCAGCGCTGTCACTCTTTGAATGACAATTGCGCAGTCATGCTACAGTATACCCAAATTAAATTTTTATCGTTTTCACCCAGATAGAGCTTTCTTTTGGTGGTATCTAATTGCTGATGGGTTTTTTATTTTTTGCTAAATAAAACAAAAAAGGACTGAAAATTTTGAAAAAAAAAACAAAAAACGTTTCAGTTTGTTATAAAATTTTGAAAACGGGTAATTTTTCTCCTTCATTGATGTGTGCTGATGGGTGACACTGGTAGATGACACTGATGGAGGGCACTGGTAGGTGACACTGATGGAGGGCACTGGTAGGTGACACTGATGGAGGGCACTGGTAGGTGACGCTGATGGAGGGCACTGGTAGGTGACGCTGATGGAGGACACTGGTAGGTGACGCTGATGGAGGGCACTGGTAGGTGACGCTGATGGAGGGCACTGGTAGGTGACACTGATGGAGGGCACTGGTAGGTGACACTGATGGAGGGCACTGGTAGGTGACACTGATGGAGGGCACTGGTAGGTGACACTGATGGAGGGCACTGGTAGGTGACACTGATGGAGGGCACTGGTAGGTGACACTGATGGAGGGCACTGGTAGGTGACACTGATGGAGGGCACTGGTAGGTGACACTGATGGAGGGCACTGGTAGGTGACACTGATGGAGGGCACTGGTAGGTGACGCTGATGGAGGACACTGGTAGGTGACACTGATGGAGGGCACTGGTAGGTGACACTGATCGGCGGCACTGATCTGTGACACTGATGGGCATTGATTGGCTGCACTGGTGGGCACTGATAGGTGGCACTGGTAGGTGCTACAGTGGGCACTGTCAGCTGACACTGGTGGGCACAGAAAATGCAGCCGCGGCTTTCTGTGTGAGAGACCGATGTCCCTCTGACAGAAGCCGGTGATCTGCTTTTTTTTTCCCCGCACACTGCTAGCGTGAGGAAAAAAAATACCAATCACCGAACTTCTGTTTACATCACGTGATCAGCCGTCATTGGCTGACAGCTGATCATGTGGTAAGGGGCCGGGATCTACCCCTTACTCCGATCTGTGATCAGCCGAGTCTCATAGGGACGCGCTGACAGCGCATGCTCGGGAGGACGTCCATGGCCCAGTATTGAAGTGGATAACATGTTTATTATTTTAGAAAAATAAAAATGTAGTTTTTATAAACCCCTTTACATTGTGGCGGTACAAGTCTGCAGGAAATGGAGAGTAATCACAAGAGCAGACCTACTACAAGTGTTGGATTACAAGGTAAGACTGGATTTCAGCTTTAAATTGGGTTAAATAAGAATGCTTGCAATAGCTCCAGCTGCCACAATGCCAAGGAACAATAGCAGTTTACAATGGAGAGGTGCCATGTTGCTACTTCTCTTGCCCGATCCTGTGTCCTTCCTTCTCCGCCTCTTTTTGGAGGATGCTCCTTATTCTCCTTTCAGTCTCCAGCAAAGTTCACACACTTCAAATTTTTCAGGATTTTATGTCTTCTAAAAAGGGGGCGGAGCTTGAGTAGCGTGGGAGTGGTTGGGATAGATAAGTTTGAGCGCGGCTGCTATTTTAACGTGCGCCTCTTCCACCTCTGACAGGTTACAGAACAGCTACACAGCCTCACAGAGGACCAATCAGGACTTGGAGGAGAAGCTGCACACACTGGTAGGTGTCTGTCATATGGTAGCCAGGCTAGTGGTGTGCTGTGTGTGAGATCTGTGGGGTGGCCATACACACAGCAGTATTTCTAAATTGGGAGCTGTGGACTGGTAGAACCCGATCTGTTAGGGGCTGTTTTTAAAAAGGTTCACAAGCACACTTAGGGAGAGATTTACTAAAACTGGCACACTCAGAATCTGGTGCCAGCTGTGCATTGTAGCCAATCGGCTTCTAAAGTCAGATCTTTCAAATAAGCTTTGACAATAAAACCTGGAAGCTGATTGGTTTCTAGGCAGAGCAGCACCAGATTTTGCACTCTCCAGTTTTAGTAAATATCCCCTTTGTTTTATTGGGATCAGGTTTATTGACAAAGTAGAATCCCAGCCTCAACCTAACTAGTATTAAAAATGCCCCCCCCCCCCCCCCCCCCCAACACTTATGCTGACTAACCTGTGTAAAAATATGTACACTTACCTATTCCAGTCTGGTTACATGATTCCCCTCCATGTCAGCCAGCAGCAGCTGCAAGGGAGAAGAGAGCGTTTTTGACCAGAGCTGGGAATACCTGATAGTGGTGACATCACCCACAGGCTCCCATGTCCATGCTGTTGTCAGCACTCCCTTCTTTCCCCGGCAGCCGTTACTGGCTGACAGTGGATTATGTGACCGGACCAGAGCAGGCAGAGAATAGCAAAGTGTATATATACCGTATTTATCGGCGTATACCATGCACTTTTTTTTCCCTGAAAATAGGGGGCAAATCACGGGTGCGTGTTCTACGCCAACAGCATACCTTGGAGGGGAAGGAGGGAGACGAGTGCCGCTGAAATTCACCAAGCCATCATCTCCTCTCCACTCGGCTCTAACTCGGCTCTTGCCTCACACACACAGTCCCGCCTTTGCCCCCGGCATTGGACCAGTGTTCTGTGTATCACAGGAGCTGGTCCAATGCTGATGGCGGAGGCGGGACTGTGTATGTGACTGCCGACTGAGAGCCGAGTAAAGAGGAGTTGACAGCACAGTGATTTCCTGCATTGAGAGATGGTGAGGTTTAATCAGGCAGCTGCATTGATGGGGGAGATGAGCACAGATCAGGCCGCAGATGGGCGCGGATCATGCTACAGATGGGCGCGGATCATGCTACAGATGGGCGCGGATCATGCTACAGATGGGCGCGGATCATGCTACAGATGGGCGCGGATCATGCTACAGATGGGCGCGGATCATGCTACAGATGGGCGCGGATCATGCTACAGATGGGCGCGGATCATGCTACAGATGGGCGCGGATCATGCTACAGATTGGCGCGGATCAGGCCGCAGATTGGCGCGGATCAGGCCGCAGATTGGCGCGGATCAGGCCGCAGATTGGCGCGGATCAGGCCGCAGATTGGCGCGGATCAGGCCGCAGATTGGCGCGGATCAGGCCGCAGATTGGCGCGGATCAGGCCGCAGATGGGCGCGGATCAGGCCGCAGATGGGCGCGGATCAGGCCGCAGATGGGCGCGGATCAGGCCGCAGATGGGCGTGGATCAGGCCGCACTGAAGCTGCAGATGGGCACTAATCAGGCTGCATTGATGCTCACTGACCATTATTTTGCTTCAAAATGGTTTATTTAAAAAAAAAAAAGTTTTTTTCCTGAAACTTTCCCCTTAAATTGGGGTGCGTATTATACGCCGATAAATACAGTACATCCTTTTTTTTTTTTCTTTTTTTTTTTTTAACAAAGGTTAGTCAGCATAGGTGTTAGGAGGGGTGAGGGAACATTTTTAAGACTAGTTAGCTTTAGACTCGGCTCACATTTGACTGGCCTCGGTTTCCCTGTTTTTTAAACGGTGTCCGGTATTCTTTGATTCAGGTCCAATTTTTTTACTTTAAATCGCACCTGAACCTGATTAAAAAAAATGGACAGGACTCTGAAACTGCGGCCGGCCCGCAGATATGTGAACTGTCTCCAGAGAAGGCTGCCGGTTCACATGTTCATGCAATTTGAATGCAGTTCAAAACACATCCAATCCGCATATATGTGAACTGCGCCTTAGGTTGGAATTCTACTTTAATGGATAAGGAGCACTCATAAAATTCTTGTTGGTGGCTTTTTTATTTTTTTTATTTTAGGCACCGCCTTTTAGGGGGCCGAAACACGGAAGGCTGGTTGGGCGGGCTCATGATTATGTGATCACATGATTTGGAGGCTGTCAAATCGGCTCCTGATCTTCATTGTGTTACCGTGAGCTGTTGGTGGCAGCACAGTCCCAGTGATTGGTGTGTGCATTTGATCATGCTCCCAGCATGCATTTGCATGTATATGGCAGCATGGCATATGCACACATAAATGCTTACAGCTGGCAGGCAGGGGATAAAAGCTTGTAGTTTGTTTTCATTAATTTTTTTTTTTTTTTTTTACAAGAAAAATTCCTTAATTTATTTTACATTTTCTGTTGAGCTGCTGCATTTATAAAACTGAGAAATTGAACCTGCAGGATAAGACCTGGTACATGTATTTTTTCTTCCGCTGGATTACACGAAAAAAAAAAAAAAAAAACATCGCCTTCAGTCGGAGCCGCTGTACTAACGGTCCAACATTAGCAGGGCGGATAAAAATGTTTTTTAAAGAAAATCAAAAAAATCTGATTGATTTTTTTTTGTTTTTTATTTAAATCTGATTTTTTTTTTTTTTTTTTTTTTTTCATTTAAATCAAATTTATAATAGATTTTTACTCCCAAAAGCATTTTATCTAAAGATAGTTTACTATTCAAGGTACATTAATAATTTATTTTATTCAGCATGAGAGGGAACTTCGTTATTTAGCATGAGGCTGTATACCAAAAATGTAAATATTGCAGAATAAACTCCATTCAATGAATCCAAGCTGAGATGACATGCACTGCATTGATGCATTCACAGAATTTCACAGTAGCCATGAGATAAAACAAAGTTCAGGAATATTCCTTTATCCCATTGTTTTGCAAATCTATGTACACTACAAACTGTATGATTGAATCGGTTCTGATATCGCTGTTTTACTAACCTGACAGCTAATTATTCTAAATAGGAAAGCTTCATTTTGTTTGCAAATATTAAAGATTCTAACAACCAGCAAGAATAAGTGCTCACATTTAAAGAGCACCTGTCATTTCAGATTCATCATGGCAGCGCCTGTTAGTGGGCATCCACTCACCCGCTGCCGCCACGTCCCTCACCTTGTCACTGCCGCATCACCAGTCGTCCCATTAAAGTGAATGGGACTGTCGGTGAGTTAACAGCGGGTCAGAGGAGGAGCTGCTGCGGGACAGAGATGACAATTGCTCTTTAAAAATTATGATTTAACTCAAGCCTTTTTACTAGTGATTTAAATCAAATCCACCCTGGACATTAATACAGTGATCTCCCTCCCTGAGCTGTTGTGTTCTGAGAGGGGGACAGCCCCCCGCGCCAGAGCACTCCGGTCAGCCATTGGCTGAGAGCTCTGATTGGGGAGCCGGTCATCTGCTGGTTTTTCAGCATGCATGTCCGACAGAAGCCGGCCAAGTGGCCTCTTCCTGAGGTTTTTCCACATTTTCTAGAATTTTCCCATATTTGTCTACTAAAGTGTTTTTCTGGAGATGAAAAGGTTCCATCTTTGTTCTTGACGTGAGGCAGTCTGTCTTGTCTCTTAGCCGACCAGTCCTATCCACCAGCTAAAGATAAATTCTGACTGTTCATAAACCCCAATGGAAAATCAACTCCCAATAGACATACACTATACTACCAAAAGTATTGGGACACCTGTCTTTGCCCGAACATGAACTTTAATGACGTCTTAGTCCGTAGGGTTCAATATTGAGTTGGCCCACCCTTTGCAGCTATAACAGCTTCAATTCGTCTGGGAAGGCCGTCCACAAGGTTTAGGAGTGTGTCTATGGGAATGTTTTACCATCCTTCCAGAAGCACATTTGTGAGGTCAGGCACTGATGTTGGACGAGAAGGACTGACTCGTAGTCTCCGCTCTAATTCATCCCAAAAGTGTTCTATCGGGTTGAGGTCAGGACTCTGTGCAGGCCAATCAAGTTCCTCCATCCCAAACTTGCTTTGTGCACTGGTCCAAATCATTTGGTGGAGGGGGGATTATGGTGTGGGGGTTGTTCTTCAGGGGTTGGGCTTGGCCCCTTAGTTCCAGTGATGGAAACACTTAAGGTGTCGTCATACTAAGACATTTTGGACAATTTCATGTTCCCAACTTTTTGGGAACAGTTTGGGGATGGCCCCTTCCTGTTCCAACATGACTGCGCACCAGAGCACAAAGCAAGGTCCATAAAGACATGGATGAGCAAGTTTGGGGTGGAGGAACCTCAACCTGATAGAACACCTTTGGGATGAATTAGAGCGGAGACTGCGAGTCAGGCTTTCTCGTCCAACATCAGTGCCCGACCTGACAAATGTGCTTCCGGAAGAATGGTCAAACATTCCCATAGACACACTCCTAAACCTGGATAGCCTTCCCAGAAGAGTTGAAGCTGTTATAGCATTAGTTGAAAAATAACATCAAAAATTGAAAATGAAAATAAAATGTAAAAAATAATACCAATGAAACAATAAGAATAAAAATAAATATAAAAATAATAATATGCCAAAATAATACAGAGCATCCAAAATAAGGCATACGGGTATAGTATAACAATAAACATGTAAGAAATAAATCAATAATTAAATATAGCCTGTCATATGTTATTGATGGAATTTATAGCAAAAATAAAAGTTAAAAATAAATAATAATAAAGATATATGTATATCTTATCAAAAACCAAGAAACAGAAGAACACGACCCAAAGGGGAAGAAGAAGGGGAAAAAGAAAGAAACAACCCCCTATGGAAAGAAAGGGGGGGGGGGGAATATTGTATATATGTATATATATACACATACACACACAAATAGAGCATATCACATTCATATAAAGGTCCATAAAGACATGGATGAGCGAGTTTGGAGTGGAGGAACTTGACTGGCCTGCACAGAGTCCTGACCTCCACCCAATAGAACACCTTTGGGATGAATTAGAACGGAGACTGAGCCAGGCCTTCTTGTCCAACATCAGTGTCTGACCTCACAAATGCACTTCTGGAAGAATGGTCAAACATTCCCATAGACACACTCCTAAACCTTGTGGACAGCCTTCCCAGAAGAGTTGAAGCTGTTATAGCTGCAAAGGGTGGGCCAACTCAAGATTGAGCCCTACGGACTAAGACTGGGATGCCATAAATTCATGTGCGTGTAAAGGCAGGCGTCCCAATATTTCTGATAATATAGTGTACATGGGATAGACTGGAGAAAGGGGGGAGGAGGAGGGCCCACTATGTGCCGCCTCAGAAAATTGGCATGATTACTGCTGCATATTGGATGTGGTGTAGAGGGACATGGTTAGGTAGAAGTCTGCCTACTCAAAGTACACACTGCACATGTTTAAGGGCTCATTTAGATGGGCACTGAGTCCGGTTCTCCATGCTGAGCTGCATATTGCTTTATCTGCTTCCACCTCAAAGCTGCCTGCAGGCAGCCAATGGAAGTGACATGCCGGCAGAAGCGGGGGCACGGATTAGAACACACAGTGTCTGCATTCGGATCCATGCACACACTCCTGCCCGCATGTCAAATTTTGACGTCTGACTGTGTTTCCGTACAGCCGCTGCGTCTGCATCCACTTCTATGGGCTGCCGGCATTCAACAAAAAAAGGCTCTCGGCACCAAGGATGGGACTCTCTGTCCTTAGGTGGCTTATATATGACATGCCGACCCCTGTGTGTGCTGATAGCAGTGTACCTGCCAATCCACGATGCTTCATGGTGCAAATTCCATCCTAAGGAGTTGGATATTTGGCTCACTGCCATTCTGTTGGTCATTGGGGCACTGGGCATACCAAAGTCTCAAATATAAAAGAACACCCCAGTTTTCATCATTTGTAGCATTTCTCAGTATGTTGAAATATGATGGATGTCGGAGTGATCATTTGCAGGTGATGATGGTGGTCCGCGAGTGGATGGTGGGTGAAACTTTAGAGGCGGGTGATTGGAGGAGCCATAATGGTGGTTGGATGGTTTAGCCATAACAGTGGTTGTTTGGTGGCACCCTCACTTTAGTTGACATATTTGTGGAGGTGTTGTGTAATCTGTGTACTAATCTGGTTTCCTTCTAACTCTCTCTTTCTCTCTGCCTCACATTGTCGGTTTTGCAGGCCTCGTTCAGCCAAAGCTGGATCTATTCAGTTGCGTTTGGTAGCTGTAGTGTGTGGAGGGTGGTTTGCACTTGGGTTCCTTGTCTTGTCCTGTCTGGGGCACCTGGGCCCTCACCAAATATGAGCCTCTTGTCTGAAACCTCCACAAAACCCCCTCCCCTCCGACAGCTTTGGGATTCTGGAATGTTTCATACCTCAGCTGTATCTCTCCTCCTGTATGATGGGCACTTCTGTCTCTCCTGTGTATGAGCACCCCCAACCCCTGTCCTGCATCCACCTGGCCGTCTCTCTGATCCACACTGACCACATCTCTCCTGTTTAATCTGCAGATAAAGAAAGCAGAGATGGACCGCAAGACGCTGGACTGGGAAATTGTGGAACTCACCAATAAACTTCTGGATGCAAAAACTACCATTAATAAACTGGAAGAGTTAAATGTTAGTAAAGTGTGTTCTTAATAATGCAATATTCTTCTTCCACAGACTTTTGATACCTCGCCTATTGTATCTACCATAACTTTCCTACCTACCCATTTTACCATACACATTGTGGCTAACCTACCCACCATAAACTACCCCAACTGCTCTTCCTACCATACTGTGCCTTCCCTATCTTCTATAGCTACCCTGCCTATTATACTGTGCCTACCCTGCCTACTATATTTTCCCTATCTAGCCTGCCTTCCGTACCTACTCTTCCTACCATACTGTGCCTACCCGCCTTTCTTACCTTCTATATCTACCCTGCCTATCATACCCTGCCTACTATATCTTCCCTACCTAGCCTGACGTCCATACCTACTCTTCCTACCATACTGTGCCTACCAGCCTATCTGCCTATCTTACCTTCTATATCTACCCTGCCTACCATAACTTCCCTACCTAGCCTGTCGTCCAAACCTACCCTTCCTACTATACTATGCCTACCATATCTTCCCTACCTAGCCTGCCATCCATACCTACTCTTCCTACTATACTATGCCTACCCTGCCTATCAATTCTTCCCCACATACACGTCATACCATGTCAAGCCTGCCTACCACATCTTTCCTGCCATACATAATGCAACTGCTCTTCCTACCATACCATGCCTACCCTGACAACCTTATCTACTATACCTACCCCACCAACTCTTTTTACCATACTGTGGCTCCCCTGCCTACCATATCTACCCTACCTACATTTTCTAACATATTGTGCCTTACCTGCCTACCATATTTTCCCTACCTACCCTGCCTACTATACTGTGCCAATCCTGTGTACCATACCTGTACCTTTCCAAACTACCTACATTTCTCCTATAGGAAAGTCACATAGAAAACATGTATAGAAAGACTAAAGTAGGGTACATTTAACAAACCAAATTAGCCACATACTTCGAGCTTAAAGTTTAAAGTGTTACTAAACCCACAGCAGTAAAATCAGTCTGTATATGCAGTAAAGCATGCTTGTTATACTCACTGCGGAACCCAGGGGGTTAATCCTCTGCGTTGTGTGAAAAGTCTGTTCGATCCTGTCTTCACTGGAATTGACTTTGGGATGACGCTTCCGGGTTACTACATCGGAGACGCGATCGAAGGTGATTCCAGCTTTGTTTGGGATCAGCCAGCGGACGTGCTGGCTAGTCGATCGGGTCTCCTGGTGGGACGGGAGACCCGGGCAGAGCGGCAGAAAGCGACGGGAGGGGGAGACGTCCCGTCCAGCTACTCGTGATAATATCCGAGCGGCTGCTAAGCCTCATCGGATGTTACCACCGGAAAGCCAACTGCCAGCTCTAAAAAACAGAACCGGGGTGAAGCCTGGTACCTCGGCACAACCACTTCCTCAAAGCGTTGTACAGGTACGTCGTTTTGCAGGAAGTGGTTAAAGGAACATTAAATGTTGAGTAAGACCCCATACACACATTAGATTTTCTGCAGATTTTTGTCTTCAGATTTACCCAAACCATATAGTATGAGGTCAAACCTTAAGAGTTTCAATTTGTATGCAATCGGGCAGGCCCTTGCACTACATGTTTTTGGTAAATCTGAAGACAAAAATCTGCAGAAAATCTAATAGTGTGTATGGGGCTTTAGGCTTTAACTACCTCCCTCCTGCTGAATAGACAAATGACAGCGGGCAGAGTGCTCTCTTGTTCTGGGATGACGTCGCCCCAGTCTCGCAATGCTTGCACGCCCGCGGGCCACGGCGCGACCCTGATCTCAGTAAAGAGACGATGACACGGCTCTTTACTCAAGTGATCAGCTATGTCCAATCACAGCTGATCACCTGTAAACAAGGAAATGCCGGTTATTGGCTCTCCTCGCCTCACACTGACAGCTTGTGAGGAGAGGAGAGCCGATCAGCGGCATTTCCTCACAGGGGGAGACGTGTGCAGATAATCAGAGCATTGATTATGAGTGCAGCCCCAACAGTGCCCAGCAGTGATGCCAATTTGTGCCCATCAGTGATGCAAGTCAATGCTGCATATCAGTACCCATCTTGTTGTCCTACTTTTTTTCTTTCCAGAGATTTCTCTGTGCATATATACTTATATGTGTCCTCTCTGTTTCAGGAGCGATATCGCCAGGACTGTAACCTCGCTGTTCAGCTGCTCAAGTGCAACAAATCTCATTTCAGAAACCACAAATTTGCAGATGTAAGTACATCTTTCACTCACGTTAGGCCATATTTTTCTATGGTGAGCTGTAAAAGTAGGGTCGGGCTGTAGGCATGATGAGAGGATTGTGGTGGGATTAGGCTGTTGATGGCATGTATGATGAGTGGAGATGGTAGGGTTATACCGAAAGGTAGGTAAGGGGATTGTGGTGAGGTTGAGCTGTGTATGGTAAGGAGAATGTGGTGTGGTTAGGCTATAGGTAGGTATGGTGAGGGGATTTTGTTGGGTTCGGGCTCTAGGTATATATGGTTAGGGGTTTTTTGCGAAGTTAGGCTGTAGATGTGTATGATCAGGGGGTTGAGGTGGGGTTAGGCTGTGTAGGTACATATGGTAAGGGGACTGTGGAGGGGTTAAGTTGGAAGGTAAGGAGTGTGTGGTAGTGTTAGGCTGTAGGTATGCAGTATATGGTAAGGGGATTGTGATGTGGTTAGGCTGTAGGTTTGTATAGTAAGGGGATTATGTTGAGGTTAGTGTGTAGGTTACATATGATGAGAGGATTTTGGTGAGGTTAGGCTGTAAGTTCGTATGATGATGGGGTGGATAACTGTTGTGGTGATTCCAAGCATGAATTGGGGGTGCAGCATTGATCATTGTATAGGTGTGTAATTTCTTGTCTGTTTGTCTCCCACAGTTACCCTACAAGCTGCAGGACATGGTTAACAAACATCTGCAAAGCACGGCTTCCTCTCCTGGATCAGGACAAGATACCCCTCCGCTGGTTCTGTCTCAATCCGATGTGGTGCCCACCTCTGTGATTGCACGTGTTTTGGAGAAACCAGAGTCGCTCATTCTGAATTCGGCCATGTCCAGCAGCGGTAGCGGACCTACAGCTGAGGATGTCTTTGTCCACGTTGATATGAGTGGTTCTGGTCAGCAGCAAAATGGCGTTCTGCAGAAACAGGGGAGCGAGGACAGCGGCGGTGAAGATGCGGCAACTTTTGAAAAACTAAGTCCCTACCCCACCCCTCCACCCCCACACCCTATGTACCCAGGCCGTAAGGTAATAGAGTTCTCAGATGAGAAAGTTCGGATCCCCAAGAACAGTCCACTTCCCAACTGTACCTATGCTACTCGGCAAGCCATTTCCCTCAGCCTCGTACAAGGTGAGAACGGGAGCCCAGACAGGCATCGTACCGTACCCAACAGCCCGGCATCTTCAGGCAGCTACCCGCAACGTGCACGGAGCGCTGATAACCCTGCACGCTCCCCGCTAAGCAGTGCTGCCCCTAGTTCTGCCAGTTCTGAGGAGGACATGTTGGCCAACTGGCAGAGGATGTTTGTGGATAAAGCGCCCCCTAGCACAGATGGGTCATTGGCCCATCGCACATCCTTCAACCGGGACACCGCCATTGAGTTACAGCAGAGATTCAGTCGCTCTATGCAAGAACTGAGCCTTGCAGCTCAAGCTTTCTCCGAGCGAGAGTCATCCGGTAACAGCTGGCTCAGCAGCCGGGAGTCTAGCTTGGATGTGGAGAGCTCCAGCACAAAGAGGGGTCATCTGCCCAATGAGTATGGCAAGGACTTCTCTAGGGAGGAGGCTCAGGACCTTCTCTCTGGGGGGCTTGAAGAAGAGGATGTGGAGGAGCCACCAGTCATCTCTGAGGACATAGAGGAAGAACAAGAACTAGATGATCAGGTCCAGGAGATCCACCTAGAACCAGAGCCAGAGACCTTTTTGGAGAAACCTCCGAGCGGCCGCCCACACCGCAGCCCAAAAAGGATGGGCGTACATCACCTGCATCGCAAGGATAGCCTGACACGGGCGCAGGAACAGGGGAACTTATTGAACTAGAGGTGAAGCTCCGTGTATGCGGGCCACGTCCTCGCCTTACGTTATATGCAGAAGATCAGGCCTAGAGCTTTGTCACCTTTCTGGGCTTGCTCTGGTCATCTGTGTGTCTGCATCCATTTCATGTGTGCACTACTGGAGGTGGGTTTCCCTCTTGAGGTGTCATAGGAAGGTAGGGCCATTCACACAGGAGGAAGTAGGCATTCTCCTCTGCCAGGGTCTATTAGGTGGTTCTGCCCCCATAGTTGGAAAGGACCCTGGAGATGGGTGTGTGCTTCATAGTTTTGGGATGGGGAAAGGGGAAGCTGTGGATCTGAGCAGAGTAACTCCTAAACATATATCTGCACAAATCACCGTAACTACATCTAATGCTTTAAAGTGTCTGAATTAGGAACGGTTCTTGTTCAGTGCAGTCACATTGCCTTTCTATTGCCTTCATATGAAAAAGAAGCACAGAATTTGCTGTAGTTAACTTGGCCAGTTCTTAGGCCTCACGTGGGTGCTTCTTGGCCATGTGAATTGGGCCCTAGTTCAGTCCCTTTCTATGCATGGCGCTGAGGGTTCCTGCCATTATGGAGCTCAGAGAAGAAAGGATTTGGATAGTATTGCAATATACTACCCATCTCTCTCCTCATGTAAAGGAGAGGGGAGTCAAAAGCAGGACTTTCAGTATGCCACAGGGAGGATACACACTACAAATTTGATCAAAAAACCCATCTTACTAATCTTTACTACATAGGTAAAACTTAATAAAAATCACACAGTAGTCAAACTGCTACATAGATTTTGATAACTTGGTGCATGAATCAAGTTCCCAAAATGGATAAATTATACTGTGGCCCAACTGCTCTAGAAAGAAATGATATTCCCAACTGCGGCAACCTAATCACTCTATACAACGGGGATGTGCATACCCAGGCATCAAAACCCAGGGGACAGAGCCTATGCCAGGACTTTAATCAATTAAGGGGTCATAATATGCTTTAAGTTAAAGGGAGTGGTTAACAAAATATGAAAAAAATTCCTCTAGAAAATAAACCTTCCTATTGTTCTCAAAAACAGTTTACATTCAAGGACATTTTTCTAGAAGGATCTCTGAACAACTGCCACAAAAATCAGGATCTGAGTTGCACACAAAAAAAAAAACACCTTCCACCCACACTTTCAGTATACATAGGCTTCTCTCTTTGGGGTGGAGATGTTTGCACTGACTACATATGCTATTATACAGGCAGGGTATCAGGGGAAAAAAAAAATCCCCCAAAAAAGAAAGATATTTCTGCCCAATCCTGTTAACCGAAAAGAACCTAATTAGCTGCAATCCAAATAAACTGGAAATCCATATAGGGTAATCGTAACCATGAACCCCAAAAGTGCTAATTAGATGACTGCACAAAAGAAAAAAAGACCCTACACGTTTCGCTCTATATGAGCTTCGTCAGGGGTGCCCACAAATCCTATTAAGTGCAAACAAAACTCCAATGCCACATGGCTAAATCTTCCCAAAATTGCATAATAGATCAACGCATTTTGCAGGAACACTTGATTCTTCAGGAGCCTTTTGGATGCAACCAATATATCTTTAAGAATTCTACAAAAATTCATCAACAATCAGCATAGAAAAGATATTTATCAAAACAAAATGTATACAAAAAAAATCAAAATTATGTTGTTTTAATCAATATCTTTTCCACCCTTGATTGTAGGTATATTTTTGTTATACTCTTAGAGATCTATTGGTTGCATCCAAAAGACATGGATCCTGAAGAAGTAAGTGTTACTGCGAAACGTGTCCACCCATTACTCCATTTTTGGAACTTGATTCATGCACCAAGTTATCAGAATCTATGTGGCAGTCTGACTACTGTGTTCTAACTATGTAATAAAGATTTGTAAGATGTTTTTATCAAATTTGTAGTGTATTCTCCCTCTGGCACACCGCTTTTGACTCCCTTCTTTTTTTTCCCCTCTTTACATGAGGAGAGAGAGGGTAGTATATTGCAATGTTTAAATCCATGGTCTCCAAACAGTGGGGAGCCGGATGCGGTCCTTTGTTTGCCTTTATCTGGTTTTTGGGACACTATTCCTCCCACTGACCACTAACAATGGGGCATCATTCCTCCCACTGACACTAAAAATGGGGCATCATTCCTCCCACTGACACTAACAATGGGCTATCATTCCTCCTACTGACACTAACAATGGGGCATCATTCCTCCCACTGACACTAACAATGGGGCATCATTCCTCCCACTGACACTAACAATGGGGCATCATTCCTCCCACTGACACTAACAATGGGGCATCATTCCTCCCACTGACACTAACAATGGGGCATCATTCCTCCCAGTGATGCCAACGATGGGGCATAATTCCTGCTACTGACATCAACAATGGAGCACTATTTCTCCCACTGACCTCAACAATGGGACACTATTCTCCCACTGACACCAATGGGGCACTTTTCCTCCCACTGACACCAACGGTGGGGCGCTATACCTTCCCCTAGTACATATGTAATAAGGGATGAAATTGTTTGCATTGTTTACTCCCACTGATGCCAGGACAGTTTCTACTCCCCATGGCCACAGTCCAGCCCCCCAAAAGTCTGAAGGATAGTAAACGGGCCCTTTGCTTAGAAGGTTTGGAGACCCCTGGTTTAGCTTGATGGGATGGTGCCATGAGGGTAAGTTAAGGAGGATCCCACCATTCTAATATTTTATTTAGGAAGTTATGGTGGCTTCCTGTCTACCAGGTAGGACATCCTCACCCAGTGTAGGGATTTGTGTTGGATTAGTAATCATCAGTGGAGCCAATCGCCCTCCACCGAACATCAGTAAGTCGCGTGTCTACCTGTTTTAAGGGTCCACCCTTCCCTCATGGGCTGGTAGGAATGTCTGTTATCGTTTGGCAGACGTTAATAATCTCCATGTAAAGGCAGAGCCTTCAAAAACCAGAGACCCTCATCACCCCACAAGACTCAGCTGACATCCACCCACAGGACCCACCTCCATCCAAGCTACAGAGTTGACCGAGCCGGCAGTCCCTCCTGCAATGTATCATCTGTTTTCTTGTAGTTTTGTTTTCTTTTTTTGTCTTTATATATATATATATATATATATATATAAATTTTATTTTTTTTTGTCTTTTTTGGTGAAATTCTGCCAGTGAAATTTCATCAGAGCAATGCGCCGTCATCTTTTTCAGCTTTGGTTTGTGTTCTCTGTCAGACGACGCCCATCTCACCCACACCTTGTCTGCACATGTCCTGCGTTCCTCGGACACTCCACCCTGTTCTGTGTGGGAGAGTTCTGCTCCGCCATGACACCATAGAGACGTTTAACTATATTTTTGTACCCGCCGCAGTATTACCGTCACTGAGCGTCTAATGTCTCTGCGTCCTTCTGATCTAAGACTGTTAACCTCACCTAGATTTATTTTCTGACATGTTTTCAGAGCTAATGTCTATTTTCCAATGAGAATAAACTATTTTAAAAGTAAAGTGTCGTCATCCGTGAGTCCGGAATGTGGGCGCCGCCAGGGCTTTCCCTCCTATTAGTGGTGGGTTCTATGACTTGATCGCAGCCAGGAAGCAAAGAGAACCTGTGACAAAGCAGGGTACCCGGGGTCGAGCTGCCATCCCCTGACTCGCAGACTAGAAGAAAGGAAGGAAGCATGTGTCCTGTGGGATAGAGAATTATAGCTTCAAACACAGGCTTCTTGCATGGGTGTATTGCTCAGTGACGGCAGACATATTGGTGACCAATGTGTGATGATGGGTCCTGTGTTCACAGGGTGTAAATTGGGTATTCTTAAGGCCTAACTATATACAGTCATGGCCAGAAATATTGGCACCCCTGCATTTCTGTCAGATAAGGCACCACTTCGCCCACAAAATTGTTGCAATTACAAATGTTTAGGCATTCTCATGTTTATTTCTTTTGTTTGTATCGGTATGACACAAAAAAAAGCGGAGAAACAAAAAGCCAAATCTGACACATTCCACGCAAAACTCCAAAATGGACTGGACAAAATTATTGGCATTCCAAGTTTGTGATGCTCCTGTAATTCGTAATTAAACTCACCTGTGTCAATTAACAGGTGCTGACCATATAGAAATCACACCGGCAACCAGTTAAAATTGTGAAAAATTGACTCCACCTTTTGTTGTGTGCCACACAGAGCAGAGAAAGCGGCAAAGAATTGTCTAAGGATTTGAGAACAAAAACTGTGGAAAAGCATGGACAATCTCAAGGTTACAAGTCCATCTCTAGAGATCTTCATGTTCCTGTTGTCCACTGTGCCCAACATTGTCAGGAAGTTAACAGCCCGTGGCACTGTAGCTAATCTCCTTGAATGTGGATGAAAGTGAAAAATTGATCAAAGATTGCATAGAAGGATTGTTGAAATGGTGGATAAAGAACCTCGATCAACTTCCAGACAAATCCAAGCAGACCTTCAGACACAGGGTACAGCTGTATCGGCTCACACAATACGTCGCCATCTGAATGAAAAGGGACGCTATGGTAGGAGACCCAGGAGGACCCCACTGCTAACACAAACATAAAAAGCCAGACTGGAGTTTGGCAAAACTTGGCTGAGGAAGCCAAAATCCTTTTGGGAGAATGTGCTGTGAACAGATGAAACAAAATTACAGCTTTTTGGTAAAGCCCATCATTCTACTATTTTCAGAAAAAGAAATGAGGCCTTTAACCACTTCAGCCCTGGAAGAATTTACCCCCTGCCTGACCGCGCCATTTTTGGCGATACGGCTCTGCCTCACTTTAACTGACAGTTGCCTGGTCGTGCAACGCTGTACCCAAACAAAATTTATGTCCCTTTTTTTCCCTACAAATAGAGCTTTCTTTTGGTGGCATTTGATCACCTCTGCGGTTTTTATCTCTTGCACTATAAACAAAAAAAGACTGACTATTTTGAAAAAAATACTATTTTTGATCTTTTTGCTATATTAAATATCCCCAAATATATATATATATAAATCCCCCAAAAAATTTCTTCCTCAGTTTAGGCCGATATATAGTCTACATATTTTTGGTAAAAAACAAAACGGTTTGCGCAAAAGGTTATAGCATCTACAAACTATGGGAAAGATTTGTGGCATTCTTCTTTTTTTTTTTTTTACTAGCAATGGCGATCTGCGATTTTTATTGAGACTGCGACATTGTGGCGGACAGATCGGACACTTTTGACACTTTTTTTGGGACCATTGACATTTATACAGCGATCAAAGCGAAAAATAGCCACTGATTACTGTATAAATGTCACTGGCAGGGAAGGGGTTAACACTAGGGGGTGATCAAGGGGTTAAATGTGTTCCCTCAGCGTGTTCTAACTGTAGGGGGATTGGACTGCCTGGGGGAGGAGACTGATCATTGTTCCTATATACTAGGAAAACACGATCTGTCTCCTCCCCCCTGCCAGAACAGGGATATGTGTGTTTACACACACACATCCCCATTCTAGCTGTGTTAGGAGCCATCTTGGGTGCCCGGCGGACATCGCGGCCACCGGGCACACGCATCGGCTCCTCAGTGACGCGGTGCGCGCCCCCTATACTCCTTAAAGCGGCCGCCGTACAGCTGCGACGATTTGCGCATGGGAGCCATTCTGCCGCTGTCGAATAACGGTGGGCGGTCGGCAAGACGTTAAAGAAAAGAATACAGTCCCACATGGTGGAGGTTCACTGATGTTTTGGGGTTGCTTTGCTGCTTCATGCACTGGATGTCTTGACCGTGTGCATGGCATTACAAAATCTAAAGACTACCAAAGAATTCTGGGGAGCAATATAGTGCCCAGTGTCAGAAAGTTGGCACTCCGTCAGACGTAATGGGTCGTAACAGCAGGACAATGACCCAAAGCACACGTCAAAAAGCACCCAAAAATGGTTTAAGACAAAGCGCTGGAGAATACTAAACTGGCCAGCAATGAGTCCAGATCTAAATCCCATAGAGCACCTGTGGAGAGATCTCAAAACAGCAATTGGGAAAAGAAACCCTTCCAATCTGAAAGACATGGAGCATTTGGCGAAAGAAGAGTGGTCCAAAGTTCCAGTAGAGAGGTATAAGAAACTCATTAATGGATATAGAAAACAATTGTTTTTGGTTATTTCTTTCAAGGGTTGCGCTACCAATTATTAATCTGAGGGTGCCAATAATTTTGTCCAGTCCATTTTTGGAGTTGTGTTGAATGTGTCAGATTTGGTTTTTTGTTTTTTTTACTTTTTTGTGTCATCAATACAAACAAAAGAAATAAACATGAGAATGCCTAAACATTTGTAATTACAGCAATTTTTCTGGGCAAAGTGGTGCATTCTCTGACAGAAATGCAGGGGTGCCAATTTTTTTGGCCATGTACATTTCTTTCTCAACCATTGAGGGAAGGGACACAGCACTTTCATATAAAGTTGAGTAATACTGCTGCCTACAGGGGCATTTGAACAACAACAAAAACTGCATAACCTCTCTAGCTAGTATGTCTGTTACTTCTAGTGTTCAAGGAAGATAGATTTTTCTTCAGCTCTGCTAGGAAAAGTCTTCAGGATTTCTCAATACAGTGCTGTTCAAGCTGATCTCTATATGCAGCTATACAGAATAGTTTTTTTAAGCCCGACTTTGGATTGCTGCACCTGGACCCTAAATGTGACTTGATGGCACTGGATTCCACTTGTGCTTTTTTAACCACCTCAATACAGGGCACTTTAACCCCCTTCCTGCCCAGACCAATTTTCAGCTTTCGGTGCTCTCACACTTTGAATGACTATTACTCAGTCATGCAACACTGTACCCAAATGAAATTTGTGTCCTTTTTTTCACACAAATAGAGCTTTCTTTTGGTGGTATTTAATCACTAATGGGTTTTTTATTTTTTGTGCTATAAATAAAAAAAGACCGTAAATTTTGTGAAAAATTGCCTTTTTCTTTGTTTTTGTCATAAAATTTAGCAAATTAGTAATTTTTCTTCATAAATTTTGGCCACAATTTATACTGCTATATATCTTTGGTAAAAATAACCCAAATTAGTGTATATTATTTGGTCTTTGTTAAAGTTATAGAGTCTACAAACTATGGTGCCAATCACTGAAAATTGAAAACATCTGATCAGGCCTTCAGTACATCAGGTGAATCTCATTTCTTGAGGTACTAACAAGTCAGAAAAGTACAAATACCCCCCAAATTACCCCTTTTTAGAAAGTAGACATTCCAAGGTATTAAGTAAGTAGCATGGTTAGTTTTTTTAAGGTGTAATTTTTCCCACAATTCTTTGCAAAAGGAAGATTTTTTTTTTTTTTTTTGTTTTCAAAATTTTCATATTAACTGGTTATTTCTCTCACAGAGCATATGCATACAACAAATTACACCCCAAAATACATTCTGCTACTCTTACCGAGTATGGGGATACCACATGTGTGGGACTTTTACACAGCCTGGCCACATACAAAGGCCCAACATTGAAGTCGCACCATCAGGCGATCTACGAGCATAAATTGCACATCTCATTTCTCAACCACCTATTACACTTTTGAAGGCCCTGGAGCACCAGGACAAAGGAATTGCCCACAAAATGACCCCATTTTGGAAAGCAAACACCCCAACGTATAATCTATGAGGCATAATGAGTCTTTTGAACTGTTATTTTTTTTCCAGAAGTTTTTGGAAAATGTGGAAAAAAAATAAAAACGCATTTTTTTTACACAAAGTTGTCCATTTATAAGATATTTCCAACACATAGCAAATACATAGCAAAAATGACACCCCAAAATACATTCTGCTACTCCTCCTGAGTATGGCGATACCACATGTGTGGGACTTTTACACAGCCTGGCCACATACAAAGGCCCAACATTGAAGTAGCACCATCAGGCGATCTACGAGCATAAATTGCACATCTCATTTCTCAACCACCTATTACACTTTTGAAGGCCCTGGAGCACCAGGACAAAGGAATTGCCCACAAAATGACCCCATTTTGGAAAGCAAACACCCCAACGTATAATCTATGAGGCATAATGAGTCTTTTGAACTGTTATTTTTTTTCCAGAAGTTTTTGGAAAATGTGGAAAAAAAATAAAAACGCATTTTTTTTACACAAAGTTGTCCATTTATAAGATATTTCCAACACATAGCAAATACATAGTAAAAATGACACCCCAAAATACATTCTGCTACTCCTCCTGAGTATGGCGATACCACATGTGTGGGACTTTTACACAGCCTGGCCACATACAAAGGCCCAACATTGAAGTAGCACCATCAGGCGATCTACGAGCATAAATTGCACATCTCATTTCTCAACCACCTATTACACTTTTGAAGGCCCTGGAGCACCAGGACAAAGGAATTGCCCACAAAATGACCCCATTTTGGAAAGCAAACACCCCAACGTATAATCTATGAGGCATAATGAGTCTTTTGAACGGTTATTTTTTTTCCAGAAGTTTTTGGAAAATGTGGAAAAAAAATAAAAACGCATTTTTTTACACAAAGTTGTCCATTTATAAGATATTTCCAACACATAGCAAAAATGACACCCCAAAAGACATTCTGCTACTCCCCCTGAGTATGGGGATACCACATGTGTGAGACTTTTACACAGCTTGGCCACATACAGTGGCCCAACATCCAAGTAGCACCATCAGGCGTTCTAGGAGCATACATTACATAGATAATTTCCTGGCAACCTATCATTTTTGAAGGCCCTTCATATTTCTAACACATAGCATGTACATACCAAGAATTACAATCCAAAATAAATTCTATTGCGGAAAGGATAAAAAAAAAGTATTACCTGTGCTTTTAGTAGTGTCCACAGAAGAGAGCACTGGTCCAGGCAGCAGTCAGGGATGTGCTTAGCGACAGCAATAACTATCCAGGCAGCAGGCAGGAATATTGTCTATAGTCGGCACAGCAGAGTCCATAGGAATTGTCCAGGCAGAGACAGCCAGCACAGCCATAATATTGGTCCTGGTACACTGTTACCTGCAGACACACATTATTGTACCGCTCTCCAGCCCTTCATAAACATACTGCCTTTTGCTACAGCGAATTATTTGCATAGTCCAGGTAGCAGGCAGATGTGTGGTCCGTTCATGCGGCAGGCAAAGGCATGATGGCAGTAAGTCAGCAGAAGGCTGAGGGCCGCAATTGGGTAAGACCTGTGCACAGGGGCACAGGGGTAGAGGCTTCGACCCACCCAAATCTCTATGAAGCCTCCGGACTCCAGACCCTAATCCGGAAATTACAAAACCGGGAGAAAACAAAAAAAATTGTTATCTCCATCCGGAAAAACTATTCTGGAGCCCCTCACATATGTGAGACCCCTGTGTACTATAGTAGCAGGGCAACAGATCAGTCCAAGCGGTAGGCAAAAGCATAGTCCATAAAACAAGCCAGGGTCAGTTAACGTGCAAGCAGTCCAAGCGGTAGGCAGAAGAGTAGTCAAAAAACAGGCCAGGGTCAGTTCACGAGCAAGCAGTCCAAACGGTGGGCAGAGGCATAGTCAAAACAGGCCAGGGTCAGTTCATGTGGAAGCAGTCCAAACGGTAGGCAGAGGCATAGTCAAAAAGCAGGCCAGGGTCAGTTCACATTGAAGGCAGTGGCATGGTTATTTGGGGAAGCATGGAAAATGATCAGCGAAAATGGGGAAAATATGGGCTAATAACTTGGGGATGTATGATACAGTTCGAAGCATTCACCAATGCAAAGGCCAGGTTGGGAGGGACACTGGGGACAATGGTAGCTGGTATCTTTTCGAAAACCTCTTCTGCTGCACACACGACATTTTTTTTGCCGTCTTCGGCCTGCTTCCGATGGTGGAATGTTGTACGGGAAGTGCCATTCATGAAGTCGGCTAACAGCATCAGAACGAGGTAATTCTGGGAGGGGTCTTTGTGGATAGATGAGGGACGTGACTACTTCTTCTATGAATTTTAGGAAGGAGGCGGGGCTTTCTGTGGATTTTGTGTAGATTATGTAGGAATTGTAAATGGCCAAATGGATTAGATATATTGCTACCTTCTTATACCAGAATCGGGACCTCCTTATTGACAAATAGGGCTGAATCATTTGGTCATTGAAATCCACCCCCCCCCATGTAGAGATTATAGTCTTGGACACATGTCGGTTTTTCAATGGGACCTCGTCTTCGCTGAACTACAACTGCAGTGTCATCATGAATGGTGGACATCATGTGCACATCCCTCTTATCCTTCCACCTCAAGGCCAGCACTTCATTACATCTCAGTGTTGCTCTTTCCCCCTTTTTCAGCCTTTTGTTCACAATGGATTGTGGGAAGCCCTTCCTATTTTTTCTTGAAGTTCCGCAGGCCAGGGTTTTTTCAATATATAGGTGTCTGAAAAGGGGCAGGCTGGTATAAAAGTTGTCCAGGTATATATGATAGCCTTACGATTTTTCCATTTGTGCCCATGTAGGCTGGGCACTCAGGGGGCTGGAGCTGGGAATCTCTTCCCTCATATATGCGGAATGCATATAGATATCCCGTGGCTCTCTCACACAGCTTGTAAAATTTGACTCCATATTTGGCCTTTTTGCTAGGAATATACTGTTTTATTCCTAGCCGGCCTGAAAATGGTACCAGGGACTCATCCACACATATATTCTTCTCGGGGACATAAAGTTCTGCAAATCGTTGGGAAAATGAATTTATTAGTGGGCGAATCTTATATAGCTTATCCGAATTTGGATGATTGTTGGGAGGGCACTGGGTGTTGTCGTTAAAATGAAAGAATCTCATAATCATCTCATATCGGGACCTGGACATAGCGGCAGAATACATGGGCATATGGTGGATGGGGTGGGTGGACCAATAGGTATGTCCTTCATTTTTTTTTGTAAGCCCCATATTTAGGGTGAGGCCCAAAAACAATTTGAACTCCTCCATATTCAAATCTCTCCACTCAAACGGACGGGCATAAGATGATTGGGGGTTGCTGGCAATATACTGCTGGGCATACAAATTTGTCTGGTCCACAATGAACTGCAGCAAAGTGTCGGGCAAAAACAGGTGAAAAAAATTGATCTCTGTAAAATTTTGGGTGTTGGCCTGCACACCTGGCTGTGCTGTGAAAGGGGGAATATTTGGTGATCCCGAGTTGGAAGGCAGCCATGTTGGGTTGGCAAGACCATCTGGCATATAGGTAGCGGCCCTGGCTCTTGGGGGACGTGACACTCCAGTAGTTGGGGGAGTTGAATTTCCTGTGCTGGAACTCGGGTGTGATGTGGCAGCACTGGTACTGGGCATTTGTGCGCGGGGCCCATCTCTGGTGGCAGCACTGGTACTGGGCCTTTGTTCCTGGGGCCTATTGCTGGCGGCAGCACTGGTACTGGGCCTTTCTTCCTGGGGCCTATTTCTGGCGGCAGAGCTGGTACTGGGAATATAATCCCGGTTGCTGGCGGCTTCCTGGGTTCCAGAGTGTCGTGCCCTTTTAGGAGGGACCCATTCTTCATCCGAACCATTGCTACTCTCGATCGGCTCAAATGCCGAATTTGATTCGGAATCAGAATGGGACTCTGATGAGAGCTCCCCGGTGCTCTCATCAGTCATAGAGAGGATCTGGAATGCCTCCTCACTTGTATATCCTCTTTTGGACATGGTTGTGTGGCGGGTAGCTGTGCGACGGGTGACAGATGGGTGGCAGGTGACGGTCACTGATGGGCTGTGCGATGGGTGGCAGGTGACGTTCACTGAGAGGTGATGGTGTGATGGGCGATGGTCACAGATAGTTGACAGGCGACGGTCACTGATGGGTAACAGGTGCACCGCTGATGGTCACTGATGGGTGACAGGGCACAGTCACTGATGGGTGACGGGTGAGAGGGCCCGGTCACTGATGGGTGACAGGCCACGGACGGTGACAGGTGATAGTCACAGATTGTTGACAGGCGACGGTCACTGATGGGTGACGGGTGCACCGCTAATGGTCACTGGTGGGTGACGGGTGACAGGGCACGGTCACTGGTGGGTGACGGGTGACAGGGCAGGTCACTGATGGGTGACAGGGCAGGTCACTGATGGGTGACGGGTGACAGGGCAGGTCACTGATGGGTGACGGGTGACAGGGCAGGTCACTGATGGGTGACGGGTGACAGGGCAGGTCACTGATGGGTGACGGGTGACAGGGCAGGTCACTGATGGGTGACGGGTGACAGGGCAGGTCACTGATGGGTGACGGGTGACAGGGCACGGTCACTGGTGGGTGACAGGGCACCGCTGATGGTCACTAATGGCAGTCTCTATGTGACAGGTGCACTTTTTATGGGGTGACTGTTGGGTGACAGATGACAATTGGGGGGGGCGATGGGACAGAAGTGGTGTTGGTGCAGACACTACAAATACAAAGATCTGTAACTCACTGCTCCTGGCTCTTCTCTCCTCACACTGGAAACTGTGTGTGAGGAGAGAAGGGCTAGTAACAGCTAGTGACAGCTCTTTGTTTACACTTAGTGATCGGCTGTGAATGGATCACAGCCGATCACATGGTACACAGTACTGGCCAATGGCTGTAAACTATCGTCGGTGACGAGCAGTGTTCCCGGGGAACACGCCGCCACCGACGTGCACGCGCAGCGCACTCACGATCGCGCGCATGCGCCGTGCAATGCGGATGTACCATTAGTGATCAGCCGTGACTTCATCACGGCCGATCACGTGGTAAACAGCCATGCCCAGTGGCTGTTCACCCCTGTCGGTGACGAGCGGTGTCTCGGTGACACGCCACCACCGACAGTACAGGGCTGCGCGCTCACGATCGCGCGCATGCCCTGTTTAAACGGTGGACGTCATATGACGCCCACTCAGAACAATAGGCTTACCGTCCGGCCGTCATATGACAGTGGGCGGTAGGCTAGTGGTTAAACATCAAGTACTGGTAAAAGTTAGCCTCCGTGTGCTTTCCGGGTCCATTGCCGGTGACATTGCCTCAGTGGTTGCTCTGTCCCTGAAGACTCTCTCTGTTTAGTAGGCAAACTGGACTTGGCTTAGGGAGCTGCCCTTCTATATGCACCACTGGGTGCTTTTAAAATCTCCTGTTACTGGTTTACTGGTTTACTGTGGAAAGGGTTATCTCTGAGAGATTGATCATTGAAATCCACTAGGTGGTGGGTTGTGCATATGTGCTCCATGCTCTTTCCATCTATTCAGCATAGAGAGAAGCATCATCCTGCCTTAGAAAGCACCACATGGAACTCCGATCTCTGGTCCGTTCCTACTGCCCACCTACAGTCACCTCCAACCATCTGACTTTAATCTGTATCAGCTGCCTTGGTTTGTTAATACCTGAGGGTTTGCCTCACCGTTTGGGCATAGTTGCATTTCTGCCATGTGTTTGCAACATGTCTGTTCATTGACTCAAAAGAGGTACAGCCCCGCTGCTACGGCTGACCCTAATCTATACTCCAGTGGTCCTGGGGGCATATACTCAATTCCATCTAAAGGGGTTCTGATGTTTGGAATGTACTCAAGTTTGGAGTATACATTTTTGGAGTCATCTTTAGCTGTGGTAGGTGAGGCTTAGGCCTCCACTGCAGTCACACAAGACTTTGGCCTAATTCTCCCAACTCACTCACAGGTACTGACAGCAGAAGCTGTAAGCATGCTCTTAGAACAGGCATTTGGTGGATCGACCTACTGTCTCCAGTCTTGGGTTTTTGTATATCCCCTACAGTTTTAAAGACCTTTCACTACACACTAGTTAAGGTATTCCTATATGTGAACTGAGACCCTTGAAGTGTTTTGACCCCCACCTGAAAGTGTGTCAGAACTGTCTCCAAATTCCTTTGTCCCTCAACGGATGAGAAATAAAATGGACAATTGTATCAAATACTCATGCCATTTTTTTTCCTGGCACCAAACCATGGCAGCATATATTTGGTAGTATGCTGCCATGTTGGCACCGTGAAAACAAAGTATCAAATACTTACTGTAATTTTCATTTCCTGGCATCAATCCATGGAAACATACTACCACGCTGTCACGGAACCGCTTTCCACACTCCACTCCAGTGTTTCTGTCATATACTGCTTCCTCCAGTCTGAACATAGATATCAGATATTACAGCCACATATTGCAACCAAGAACCAGGTGAGACTAGCTCAGTTACAAAACTGGAACACACTTTATTTGAAACTCAGACACATACTTTTATATCCCACAAGAGGACGTCCCCTCCTGATCATATTACCCTAACAATACAAACTAACCAGAAACATAATTACAACAGCCGACATATACTATAAACATTACGTTAATTAGCCACCTGGATGACTTGGAGGTTTCATTTCAGGTCGGACTTGCCAACTTTAAGCTCAGAAGGTACAATACACATGATCATAAGTATAAACACAGAACACCTTCAGACAATAGCAGGAGGCCCCAGTATCGGACTGTCCGGCTCCTACATTGAACAGAGATCAATGTGAACAGCTCTTTCAAATAACATGTATAGTTCAGAATCAAACAAACCAGGAATAGTCTATATATTTCCTGGAAGATATTGTGGATAAATATTACTGTCCCATCTGAAGTAATCCAAACCACATTCTCAGTGTCCATTAAGTGGTGGTCCACCATTAGAGAATGCTCTCTCCCTGGGCCATAGTCAGTGGGCAAGAGGCTTGCTCCAAGTCCTCCAGAAGCCCCTATCTTGGTTAGGTCTGTCACACGCGTATGCTGCCATGTTGGCACCAGGAAAATCATTTTTGTACTCATAAATCTTTTTCTTGGAGTTTTTACGGTGAGTACAATTTTTTAAAATCTATTTTAAGAGGGAAAATGTAACATTTCTGCTCCATGGGGGAGGTTTTTCCTCACTTTCTGTCCCTGTGGCACTGACGGGGGTAGAATGGGACAGGATAGGGTATCTGAACTATACTGACTACTGGGCTCTGCCACACACGAGTCTAAGCCTGCTTATATTCAGGTGTGGGAAAGAGACTTGGATCAAGGACCAAATAAAAGACTTCCAAGGCTCGACGTTCCTTTCTCCCCGACTCACTTCCTCCTGCACATCCCTCCGATTACAATCAGCCAATACAAAAAAAAGAGCATTGCCTTACTTACTGAATGCGGCACAACGCTTGCTTCCAACTTGCTGGAAACAGTCCAGAGTCCCTACCTGGGAGGAGTGGATCAGCAGGGTAAGTGACATCCGGGAGGCGGAAGACTGGATAGCGACTTGTCCGGGGTTCTGGAGACTGATTTGTCGGTATCTGGACACCCTGGATAGAATACGTTGCCGACCCTGGACACGTGCCCTCTAGCCTAGCCTAGTATGGCTGAGAAGAGTGAGATAGGCACTGCTCCAGGTTAACTTGCTGAGTATGTATCTGCTCCTTCGGGTGTCAACATTGGTCTGTAACCATCAATGACGTTAAAAGGAAAAGGATTTGTGTAACTCCGAAGGTGCAAAAAGATTTTGATGCCCTTCATTTAATATAACATGTAAAAAAAATAGCTCCAAGCAGAAGCACAGGTTAACACGTTTCATGCAATACTGCGCTTAATCATAACATCATAATACGATTTAGGAGGTATTTACAAAAAAAGGCGATCGCAGATGACACGCGACTCCGGCCAGTCACAGAGCCGGAGTTCGCGGCCCTGGAAGGAAGAGGGGCGAAGATGGACGCTCCCTGCTAGTGGGGACACCAGTGACATTGCAGGCTTCGGTTTCAGGTAAGTGACACATAATGGGCTACTATGCGATGCATAGTAGCCCATTATGCTTTACCTTTGCAGGGAAATAAAGAGGAAGTAAAACCCATCAGGGTTTACTTCCTCTTTAAAGCCCGTATGTCACTAAGAACCTAGGGGACAGGGTGACATTCCTCACTGTATAGCAGCTCTCAGGGTCCCGATGGGTCACCTATTCCAATCAAGAGCGGGGTGCTCGGTGTGGACATGAAAAAGGCTCCTCACAAGACTTCAGGTATGAGCTGGTCGTTTCATCTTTCCTCTTTCCCTCTTTTCTTTCAGAAATCGTATACATCCCCCGTTACGGGGATGGTGGTTTAAGTATTGCACACCATGCTGTTGGTGGACATAATGCCTCTTCACTGGAGAGGAGGGCCCCTTCTTCAGTGGCGGCACTGTTTATCCTCCTCAGGTAAAGGCGGCACTGTTTAACATCAACCTCAGGTACCCCTGACTCGCGTGCAGAGCAGGGGGAGGTTAGTTGGAGGTTATTTTGGCCCCTCTACCCCGGTGCCTGGCGTTGGCTAGGTAACCCTATTTCCACTAAGAAATTAATGATAGCACCGGCTGGCTTAGCGCCTGCGGTAGGGTTATCACGCAGAGGCTCTTCTATACCAATTGTTTTATATGCATACTAAATATGTTACTTCCAATGAAACTTCCCTAAATCCCTAATGGGGACAGCCCTTCGGCTATTTTGCAAAATATTCACCTGGTATTTCCTTTCCTTTTTATTATTTTCTTGTTCAGTCTAATTGTATGTGATGTTTATGTGATACGAGCCCATGTGGGTTTGAGGCTTTATTCAGATACAAATGTTTGACATGGCATGTTGTCTTCTAAAAAGAAATAAAGATTATACAAAAAAAGAATGGGCTAGGCTAGGGGTTCACACCAAGACAAAAAGGCATAGACACCAACCCTTGTCCACCCGTAACTGATATGAGACCATCCTAGTATGGCTGAGGAGAAGAGTGAGATAGACACTGCTCCAGGTTAACTTGCTGAGTATGTATCTGCTCCTTCGGGTGCCAACATTGGTCTGTACCCATCAATGACATGAAAAGGAAAAAGATTTGTATAACTCTGAAGGTGCAAAAAGATTTTGATGCCCTTCATTTAATATAACATGTAAAAAAAAAATAGCTCCAAGCAGAAGCACAGGTTAACGCGTTTCATGCAATAATGCTCTTAATCATAACATCATAATGTGATTAAGCGCAGTATCACGTGAAACGCGTTAATCTGTGCCTCTGCTAGGAGCTGTGTCTGCTGTTTTCTGACGTTATAGTAAATGAAGTTCATCAAAATCTTTCTACATCTTAGGAGTGCCACAAATCCGTTTTCGTTCCAGTAGGGCTGCAGACAATACGCGCTCTAACCTTAAAACTCCATACAATGTGAAAAGAAACTCTTTTGGCCGAGCTTGATCTTTAATGCCCCCAAAGGGCTGGGTCAGTGTTAGCATTCTCATCTACTGGGCTTAGTGCACCTAAACTGCAGGTGAAGCTTTTCTTCCGCACCATGGCACATCAACCTCCTCCTCCTCACACCTATTCATCACCCTGGCGCATTGCGAAGGCTGGCTGAAATGGTAACCCAGTCACAACACTTTCCAATACCCATCTTCATGTATGAAGCCTCAGTGCTGGGGGGGAGAGATTCAGTAGCTCAATAACTAATAAACTTTCCTGCCGGGGGGGGGGGGGGGAGGAGGAATCAGTCTGTGATAGAACAATGCTTACAATGATGGAAGCTACTTGTTTTCAGGAGGCTATGTACAGCACCCTGCTGAGCCATGATCTGCCTTCATAGAGAAGCACAGAGATCCAGTGGTGACATCTCTGGCTCTAAAATAAGGTATGTAATAAAAAAACAAAAAGGGTTTTATTTAGAAATTTCATTAGAATATTGTTGGGGCAGGAAAAGTTCAAATCTACTAAAATTATAAATTTAAACTATAGCTTACAATACATGTTTTTTTGTTTTTTTTAATACATGAAGGTACCTAAATCTGACCTGGTATGTAGTGGTGCAGCAAAGCTCAGAAGGGGGGAGGGAGAAGTAGCAAAAGGAGACAATCGGGTCTGCTGCTTCACCTTTCACTATTCAGCTACAGGCTAGGGGAGGGACAAGACCTTAGAGTGTTACTGACCTGCAGCAGATAGAGATCAGGATTCCACTCCTGCCACACAGGGCGGTACTGTGTGGCAGAGCTGTATAATTCTCAGAACTGGATGGACAAAAATACAAATCCTTTGGCAGGTAAAACCGTCCATTCTATGTATTTCATTTTTAGCTTTCTGCCTGGAGTTAAAGTGGAGCTAAACTCCGTAATGCTTAGCTCCCTTCATTGGTCCGGCGTCCCTCGCCGACCGCTATAGTTAGCACACTGTGCTTTCAGAGAACCATCGCTGTGTAGCCACCTCCCATAGGGAGCCTATTATCCTACCAGAGACCCATTGCTGTGTAGCTACCACCACAAGTAGTCCATTTCGCTATTAAAGACCCATCTCTGTGTAGCCATCACCGTAGTGAGCTTATAGCCCTACCTGAGACTCATCGCTGTGTAGCCACTACCATAGGAAGCCCATAGTCCTATAAGAGGCCCGTTGCTTTACAGCATATGGAGCGCATTGTCCTATCACAGACACATCATTGATCTGCTTTAATTACCACAGGGAGCCCATCGTCCTATGTGGGACCTATTGCTGATTTCCTGCTATCGGCATAGGGAGCCCAATGTTCTACCAGAGGCCCTTAAATGTGTAGCCTCCACCATTGGGAGCCCATTGTCTTACTAGAGACCCAATGCTGATCTGCTGCCATCACCATAGGGAGCCCATTGTCCTACCAGATACCCATCGCTGTGTAGCCACCACCATAAGGAGTCCATTGTCCTATAAGAGACCCATCACTGATTGCTGCCATTACCTCAGGGAACTCGTAATCCTACAAGAAACATATTATTGTATAACCACCACAATAGGTAGCCCATAGTCCTACCAAAGTCACATCACTGTGTAGCCACCACAATAGGGAGTCTATTGTCCTATCAGAGGCTCATAGTAGGTAAGGTTGAATAAAGACAATAGTCCATCCAGTTCAACCTGTGTAGGTGTCTTTAATTATTTCCCATATTCCTGTATGTTGTATTCCTTAAGATGCACATCTAAGAGTCTCTTAAAACTACCAATACTCCCTGCAGTCACCACCAATTGTGGAAGAGAGTTTCACATCCATATTGCCTTGACGTTGAAAAATCCCCTGAGCAGTTTAAGGTTAAGCGGCTTCTCCTCCAATCTCATTGTGTGGCCCCGTGTCCTCTTACACTCCTTGAGACTGAATAGTTTTTTTTCCTATGCTGGGATTGCCATTGAGGTATTTGTAAAGCGCTATCATCGCTATCACCAGTGAGAATAAATGTAGTGTTTGCAGTCTTTCCTCATAATTTAGGTCCTCCAGTCCCCTTATTAGTTTTGTTGCCCTTTATTGGACTCTCTCCAGTTCCAGCACATCTCTTCTGAGGACCGGTGACCAGAACTAGACAGAATACTCCAGATGTGGTCTAACCAATGTTTTATAAAGTGGTAGGATTGTTGATCTATCTCTGGAGTAAATCCCTTTTTTATGCATGCTAATATTCTGCCGGCTTTGGTAGCTGCAGCTTGACATTGCTGTGCAATTGCTCAATCTGTCATCTACTAGGACCCTCAGATCTTTCTCCATCCTTGATTCCCTCATTGGTCCCCCCCCCCCCCCCAGTGAGTAGTTTGCATTTATGTTTTTTGCCCCCAAGTGCATTACTTTACATTTCTCCACATTAAACCTCATTTGCCATATAGTTGCCCACTCCATTCATTTGTTCAGGTCTTGCTGTAAAATTTCTATATCTTGATGTGAAGTTATTGCCCTGCTTCATTTTTAAAAACTGAGATTGAGCTATTTATCCCGTCCTCTATATCATTTATAAATAAATTAAATAGAATTGGTCCCAAGACAGAACCTTGGGGTACCCCACTTACCACTCCAGATCATTCTGATTACACTTTACTTATCACCACCCTGTAACCAGTTTTTAACCCAAGAACAAATCTTATGGTCCATGCCTGCAGACCTCAGCTTGTAGATTAAGCGCTTATGGGGGACTGTATCGCATGCCTTTGCAAAATCCAGGTAGACTAAATCCACAGGCCTTCCCCTGTCTAGATGGCAGCTCACTTCCTCGTAGAATGGTCTGGCAAGAACGACATTTCGTAAACCCATGCTGATGAGACTACTTAAGATATTTTTTTCCTCAGTAAATTCTTGGATATAGTCCCTTATCATCCCCTCCAATAATTTACCAACGATTGATGTTAGGCTGACTGGCCTGTAGTTCCCAGGGCTTTGTCTCTGCCCTTTTTTGAATATTGGTACCACATTGGCTTTTCTCCAATCAGCTGGTACCAATCCTGTAAGTATGCTGTTGACAAAGATTAGGAACAATGGTCTGGCTATAACCTGACTGAGTTCTCTGAGGACTCTCGGGTGTAAGCAGTCTGGTCCTGGTGATTTATTTGTATTAAGTTTATGTAGTCTTTCCTTCACTCCGGCCAATGTTAGCCACAAGGGTACGTCCCGTGATGTGTCACCAACAGTACTTCCGTGGTCGGTATACCCCTCCCTTTCCTGCATAAACACTGAGGAGAAGAAGGCATTTAGTACAGTTGCCATCTCTGTGTCATCCGTAACCATCCTCCCTTCCTCGCCTTTTATGTGGGCAATATGCTCTGATTTTAACTTTTTACTGTTAATGTATCTAAAAAATTTCTTTGGATTTTATTTTACTCTCCTCCACTATGTGTCTCTCATAATCTTTTTTTGGATTGCATTCTTACACTTTTTATTGCATTCCTTGTAGTGTTTGAATGCTGACCGCGACCCCTCCCCTTTATATTGTTTAAAGGCCATTTTATTTCTCTTTAATGAGGCTTTTTACATTACGGTTTAGCCACCCAGGTTTAACCTTCGCTCTTCTATATTTATTGCCCATTGGGATGCACTGCGTGATACCTTTGCTTAATATGCTCCTAAAGCATTCCCAATTTTCTTCCGTGTTCAATGTTTTAAGGATTTGGTCCCAATTGATGTCATGTAGTAATTATCGCAGTTCAGAAAAATTGGCTCATTTGAAATTTTGTGTTCTTGTGCTACCCTCGTGCCTCCTTTTTTTATGTTTTACGTTAAATGAGATCATCCTATGATCGCTAGATCCCAAGTTATCCCGTATTTCCACATCTGAGATCAGACTAGGATCATTCATAATTAATAAATCTAACAGGGCATTCTTCCTAGTTGTGGAATCTACCAATTGGGACATGAAGTTGTCCTGTAAGACATTCATGAAATGACGGGCCTTTAATGAGTGTGCTATGCCTTCTGCCCAGTCAATATCAGGATAATTGAAGTCCCCCATTATGATGACGTTTCCCTGCCTCCTTGCCGCTTCCAACTGTGTTATTAGGCCCATGCTCTTCCTCGATCTTCAGTTTAAGGGGCCTATAACATACCCCCACTATTAATTTCCCACTTACTTCTCTCTTAAGTTCTACCCATACTGATTCCACCTCCCCCTCATCCCATTCACAATGTCACTCCTCTCTGCCACCGTTACATCATTTTCTACAGATAGACACACCCCTCCCCCTCTTCTACCTTCCTTGTCTTTCCGATACAAGGAATACCCCTGGATATTTGCCAGCCAATGGTGTGAGCTGTCAAACCAAGTTTCAGTTATTCCCAGAAAGTCTAAGTCCTCATGTAATAGCAGCTCCAGTTCATCCATTTTGTTAGCTAGGCTCCTAGCATTTTGACTCATCGCTGTCTGGCCACCACCAGTGGAAGCCCATTGGCCTATTAGCAACCCAACGCTGATCTGCTGCCATCACCATTGGAAGCCCTTTGCCCTACCAGAGACCCATTGTTGTGTAGCTACTACCATAGGGAGCCCATTGTCCCATCAAAGACTCATCACTGTCTGGCCACAACCAGTGGGAGCCCATTGTCCTATCAGAGATCAATTGCCAATCTGCTGCCATCAGTCAGAAATGATCATCCATGTACCCGAGGCCTTGTGGGAAGCTCTACTGGGAACACAATGAGGTTGATTTACTAAAGGTGTTGAGAATCTTTAGTAACTTGTAGCTGTCTTTACTCCAATTATCTAATCATGTGGAAAGTTAATTTCTATTCATATTTTTTCATCTATTTTATAGCTGTATGGTTGCTCCCAAATCTGTGTCCCAGAGACAGCCAGGAAACTTGCATTTTCAATGGCAGCTTTTTTATTTTTTGTTAGTCCAGGTGTCATTTAAAACAAAATATTTTCTACCGCCAATAGTTAGGAAGATGCCTGCTAGTATATTTATTGGTGGCCATACACTAGACGAAAAGTTGTTCGAAAATCTGTCATTTGGACAGTTTGTTTATTTATCGTCCAGTTAAGATCGAAAATCAGTTGAGCCAAAAAATCGAAGGAAAAGTTTGAAAAACTTCTGCCGAATGGACGATAGATTGAAAGGTTAGTTTGTTTCTCGCCCGAACAGTTTGCACTAGGCATATGTGACAAAACAAACGAAAAACTGATTCATTTATGTCTATTGAACAATTTATCAATCAAAATTTGGTCATTACATGATGGCAAAATCGTTTGCTCCCACGACCATGTGTTTGTTTTTCGAAAACGTATTCAAACGATTTTCCGACAGGTGTATGGCTAGCATATAAGCATACCTTCTGTGCACCTCTCTAGTTTATTTGACTGTAACCAGACATACATGGGTCGAATTTCGAAATAATTGTCTTTCCAAAATCATATCAAAGAATTTTCGATTTCGAATTTCGCACCATTAGTGGGCTGCAGCAATGATGGCCGATTTTCGTGCAGCCATTGAATTTGAGTGATCGGACATGTTGTAAATTTTTTTAAAAACTAACGATTTTCTAATCATGTAGAATCGTGTGAGAAATATAATCGAAAAAGAAATGCGCAAGTGCAAGAAAATAAAATTCTCGAAAAGAAGATTCCCAGCCACGAAAATTATTTTCTTTCGAAACATGAGGTGAGATTAAAGGCTTGGTTGGTCGAATTTTGAAATCAATGGTGGTGCCATCGGATCACAAAACATACGAAATGTCTGATTTTCAAAATAAAATTTGTTCGGCATTCGACCATGTATGGCCTGCATAAGAATTTACGTTCAAATTATGCACCATTAGTGGGCCGCAGCAACGGCCGATTTTCGTGCGGCCAGCGAATTTAACCACTTGCTGCCCGCCCACCGTCAAATGATGGAAGGGCGGTGTGGCTCTTGTTCTGGGACGTCGTCATATGATGATCGTGGCTCTATAACCATGTGGTCGGCTGTGTCCAATCACAGCCGGTCACATGTAAACACGGAGATGTGAGGAGAGGGGAGCCGATCAGCGGCGTCTCCTCACAGGGGGACAACAAAACATGTAATCAGGGCACTGATTACATTATAGCGCCATCAGTGCCAGCAATCAGTGGCCATTAGTGATGCCAGTCAGTGCTATCAGTGTCGCCCATCAGTGCTGCCTATCCGTGCCACCTATAAGTGTCCATAAGTGCGGCATATTAATGCCCCCTCATCAGTGCCCATAAGTGCCGCCTCATTAGCGTGCATCAGGGAAGGAGAAAAATGACTTCTTTCCAAAATGTACTGACAGAAACTAAGTAAAAAAAAATTTTTTTTTTCTTACTTTTTGATCTTTTTTTTTTTTTTAATTAAAAAAAAAAAAAAAAAAAGCAGTGAGTAAATACCACCAAAAGAAATCTCTATTTGTGTGAAGAAAATGATAAATATTTCATTTGGTTACAGTGTAGCATGACGGCGCAATTGTCATTTAAAGTGCGACGGCGCTGAAAAATGGCATGGGCAGGAAGGGGGTGTAAGTGCCCTGTAGGCAAGTGGTTAAATGATCGGGCATGTTAGAAATTTTTGAAAAACCAGCAATTTTCGAATTAATGATGGGAGAATCGTGTGAGAAATATAATCGAAAAAGAAATGCGCATGAGTGCAAGAAAATAAAATTCCCGGCCACTAAAATTATTTTATGTAGCAACATGAGGTGAAATTGAAGGCTTAGTTAGTTGCATTTCAAAATCAACGGTGGCACCATCGGATCACAAAATACACAACACTCATCCACAGTAAGAATACAGTGAGAAGGCGGTAAGCCCTGTACACACGGTCGGATTTTCCGAAGGAAAATGTTCGATGGGAGCTTGTTGTGTCGGCTCCATCGGACAGTTTCCATCGGAATTTCCGTCGCACAAAATTTGAGATCTGGTTCTCAAATTTTCCGACAACAAAATCCGATCGGAAATTCCGATCGTGCGTACACAATTCCAACGCACAAAGTTCCACGCATGCTCGGAATCAAGCAGAAGAGCCGCACTGGCTATTGAACTTCATTTTTCTCGGCTCGTCGTACGTGTTGTTCGTCACCGCGTTCTTGACGTTCGGAATTTCCGACAAGATTTGTGTGACCGTGTGTATGCAAGACAAGTTTGAGCCAACATCAGTAGGAAAAAATCCGATGGATTTTGTTGTCGGAATGTGCGATCGTGTGTACAGGGCATACCACCCGACCGGAGTCTAGCATTGCAACCCTTATTTTTAACAGTAAACTCAGCTTATATAGTGAGGGCAGTAGCAAGGACACGATGCGCACTATCGTCTGCGAAGATTTGGCTAAGCGGAAGATCTGTTCCCGGTTTGTGCCGCACAAGATGACAGAGAAACAGAAAGCAAAACGAATGGAAACCTCTGGAGATTTTATGACCATGTGTGACCAGGATCAACCCTTTCTGCCAACCATCGTCACAGGGGATGAGACCTGGTGCTATCAGTTTGATTGGGAATCCAAGCGGCAATCGATGGAATGGTGACCCAAAAAGAGTTGCCTGAAAAAAATCCAAGGTCAAGACAATGTTGATCACCTTCTTCGACAATGGTGGCATCATTCAAGAATGTGTGACAGCGGTTCTGCGATCGAATGCTAAGGAGGCCTTTTCTGACAGTTTCCAGAAGCTTTTTTTGAACGTTGCCAAAAGTGTGTTGTGAAGGATGACAATTATTTTGAAGGCCAATAAAAGTCATTTGTTTGTATCTTCTGTTTTGTTTGTTTTCTGATACCATTCACCAAACTTTTTAGGCACACCTCGTATATCTATGTCCAACCGAGATGGTTTTACTTTCCAGCATCAGCCTCTGTGTGAACAAATCTAGCCACTACACATGATGTATCGCCATCCGGCAGGTTTCTGTTTTTTAGGAACTTTATTCTTGGTGTACATGGGAGGCAGCTATATTAGTCCAGCCCATCAAAAACAACACTGCCGCAATGATTGGTGGTTGGAGGTCATGTGACCGCAGCTGGGCGCAGCTTGTTATTCAGTGAACCTATCCTGGACCAGTACTGAGCAAATGACAGCTTCACCTTTCTGTAGGGATCCTGAAGAGGATCTCCTGGCCTTAAAATACCTGCCGATACTTCCTGTACGGAGAGAACACGCAACGCCTCCTTCTCCTAACACAATGCTGCACTCTGCCTGAGCAGCAAATCAGCTGCAACAGCTGCAGTCACATGCGAGTGGAGCACACAGCCTTATGTAGTGAGGAAGGATGACAACTGCCAATGTCGTCTGACCTCAGGTTGACGCTCTACATGCTTTTTCCAGGACAGTCACTCAGGAAGAATTAAAGGCAGACACAGCCAGGAGATCAGCATTTCTAGGAGGTCACAATTGGCCTCCCATATTTTTCTTAGTACGGTATGTACAAATGGCAAATTCACTTTAATATCATCCCCAGACCCCCCCCCCCCCTACAATTCCAACATATACATCACATAACAACGGTTACTTCTTCACAACAAACTTTATTGAGCTGCTTGTGCTTGAACAGTGGACGAGCTCCGCCCCATGCAGTGCCCACCACTCCCCCCGCCCTTCCCAGACTCAGGCACAGCTGAGCATAGCTGCCCCCCGAGTGGTTGTGATCAGCAGTTTGTGCCAGTGATAAAGTGCCGGGTTTGTTCCCCTGTGCAGATTCATATGTATATATTCTGTATCTATATATCATTTATATCTGAACCCTGTCATTTTCCCAGGAACCACTTTCCCAGGACACACACACCATCAATAAATAAAATCTTCCTGTGTTCTCCAGATCTGTGCAATATGTGAAGAGGATAGCCGTGTCCTCAGACGCGCGGCCGCTCAGGACGCCAGGATTCGGGTTATCCTGAATAAGTGCCATGCCGTGTCCGTGTGCTCACATCTCTGTCTCAGCAAGGAGGCTGTCCCCCAGACCAGAGGTTAGGAGCACTCTGTGCGGCCCGGGACCTGTAGAGGAGGATACACAGAACTATCACAGACACTTCATATAACATTCCACCCAACTCCAGTACTGGACACACAGCAAGAATGACAATACACACACTGTCCTCTGCCATAGCCTTCACACTCCTGCACATACTGCCTAATGTCATACCCTCCACACTGCTCTTCTGTACATACTGCTCACTGTCATACACTCCTCTTCTGCACATATTGCCCACTGGCATACCCTCCACACTCCTCTCCTGAACATACTGCCCACTGTTATACCCTCCACACTCTCCTGCACAGGATGCCCACTGTCATACCCGCCACACTCTCCTGCATATACTGCCCATTGTCATACCCTCCGCACTCCTCCGCTATACATACTGCCCGCTGTGATGCACTCTACACTCTCCAACACATACTGCCCGTTGTCATACGCTCCACACTGCTCTCCTGTACATACTTCCCACTGTCATACCCTCCACACACTCATGCACATACTGTCCGCTGCCATACCCTCCACACTCTCCTGCCCATACTGCTCACTGTCATACCCTCTACACTCCTGCCCATACTGCCCACTGTCATACCCTCTACACTCTCCTATGTATACTGCTGGCTGTCATACCCTCCACACCCCCCTCCTGTACATACTTCCCACTTTAATACCCTCCACACACTCATGCACATACTGCCCGCTGTCATACCCTCCACACTTTCCTGCCCATACTACCCGCTGTCATACCCTCCACACTTTCCTGCCCATACTGCCTGCTGACATACCCTCCACACAGCTATTGCCCAACCTTTCATAAATAATAGACAAAAAAAAGTCATTACTAATCCCGTCTCTGACCAGTCCCCTTTGCCAAACACTCCCCACATACCTAGATTGCTCTTCAGCCCTTTCTCCCTGATAGGGGGATCCTGCCCAGGACCTTCACTCTCATCCTCGTCTTCCCCTTCGGAGAGAAGGTCAGCGATCTGCTGCTGCAGCTCCACACTGATGTTGTTCTCAGACAGGACCAGATTCCTCAGTGGTGTCGGATAATTCTGGATCATGTCCAGCAGGATCTGCAGAAGACAGACCGTGTAAACTGAACATTTCCAACAATCTTTGGTCTCAGGATAATATCCATCTGTCTTTTTACAAACACTGCAGTCTTAGGAAAATGTTCATCCACCCGTACACTCTGTAGTTTCAGGATAATGTTCATCCATACCTACTGGAGACTCAGGATAAAATCTTTCCATCCATACATACTGTGCTCCCAGAATAATATCCATTTGTCCATAGCACTGCAATCTAAGGATAATGTCTAGCTGTCCATAAGCATGTCAGTCTCAGGATGAATCTTGTCTCTACTTACTGCTGTCTTAATATAAGGTCCATATATCCTTACACACTGCATTCTCAGGATAAGGTCCATTCGTCTGTCCATACACACTGCGGTCCCAGTATAATATCCACATGTACACACTGTATTCTCCATCCAGTTCAGTCTGTCCAGGAATATACAGTGCCTTGAAAAAGTATTCATACCCCTTGAAATTTTCCACATTTTCTCATGTTACAACCAAAAACATAAATGTATTTTATTGGGATTTTATGTGATAGACCAACACAAAGCGGCACATAATTGTGAAGTGGAAGGAAAATGATAAATGGTTTTCAACATTTTTTTTACAAATAAATATGTGAAAAGTGTGGGGGGTACATTTGTATTCAGCCCCCTGAATTAATACTTTGTAGAACCGCCTTTCACTGCAATTACAGCTGCGAGTCTTTTTGGGGATGTCTCTACCAGCTTTGCACATGTAGAGAGGACCATTTTTGCCCATTCTTCTTTAAAAAATAGGTCAAGCTCTGTCAGATTGGATGGAGAGTGTCTGTGAATAGCAATATTCAAGTCTTGCCACAGATTCTCAATGGGATTTAGGTCTGGACTGTGACTGGGCCATTCTAACACATGAATATGCTTTGATCCAAACCATTCCATTGTAGCTCTGGCTGTATGTTTAGGGTCGTTGTCCTGCTGGAAGGTGAACCTCCGCCCCAGTCTCAAGTCTTTTGCAGACTCTAACAGGTTTTCTTCTAAGATTGTCCTGTATTTGGCTCCATCCATCTTCCCATCAACTCTGTCCGTCCTGAAGAATAGCATCCCCACAACATAATGCTGCCACCACCATGTTTCACAGTGGGGATGGTGTGTTCAGGGTGATGTGCCGTGTTAGTTTTCAACCACACATAGCGTTTTGCTTTTAGGCCAAAAAGTTCAATCGTTGGTCTCATCTGACCAGAGCACCTTCTTCCACATGTTTGCTGTGTCCCCCACATGGCTTCTTGCAAACTACAAACAGGACTTCTTATGTCTTTCTTTCAACAATGTCTTTCTTCTTGTCACTCTTCTATAAAGGGCAGATTTGTGGAGAACACGACTAATAGTTGTCCTGTGGACAGATTCTCCCACCTGAGCTGTGGATCTCTGCAGCTCCTCCAGAGTTACCATGGACCTCTTGGCTCTTCTCTGATGAATGCTCTCCTTGCCCGGCCGGTCAGTTTAGGTGGACGGCCATGTCTTGGTAGGTTTGCAGTTGTGCCATACTCCTTCCATTTTCGGATGATGGATTGAACAGAGCTCCGTGAGATGTTCAAAGCTTGGGATTTTTTTTTATAACCTAACCCTGCTTTAAACTTCTCCACAACTTTATCCCTGACCTGTCTGGTGTGTTCCTCGGCCTTTATGATACTGTTTGTTCATTAGGGTTCTCTAACAAACCTCTGAGGGCTTCACGGAACAGCTGTATTTATACCAAGATTAAATTACATACAGGTGGAGTCTATTTACTAATTAGGGGACTTCTGAAGGCAATTGGTTCCACTAGATTTTAGTTAGGGGTATCAGAGTAAAGGGGGCTGAATACAAATGCCCCCCCCCCCCCCACACTTTTCACATATTTATTTGTAAAAAAATTTGAAAAGCATTTATCATTTTCCTTCCACTTCACAACTTCTCCACAACTTTATCCCTGACCTATCTGTTGTGTTTCTTGGCCTTCATGATGCTGTTTGTTCACTAAGGCTCTCTAACAAACCTCAGAGGGCTTCACATAACAGCTGTATTTATACTGAGATTAAATTACACACTAATTAGTTGACTTCTGAAGGTAATTGGTTCCACTGGATTTTAGTTAGGGGTATCAGAGTAAAGGGGGCCGAATACAAATGCACGCCACACTTTTTACATATTTATTTGTAAAAAAAATTGAAAACCATTTATAATTTTCTTTCCACTTCACAATTATGTGCCATTTTATGTTGGTTTATCACATAAAATTCCAATAAAATACATTTATGTTTTTGGTTGTAATATGACAAAATGTAGAAAGTGTCAAGGGGTATGAATACTTTTTCAAGGCACTGTAACTGCTGGAGTGTCAGTCTACATGGGCAGCCATAATGACAGGACACAAATTTGCCCCCTTCGGCCATCACTCATAGAAGACATACAATCATTATGAGCGATCTGTATGTGTGGGGTGACATCATGACAAGATGAAATCTCATAAGACACAAATCCAGAACCAGAATATCAGGACTCACCTGTGCAGACAAATTGCTGAGACCCGTGCCTTCCAAATCCAGAATTTCCAGGGTCCGGCTAGAGGCCACACACACAGCTAGCATAGAGGCGATGTGGTCACCTGCCGAGACACAAGCACGGACATATGATGTATGCCAATACAGGGGCCCATCTCCATACTCAGGTGTTTAACCACCTCAATACCGGGCCAATTTTGACATTTCTCTCTTCCTGTAAAAATCATAATTTTTTTGCTAGAAAATTACATAGAACCCCCAAACATTATATATGTTTTTTTTAGCAAAAACCCTAGAGAATACAATGGCGGTTGTTACAACTTTTTATCTCACACGGTATTTGCGCAGGAATTTTTCGAACGCGTTTTTTTGGGGAAAAAACAGTTTTGTGTTTTAAAAAAAAACAAAACAGTAAAGTTAGCCCAATGTTTTTGCATATTGTGAAAGATGAAGTTACGCCGAGTAAATAGATAACTAACATGTCCCGCTTCAAAATTGCACACGCTCGTAGAATGGCGCCAATGTTCGGTACTTAAAAATCCCCATAGGCGACGCTTGAAATTTTTTTACTGGTTACATGTTTTGAGTTACAGAGGAGGTCTAGTGACAAAATTATTGCTCTCGCTCCAACGTTCGCGGCGATACCTCACATGTATGGTTTGAACACCGTTTTCATATGTGGGTGGGACTTACGTATGCGTTCGCTTCTGCGTGCGAGCACACGGGGACAGCGGCGCTTTAAAAATTTTTTTTTTTTATTGATAATTATATATATATATATATATATATATATTTTTTTTTTACACTTTTTTGAAAAAAAAATTTTTTTGATCACTTTTATTCCTATTACAAGGAATGTAAACATCCCTTGTAATAGGAATATAACATGACAGGTCCTCTTAATAGTGAGATATGGGGTCAATAAGACCCCACATCTCACCACTAGGCTGGGAAGCCTGAAATAAAAAAATAAAAAAAACGATCGCCGCTTCCCAGCCGAAGCGGCGCCGTTTTTTTGAATGGAGAGGCCGGGCGTGACGTCATAACATCGCGCCCGGCCTCCGATGATCATAGAGACTCCGGCGACCATCTGGTCCGCCGGAAATCTCTATGATCTACATCCGGCGCCGGCGGATCCGCTCTCCGCCTCACCGATCGTAACGGTGAGTCGGAACAAGCACCGGAGGGCGGCGGGAGGGGGGGGACATCCCCTCTCGCCTCCCATAGGAACGATCAAGCGGCGGAACGGCCGCTATGATCGTTCCTATGGTGTAGAGATTCGCCGGCTGAAACCGGCAATATCAGAATGATGTCTGTAACTACAGGCATCATTCAGATATACCCGCTCAAAGCCCAGGACGTCATATGACGCACGTGGGCGGGAAGTGGTTAAATTATGCTGGGGGCCCTGCACATAATGTTTATGGAATGTGACCATCTGTCACACATTAGGGATGCACCGATATCATTTTTTTTACGAGTACCGATACTTTTTTTTTTTTTAGTACTTGCCGATACCAATTACCGATACCTACCGCAACTGTTTTGTTTTCACTTCAGCTGTCAAATGGTACAGAGCATTGAAAAGCTATTTACAAATTAAATAAATTGATTTTTGTTTTTAATTTTGCGTTTTTTCAATGTGAAATGTGTAAATATATGTTAATATATATGTGTAAAAATATTCACTAACAAAGCAAATTAAAAAAAAAAGTTTTAATTGTTTATCGTTTATAAAATAGACATGAACCAAAAAAAAAAAAAAAAAAAAAGCAGGAAAATAATAAATGGAGGAGAATTTGGAGTTAATTAAGGCTGATTAGAGTAAATTAAGGGTTAATAAGGGGTTAAACAGAGGGACATTTGTTCATCCCTTTGATCTGCAGATAAAGAAACCGAAAGATACAAAAAGAAACAATGTTTCTTTTTATTTTAGTGTTTCAGGGGCTGGGCAATGTTGTTAATAAACATTGCTGGCTGCTTCTTCTTTTTTTTTTTCACAGCTCCAATTACCGGACGTGGTAAAGTGGAGTTCCACCCACTTTTACAACTCTTCAGCATCCCTCACTAAACTGTGCACTGTAAACGAATTGGATATTTTTTTATTTTTTTCTCATCGCCTACTGTATATCTGCTGTATTCATTTTTCACTTCCTCCTCCCTGGCCGTGGCCCATCGCATCATTTCCTGTTTGCAATGCCTTCTGGGAAGGGGCGGCAACTTCCTCTGACACTGCTGTTGCTATGGAAACCTGACCTGAAACTTATTACACTGCTTGTGCTGTACTGAGCATGTGCGAGATCTGCAAGGATGAGATCCAGGAAGAAATACAGTCTGGCTTCAGATGCTCACACTTAAGATGGCCACGGCCTGCTGTAAGTTTATAAAATAACAAACTACTGCTATAAACTAACAAAACAGACCTTAGTTTACAGACTAAGTTTACTAGAATACATTAGGCTTGTGTATTATAGGGGTATTTTTATTTAAAAAGTATAATTTCAGCCGGAACACCACTTTAAACACTTTAGCTGTCAACAGGGGGGACCCACTGGCAGCTCAAAGAACAGAGCCTGAAAGTATTGGTTTCAGGTATCGGTGCATTTGCATGAGTACCAATACTTGTGCATCGGTACCGATACTAGTATCGGTGCAACCCTACCACACATACAACTGCAGATCGTTTCTGACAAATGCCAGAGCTGCCACCCCGCACCTGCCATATAAACAGAACATTAGAAATAACTTTGGGGAGGGGGGGGGGGTCCTCTTCTTACCCAGTGGGTTGTAGTCCAGGTTCAGGGTTCTCACTTGAGAACTGTGAGCCACAGCAACTGCCAGGCGGGCCCATCCAGTGCAGGTGATGGCTGGATTAGCGGAGAGGGTGAGTTCACGAAGTCCTGTATAGACAGATATAAAGGCACACCGCCAGTGGTACGGCACCAATCATCCAGCTGAGCACATCACACAGACAGGCAGATATCACAAACACAGACAGATAGACAGACAGAAGGGTCCACACCTCACACTATTCCTGTCTAGATCAGAGATAGGTTATCTAAGGTCAGGGTGGATGTATGATGTCATTTTCAGTGGCACCTAGAGGATCATCACGTGGCATGTGCAGAGGCTCGGACTGGTCTGCTGGTGGACTGCTGAATCCCAAGGTGGGTCCCTGCTCTCTACAAATACCCCTCTGTACCCACTTCCAGGATATTTCATTACCAGCATAGGCCTGCTTGCGGACGTTGTGTGGAGAAGCCTGCCCTCCAACCCTCTTCTTCCACCCGGTGGATCCACCAGCTGGAGCGGTTATAAAGGTAAAGCCCCTGCCTTTATCACTGTGCGGGAATTGGCGCCGATCTGACACTGAGGGGGTTATTTACTAAAGATGGAGAGTGCAAAATCTGGTGCAGCTCTGCATAGAATCCAATCCGCTTCCAGGTTTTATTGCCAAAGCCTAATTAAACAAGCTGAAGTTAGAAGCTGATTGGCTACCATGCACCAGATTCTGAGTGCATCAGCTTTTGTAAATAAACCCGTGAGTGTGCCCATACACTAGATGAAAAATCGTTTGAAAATCTGTCATTTGGATAGTTCTTTGTTTTTCGTACAGTTAATGGGCACAAATCTATAAAAGTTTGTGATGTTTTTGAGCCAAAAAAAAAAATCAAAAGAAAAGTTTGGAAAACTTCTGCCAAACAGATGATAAATTGAAAGGTTAATGTGTTTCTTGTCTGTTAAAACACGAACTGTTGGTACTGCGCATGTGTGAAAAAACTTTAACTCGGAAGATAAACGTTCGTGTCAACGAACAGTCACGTCTAAAATAAAGAGCATAGCAATAGTACACACAAGAAACATGCAAACCTTCCAGATAGGCAACTTCTATATACAGTAAAACCTTGGATTGCGAGTAACGCGGTTTGCGAGCGTTTCACAATGCAAGCTATTTTTTTACTCGATTTGCGAGCGTTGTCTCGCAGGACTCAAGCCTCTGGGGTGTGCAGTACCGCATGTGGCCAGAGGTGCGGGGGGCGTCGGTGATGCTCGGAGACCACTCGGAGACACTCCGTTCAAGCGGGGTCTCTGAGCGTCTCCAAGTGGTCTCTGAGTGTTTCTGGCGCCCCCACCTCTGGCCACATGCAGTACTGCATACACCAGCAGTGACACTGGAATGAATTATCTGAGTTTCCATTGATTCCTATGGGGAAACTCGCTTTGATATACGAGTGCTTTGGATTACAAGCATGCTTCTTGAACAAATTATGCTCTTAATCCAAGGTACTACTGTACCCAATTTTTTTCTGTGAATGTTCCCTGAGAAAAATTACATTAAGAAAAATAGAGACCAAAATAATACAATAATAAAAATGATTTATTGTTGGAAAATTGGTCATTACATGATGGCAATATTGTTTGCTCTCACGGCGATTTTTCGACTGGTGTATGGCTAGTATTAATGTGGAAAAGCTTGCTGATCCCTAATCTATATACAGTGGGTAAAATAAGTATTGAACATGTCACCATTTTTCTAGGTAAATATATTGGTAAAGGTGCGATTGACATGAAATTTTCCCCACATGTCGGTAACAACCTATGCAATCCATACATACAAAGACACCAAAACAAATATGTTCAGAAATTAAGTTCTGTGTAATAAAATGGAATGACAGCGGGAAAAAGTATTAAACACGCTAACTGAAATGTATTTAATACTTGGTACAAAATCCTTTGTTGGTGATGACGGCTTCAAGACGCCTCCTGTATGGAGAAACGAGTCGCATGCGTTGCTCAGGTGTGATTTTGGCCCATTCTTCCACACAGTCTTCAAATCTTGAAGGTTCCGTGGGTCTCTTCTATGAACTCTGATCTTTAGTTCTTTCCGTAGATTTTTTTATTGGATTCAAGTCAGGTGATTGGCTGGGCCATTCTAGCAGCTTTATTTTATTTCTTTGAAACCAGTTGAGAGTTTCCTTGGCTTTGTGTTTGGGATGATTGTTTTGCTGAAATGCCCCCCCTCGTTTCATCTCCATCATCCTGGTAGATGGCAGCAGATTTTTATCAAGAATGTCTTGGTCCATTTTTCCATTCATCCTTCCTTCAATGATATGAAGTTTTCCAGTACCGTATGCTGAAAAACAGCCCCGCCCCCCACCATGATGTTCCCACCTCCAAACCTCACTGTTGGTATGGGGGGGTGTTTTTGGGGTGATGTGCCATTTGACCTCCAAACATGGTGTGTAATAAATATGGCATCCAAAGAGTTCAATTTCGGTCTCATCTCACCAGACTATATTCTCCCCGTATTTAACAAGCTTGTCTAAACGAGCTTCAACATGCTTTTACTTCAGCTTTGGAGTCTTGCGTGGTGAGTGTGCATACAGGCCATGGCGGGTGTGTGCATTACTTATTGTTTTCTTTAAAACAATTGTACCCACTAATTCCAGGTTTTTCTGAAGCTCTCCACAAGTGGTCCTTGGCTCTTGGACAATTCTTCTGATAATTCTTTTCACTCCTCTGTCAGAAATCTTGCAAGGAGTGCCTGGTTGTGGCCGGTTATGATGAAATTATGTTCTTTCCACTTCCGGATTATAGCCCCAACAGTGCTCACGGGAACAGTCAGAAATCCTTCTGTAACCAATGCCATCAGTATGTTTTGCAACAATAAGGTTGTGAAGGTCTTGAGAGAGCTCTTTGCTTTTTACCCATCATGATATCTTTCTTGTGTGACACCTTGGTAATGAGACACCTTTTTATAGGCAATCAGATGAACTGAACCAGCTGATATTAATTTGCACTGACAAGGGGTAGGATTGCTTTCAAATTACTGATAAATTTCAGCTGGTGTCTTGACTTTCCATGCCTTTTTGCATCTCCCTTTCTTCATGTGTTCAATACTTTTTCCGTATGTCATTCCATTTTATTACACAGAACTTCATTTCTGGACGTATTTGTTTTGGTTTCTTTGTATGTATGGATTGCATGGGTTGTTACCAACATGTGGTGAACATTTCATGTCAATAGCACTTTTAGAAATATATTTACCTAGAAAAAAGGTGATGTGTTCAATATTTATTTTATCCGCTGTATTTTCCAGCCTCACCCCCCCCCCCCCCCTCCCCAAATTGATTGTGCCTCTTATATGGTTATTATTAAGCCAATAATAGCTTTGTAGGTCAAAGTGGTCTGGGAATCAAGATCACTGAGGAATGTTAATATTGAATCTCCTACGATTGATGACAGTAAGCACTGAGATGGTGTGAAATGTATTGACTTCTCCTTCAGCCCACAAAGTGTCTTGCTTTTACCATTGAAGATATTACAACAATAAAGCGGATGATTTTTTTCAGGTCTACTGCATCTACCTATTGCTTGATGTCCATAGGGCACCACACTGATGGATTAACACCTCACAATGTACATAGAATCAATCTAGGGATGCTACTGAGGGTAAAGAATGGCTAAAAATTCCCACAATCCATTATGTCCATAAATCCTACAGTATCTATTCATCAGCTTACCGATTTTCTCTGTTGTTAATTCCCACACGTGGAAACAATAGCAATATATGAATTTATATATATAATATAATAATATAATATCAATATGTGAATTTCCATCTACAAATATCTGTCATCTTCCCTTGTACCTGAGATACATCTCACCGTTTCACCAACAGTCAGAATATCCCTGACTGAGATGATGTATAGTTCTTTATTCCACTACAGCCTAAGCCACGTGTCACCATCCCATCAATCCAAATGTTCATAACAAGCCAGCCTTATTTTGGACTCCATTTAATTAATATAAGCTACACCCTTTTGTAGACCATTATTTTTCTCACCAGTCAGGGCTGCTATGAGGATTAGGATGATGCCAGGGTTCATCAACCTCTACATGGTCTCCTCCGTGGACCAACCAGTTAGGGGTACCCTACAGAACATCTGGCCCTACAGAGAAGGTACACAGAACATCTCCTTTCATCTGGTAAGGTGACCAAACTATCATAAAGCAGGAATGACCGGGGATTATTATTCTCCCCTCATGTACATCCAACTAGTATAGACTACCTGGACATCACAGGCTTGGCAATCAGTAAAAGAGAAGGAGCTCCACCTGCCACCCATGTCCTGTTGAGTCGTTTCAGAATATTATGACCCGATTATACTCTTGAGGAGGATTTCAAAACGTTGTCCCAATGTTCATATCTCTTTTCCTGGCGCCCTCGTGGCAGCATACATGTGGTAGTATGCTGCCCTGGATTGGTGCCAGGAAAGGTAAAATTACGGTAAGTATTTGATACTATTTTCATTTTTTTCAGAAAAAAAAAATCCTAAAAAGCTGAAGGTGGAAAGCCCAGGCCACCACTCTGAACATCTAATACCAACACAGGGATAGGCAACCCAGGGCATGTGTGCCAGGCCAAACATGCAATGTCATTTTCAGTGGTACCCAGGACAACAGTTGTTATGCATGCAGGACACTCCAGTGGGCCACTGCTCCCTACAAATACAGCGTCATTGCCATAGGCTATAATCGATAGCCTGCCCTATCTGTGGCCCACCCACCTCCATGACATTTTAAACATGCCAGTCTAATATCAGTGAATTTCAGGTACCAGCCCCCTCCCGGTACCAGTGTAGGTCCTCTTATGGCTGCTGATGTTGTTTTGTGAAGAAGCCTGCCCGCCTGCTATCTTCCTTTTCTTAACTGAAACTCCAGCTTCAGCAGGTATGAATGTAAACCCATGTTTTTAAGAATGCAGGAACTAGGGGTGATCTGAGGTGTGAAGGTGCAAGAATTGGAGTGATATGAGGTGTGAAGGTGCAGGAACTGGGGGTAATCTAAGGTGTGAAGGTACAGGAATTGGGGTGATCTGAGAGGTGATTTGTGCAGGAATTGGGGTGATCTGGGGTGTGAAGGTGCAGTAATTTGGGTGATCTGAGGTGTGAAGGTGCAGAAACTTGGGTAATCTAAGGTGTGAAGGTTCAGGAATTGGGGTAATGTGAGGTATGAAGGTGCGGGAAATGGGGTTGATCTGAGGTGTGAAGGTGCAGGAATTGGAGTGATCTGAGAGGTGAAGGCGCAATAATTGGGATTATCTGAGGTGTGAAGGTGCGGAAATTGGGGTGAGCTGAGGTGTGAAGGTGCAGAAATTGGGGTGATCGGAGGTCTGATGGTGGAGGAATTGGGGTGATCTAAAAAGTGAAGATGCAGGAATTGGGGTGATCTGAGAGGTGATGGTGAAGTAATTGGGGTAATCTGAGGTGTGAAGGTGCAGTAATTAGGGTGAGCTGAGGTGTGAAGGATAAGAAATTGGGGTGATCTGAGGTCTGATGGTGGAGGGATTGGGGTGATCTAAAAAGTGAAGATGCAGGAATTGTCGTGATCTGAGGTGTGAAGGAGAAGGACTTGGGGTGATCTGGGGTCTGAAAATGAAGGAATTGGGGTGATCTGAGGTGTGAAGGTGCGGAAATTGGGGTGACCTGAGGTGCGAAGGTGCAGTAATTGGCATGATCTGAGGTGGCAAGGTGCAGGAATCGGGGTGATCTAAAGTGTGAAGGTGCAGGAATTGCGGTGATCTGAGATGTGAAGGTGCAGGAATAGAGTCTGGTCTGAGGTATGAAGGTGCAAGAATTCGGGTCATCTGAGGTGTGAAGGTGCAGGAATTGGGGTGATCAGAGGCATGAAGGTGCAGAAAATGTGGTGATCTGAGATGTGAAGGTGCAGGAATTGGGATGGTCAGAGGAGTGAAGGTGCAGGAATTGGGGTGGTCTGAGGAGTGAAAGTGCAGGAATTGATGTGATATGAAGTATCAAGGTTCGGTAATTGGGGTGATCTGAGGTGTGAAGGTGCAGAAATTGAGGTGATCTGAAGTATGAAGGTGCAGGAATTGGGGTGGTCAGAGGTGTGAAGGTGCAGGCATTGAGGTGATATGAAGTATGAAGGTGCTGGAATTGGGGGTGATCTGAGGTGTGAAGGTGCAGCAATTGGGGTGATCTGAGGTGTGAAGGTGCAGGAATTGGGGTGATCTGAGACATGAAGGTGCAGGAATTGGGGTGATCTGAGACATGAAGGTGCAGGAATTTAGGTGGTCTGAAGTATGAAGGTGCAGGAATTGTGGTGGTCAGAGGTTTGAAGGTGCAGGAATTGTGGTGGTCAGAGAAGTGAAAGTGCAGGAATTGAGGTGATATGAAGTATGAAGGTGCGGTAATTGGGGTGATCTGAAGTATGAAGGTGCAGGAATTGGGGTGGTCAGAGGCGTGAAGGTGCAGGAATTGAGGTGATCTGAAGTATGAAGGTGCAGAAATTGGGGTGGTCAGAGGCGTGAAGGTGCAGGAATTGAGGTGATCTGAAGTATGAAGGTGCAGGAATTGAGGTGATCTGAAGTATGAAGGTGCAGGAATTGAGGTGGTCAGAGGCGTGAAGGTGCAGGCATTGTGGTGGTCAGAGGCGTGAAGGTGCAGGCATTGTGGTGGTCAGAGGCGTGAAGGTGCAGGCATTGTGGTGGTCAGAGGCGTGAAGGTGCAGGAATTGAGGTGGTCAGAGGCGTGAAGGTGCAGGAATTGTGGTGGTCAGACTTGTGAAGGTGCAGGAATTGTGGTGGTCAGACGCGTGAAGGTGCAGGAATTGTGGTGGTCAGACGCGTGAAGGTGCAGGAATTGAGGTGGTCAGAGGTGTGAAGGTGCAGGAATTGAGGTCATCTGAAGTATGAAGGTGCAGGAATTGTGGTGGTCAGAGGTGTGAAGGTGCAGGAATTGAGGTAATCTGAAGTATGAAGGTGCAGGAATTGAGGTGGCCAGAAGTGTGAAGGTGCAGGAATTGAGGTCATCTGAAGTATGAAGGTGCAGGAATTGTGGTGGTCAGAGGTGTGAAGGTGCAGGAATTGTGGTGGTCAGACTTGTGAAGGTGCAGGAATTGTGGTGGTCAGACGCGTGAAGGTGCAGGAATTGTGGTGGTCAGACGCGTGAAGGTGCAGGAATTGAGGTGGTCAGAGGTGTGAAGGTGCAGGAATTGAGGTGGTCAGAGGTGTGAAGGTGCAGGAATTGTGGTGGTCAGACGCGTGAAGGTGCAGGAATTGTGGTGGTCAGAGGTGTGAAGGTGCAGGAATTGTGGTGGTCAGACTTGTGAAGGTGCAGGAATTGTGGTGGTCAGACGCGTGAAGGTGCAGGAATTGTGGTCAGACGCGTGAAGGTGCAGGAATTGAGGTGGTCAGACGCGTGAAGGTGCAGGAATTGAGGTGGTCAGACGCGTGAAGGTGCAGGAATTGTGGTGGTCAGACGCGTGAAGGTGCAGGAATTGTGGTGGTCAGAGGTGTGAAGGTGCAGGAATTGAGGTGGTCAGAGGTGTGAAGGTGCAGGAATTGAGGTGGTCAGAGGTGTGAAGGTGCAGGAATTTAGGTCATCTGAAGTAGGAAGGTGCAGGAATTGTGGTGGTCAGAGGTGTGAAGGTGCAGGAATTGTGGTGGTCAGAGGTGTGAAGGTGCAGGAATTGTGGTGGTCAGAGGTGTGAAGGTGCAGGAATTGTGGTGGTCAGAGGTGTGAAGGTGCAGGAATTGTGGTGGTCAGAGGTGTGAAGGTGCAGGAATTGTGGTGGTCAGAGGTGTGAAGGTGCAGGAATTGTGGTGGTCAGAGGTGTGAAGGTGCAGGAATTGTGGTGGTCAGAGGCGTGAAGGTGCAGGAATTGAGGTCATCTGAAGTATGAAGGTGCAGGAATTGTGGTGGTCAGAGGTGTGAAGGTACACCATTCCTGTAACATTAAAAATGCAGGTGCTTTACAGTACTACCTGCGGGATGTTCCACTGGGAAAAGAAAAAGGAAGTTGGACAACTGGTCAGAACCATCATTTAGGTAGAAGTACAGAGACTGAACAAATCTGACACCAGAGAATGTTTTCTCGGTCATAAATATCTCCACTATATGAATTTTGTAATAATAAGGCCAACAGGCCACATACATCTTCCATTGTTGGACTACAATCATATAGTTATAAAGTTTACCAGGTTGACTGCCAGGAAGCTGTCATGGCAAAACACCAATCATAAGCGGACGAGACATTCCTCAGCATTCCCTGGTAGGAGTGTATACACTGTACACGCAGCTGCGGGTGAGAAATGCCTCAGTCTCTTTTGATTGGTTTTGTGCCATGACAGCATCCTGGTGGGTTTAGACTTATGCCGCGTACACACGGTCGGACTTTTCAGCTACAAAAGTCCGACAGCCTGTCCGACAGACTTTCGACGGACTTTTGGCGGACTTTCGACGGACTTGCGGCGGACTTTCTAACGAACAGACTTGCCTACACACGATCACACAAAAGTCCGTCGAATTCTTACGTGATGACGTACACCGGACTAAAATAAGGAAGTTCATAGCCAGTAGCCAATAGCTGCCCTAGCGTGGGTTTTTGTCCGTCGGACTAGCACACAGACGAGCGGATTTTTCGACCGGACTCGAGTACGTCGGAAAGATTTGAAGCATGTTTCAAATCTAAAGTACGTCGGATTTGAGGCTAAAAAAGTCAGTTGAAAGTCCGGAGAAGCCCACACACGATCGGATTACCAGCCAGCTTTAGTCCGTCAGCGTCCGTTGGACTTTTGTAGACGAAAAGTCCGACCGTGTGTACGCGGCATTAGATCTGAATGTGCCTGAGCTCATCTCTTTTCCCAAGAGGGATTGATGAAGAAATTCTTTAAACATCTGATTTTCTCCTCTGCTGCTGATTGGCTCACACCTTTTGGTCGAATATCTAATGATTCATTGAATGTATGATCTGGATGCATGAGCGTTTTATTTTTACCTCTTTTGTTTTTTATGCCCAGATACTCTATGATGAACACTTTGTTGTCTTTTATTTTTTTTGTGGTGGTGAGGAAGGAGGAGTAAAACCCCCTAAACATGTCATCTGTTATTAAAAAAAAAAATCCTATTCTGGGGCTATATCTGACCTCCTACGTCATACTGAGCTGATTCTGACATTTACAGTCATGTCACTGTCCCACCATGCCAGACCGCACCACGGTCCACCAGTCCAGACACTGCCTGCCATGGTCCCATTCCACTTTCTGTTACCTCTATAAGAGTTCCATCAGCTAAGTAATAAGCCTGAAAAATGAAATTTACACAGTACATGATGGAGCTGCCATTGACCACACCATGTCCATCAGATGGTCTGGTGGAGACTCCGAGCCTGGCCATCTGCCTGTTGTATGAAGTGCCTGTGTACTTCTCTTTTACCTACTGCTGCCTACCTACCACTGCCAATCATCTCCTACCTACCACCAACAGCCTTCTCCTACCTACTGCAGCCTACATACCACCGCCAACCATCTCCTAATACCTACCACTGCCAACCATCTCCTACCTGCCACCAACAGCCTTCTCCTACCTACTGCAGCCTACATACCACCGCCAACCATCTTCTAATACCTACCACTGCCAATCATCTCATACGTACCAATCACTGACAACCATCCCCTACCCATGTACCACTTTCAACCATGTCCTACCTAGTGTGGCCTACTTACCACCCTACATACTGCTGCCTGCCTACTGCTAACAACCATCTTCCACCTATTGCAGTCTACCTACCAATGCCAACCATCTTCCGCCTACCTACCACTGCCAATCATTTCGTACCTACATACCACTGCCAACTATCTCCTACCTACTGCTACCTACCACTGCTAACCCTCTCATATGTGCCAATCACTGCCAACCATTTCCGACCCACATACCACTTTCAACCATGTTCTACTTACTGCGGCCTACCTACCACCAACAACCATCTCCAACCTACTGCAGCCTACATACCAATGCCAACCATCTTCTGCCTACCTACCACTGACATTCCTTTTTTCTACCTACCTACCACTGCCAATCAGCTCATACGTACCAATCACTGACAACCATCTCCTACCCACGTACCACTTTCAACCATGCCCTACCTACTGCGGTCTACCCACCACCCTACCTAGTGTTGCCTGCGCACCCCAACAGCCACCTTCTACCTACTGCAGCCTACCTACCAACGCCAACCATCTTCTGCCTACCTACCATTGGCAACTATCCCCTACCTACCACTGCCAACCACCTCATATTTGTCAACCATTTCTTACCTACATACCACTTTCAACCACGTCCTACTTACTGTGGCCTACCCACTACCAACAACCATCTCCAACCTACTGCAGCCTACCTACCAATGCCAACTATCTTCTGCCTACCTACCACTGACAATCATTTCCTACCTACTACTGATGCCAACCACCTCATACCAACATACCACTTTCAATCATGTCCTACCCTACCTAGTGTGGCCTACTTACCACCAACAACCATTACCTACCTGCTGCTGTCCACTAACCACTGCCAGTCATCTCTTGCCTACTGCTGCCTAGCTGCCACTGCCAACCATCTCATCCCTATTTTACTGATGTATGTACCAGCTCACCCATGGTAACTGTGTTCCACAGGTGCACTGGAGACAGAGAGATGAAAGACAGCTGGACAGATGGAGGTCTCACCTGGTTTGGCTCCATCAGGGGGGAGGAGGCTACAGATCAGACTGATGCCCTCATCACCAAGCAGACAGTCCCCGAGGTCTAGGGAGACCAGGGAGGGGTGTCCAGCCAGTGCCGGGTTCAGGAGGGCGAGTCCCGTGTCTGTTAGTGGGTTCCCATGTAGGCTGCGTGCAGGACAGACAGACAAAAATCTTAGAATGCCATGGAGTAACCCTAAGCCTCCCCCACTCACCCAAGGCACGCTACTCACAAGAGGGACTGCAGCGAGCGGTTCTTTTGCAGGGACTGTGCCAGTTGCTGGACGCGGGAGGCACTGGACACCACGCCCAGGTTAAGGTTCAACTGAACCAAGGAGGGAGACTGAGCCACCCCCTGACACAGCCGGGCGAAGTCCCTGTCTGAGAGGAGGCACCCGCGTAGGGAAAGAAGCCGTACTGTGCCCTCTGTCAGCCCCTCACATACCCCCTTCACCTCCGCCCCAGACAGGGTCTCCCCCGACATCTGGATAGAGCCCGGCAACATCCTGCAGACTCAGCAGGACTATCAGAGGCCTGTCAGTGGTTTGTGTGGTGCCAGGCAGGTCACAATTGGATATGGTGCCAGGTGAGGTGCCCCCACACACTGGCTTGTTACAGCTGGGCGTGGTGCCAGGAGGAGTGCTGGTATCCACCACCACCTAATGCAAACAGAAAAGAAGCATTAAACCACAATGTACACAGGGAGAAATGGGGAACTACCCCCCCCCCCCGGAGTACATACTGCATGGGGAACTAGCCCCCGCCCCAGGAGTATATACTGCATGGGGAACTAGCCCCCAGGAGTACATACTGCATGAGTAACTAGCCCCCCCCAGGAGTATATACTGCGTGGGGAACTAGCCCCCTCGCCCCAGGAGTATATACTGCATGGGAAACTACCCCCCCCAGGAGTACATACTGCATGAGTAACTAGCCCCCCCAGGAGTATATACTGCATGAGTAACTAGCCCCCCCCAGGAGTATATACTGCATGAGTAACTAGCCCCCCCAGGAGTATATACTGCATGAGTAACTAGCCCCCCCCCCCCAGGAGTATATACTGCATGAGTAACTAGCCCCCCCCCAGGAGTATATACTGCATGGGGAACTACCCCCCCCCCCCCCAGGAGTACATACTGCATGGGGAACTAGCCCCCGCCCCAGGGGTACATAATGCATGGGGAACTAGCCCCCGCCCCAGGAGTACATACTGCATGGGGAACTAGCCCCCGCCCCAGGAGTACATACTGCATGGGGAACTAGCCCCCCCTCCAGGAGTACATACTGCATGGGGAACTACCCCCCCCCCCAGGAGTACATACTGCATGGGGAACTACCCCCCCCCCAGGAGTACATACTGCATGGGAAACTAGCCCCCCCTCCAGGAGTACATACTGCATGGGGAACTACCCTCCCCCCCAGGAGTACATACTGCATGGGGAACTAGCCCCCGCCCCAGGAGTACATACTGCATGGGGAACTACCCCCCCAAGGAGTACATACTGCATGGGAAACTACCCTCCCCCCCAGGAGTACATACTGCATGGGGAACTACCCTCCCCCCAGGAGTATGTACTGCATGAGGAGCTAGCCCCCCCCGGAGTACATACTACATGGGTAACTAAACCCCGCCCCCCAGGAGTACATACTGCACAGGAAACTAGCACCCCCCCCAGGAGTACATACTGCATGGGAAACCAGCCCCCCCCCCCCCCCCAGGAGTACATACTGCATGGTAAATTAGCCCCCCCCCCCCAGGAGTACATACTGCATGGGAAACTAGCCTCCCCCCCAGGGGTACATACTGCATGGGAAACTAGCCTCCCCCCCAGGGGTACATACTGCATGGGAAATTACCCCCCCCCCCCCACAGGAGTACATACTGCATTGCGCACTACCCGTTCCCCCCAGAAGTACCTAATGCATGGTGAATTACCCTTCCCCCTCAGGAGTACAGGCATTGGGAATGATGAATCCACCCCCTTCCCTGGGAGGAAATAGTGCATGGGGGCAATGGAAAAGAAGGGGGTGGAGAGAGACATAAGATGGTAACAACATCCTAACAATCTAATTTTACGCCCACCCCCATTCCATCCCAACTATATAACCTTCCTCTTTATACTAACTATCCAACCCTACCCCCCCATCCTAACTATCCAACCCTACCCCCCCCATCCTAACTATCCAACCCTACCCCCCCCCCCCATCCTAACTATGCAACCCTACCCCCCCATCCTAACTATCCAACCCTACCCCCCCATCCTAACTATGCAACCCTACCCCCCCATCCTAACTATCCAACCCTACCCCCCCATCCTAACTATCCAACCCTACCCCCCCATCCTAACTATCCAACCCTACCCCCCCCCATCCTAACTATGCAACCCTACCCCCCCATCCTAACTATCCAACCCTACCCCCCCATCCTAACTATGCAACCCTACCCCCCCATCCTAACTATCCAACCCTACCCCCGCCCCATCCTAACTATCCAACCCTACCCCCCCCCATCCTAACTATCCAACCCTCCCCCCATCCTAACTATCCAACCCTCCCCCCCCCATCCTAACTATCCAACCCTACCCCCCCATTCTAACTATGCAACCCTACCCCCCCATCCTAACTATCCAACCCTACCCCCCCCCATCCTAACTATGCAACCCTACCCCCCCCATAGTAACTATCCCCCCCCCCCCATCCTAACTATCCAACCCTACCCCCGCATCCTAACTATCCAACCCTACCCCCCCCCATCCTAAATATCCAACCCTACCCCCGCATCCTAACTATCCAACCCTACCTCCCCATCCTAACTATCCAACCCCCCCATCCTAACTATCTAACCCTACCCCCATCCTAACTATCCAACCCTACCCCCATCCTAACTATCCAACCCCCCCCCATCCTAACTATCCAACCCTACCCCCCCATCCTAACTATCCAACCCTACCCCCCATCCTAACTATCTAACCCCCCCTTCCTAACTATCCAACCCTACCCCCCCATCCTAACTATCCAACCCTACTCCCCCATCCTAACTATCCAACCTACCCCCCCCCCATCCTAGATATCCAACCTACCCCCCCCCCATCCTAACTATCCAACCCTACCTCCTCCCATTCCAACTATCCAACCCTACCTCCTCCCATTCTAACTATCCAACCCTACCCCCCCCACCTCCATCCATCTAGCTTTACCCCGTCCTTCCCCATCCTAACTAACCCCCCCCCGCCCATCTTAACTATCTATCCCTACCCCCACCCCCCAATATATCTACCTTGGCCACCCACCTGATCCATGTAACCCTGTACCCCAAAATAATCTCCTTAACCACTTGCTGACCGCCCTACAGAACTTTTACTGCAACAGGGCGCCAGCTGTGTGCGGCGGATCACATTCTGACAGGGGGAGGGGCCGATCCTGTGTCTCTGTAAAGCAGCACACAGTGTACACAAAAACACTGGCTAGGCACACATTTAACCACTTCAGCTCTGGAAGATTTACCCCCCTTTCATGACCAGGTCATTTTTTTTCGATACGGCACTGCGTTACTTTGACAATTGCGCGGTCGTGCTCCGTTGTACCCAAATAAGATTTATGTCCTTTTTTTCCCTACAAATAGAGCTTTCTTTTTGTGGTATTTGATCACCTCTACGTTTTTTATTTTTTGCGCTATAAACAAAAAAAGACCGACAAATTTGAAAAAAAAAACAAAAACAATATTTTTTACTTTCTGCTATAATAAATATCCAATAAAAAAAATGTAAAGAATCGAATTTCTTCATCAGATTAGGCCGATATGTATTCTGCTACATATTTTTGGTAAAAAGAAAAAAATCCCAATAAGCATATATTGATTGGTTTGCGCAAAATTTATCGCGTCTACAAACTATGGGATATTTTTATGGAATTTTATTTATTTATTCTTTACTAGTAATGGCGGCGATCAGCGTGACTGCGATATTACGGCGGACACAACGGACACTAACTGACACCGCGGGAACCAGTGACACCAATACAGTGATCAGTGCTAAAAAAAAAAAAAAAGCACTGTCACTGTACTGATGACACTGGCTGGGAAAAGGGGTTAACATCAGGGGCGATCAAAGGGTTGACGGTGTGCCTAAAATGTGCTTGGTTACTGTGGGTAGTGACGGCTCGGCAGGGTTTCGGATCGAAGCCGCCAGGAAGCAGTCACTGCACACCGCCCAATCACAGGCAGTGAGGCATTTCCTGACCGGCAGCTGCCCGGACACACGCTGCCTATGATTGGCGGTCTACAGTACCGAGGCTTCCCGGCCCATCGCTACTTGTGGGGAGGTGCTTGTACTAGGGGAAGACAGAGATCTGTGTTCCTGATTGGCAGAGATCCTTGTCCATGCTCTGCAGGAACACGGGATCCATCCCTTCCCTACTGACAGAACGGCGATCTGCCTTCTTTACATAGGCAGACTGGCATTCTGCTTTGTGTCCCGAATGATCGGCGGTCTTGGCGGACATTGAGTCTGCCGGAACCCATTGATTGGCTCCCTGCTGTGTCCAATCACACATGAAGAGGGGTCGCTGATGGCGCACGTGTGCGCCCCAGCCCAAGGGGTGCAGGATTGCGTGCTAGATACGTGATCCTGCGCAGGAGAGCCGTGTATATACAGTATATGGTCAGCAAGCGGTTAACCCTTTGAGCGCCCCCCCCCTGATGTTAACTCCTTCCCAGCCAGTGTCATTAGTACAGTGACAGTGCATATTTTTTTTAGCACAGATCACTGTATTAGTCTCAATGGTCCCCACAAAGTGTCAGATTATACCGCCGCGATGTCGCAGCCCCGCTATAAGTTGCTGATCGCCCGCCATTAGACCCCTTTCACACTGAGGCGGTTTTCAGGTGTTTTAGCGCTAGAAATAGTCTCTAAATAGCGCCTAAAAAAAAAAAAACGCCTCCCATTCGTTTCAGTGTGTCTTTTCACACCGGGGGGGGCGGGGGGGGGGGGCGGAGCGCTTGGCGGGACGTTCGGAAAAGTCCTGCAAGCAGCATCTTAGGGGCGGTTTGGGAGCGGGTGTACACAACGCTCCCAAAATGTCCTGCCCATTAAAATGAATGGGGGGGGGGCGCTTCCATAGCCCTTGAAAAGCACTTCGGAAGCGCCGCAACACGAGCGTTTTTTAACCAATTCTTTGGGGTTTAATGCGCCCCGCGAGCGTTAAGCTACAACGTCGCACCACCGCGCAATTGTCAGCTAAAGTAACGCAGTGCCGTATCGCAAAAAATGGCCTGGTCATGAAGGGGGGGTAAAGCTTCCGGAGGTCAAGTGGTTAACCTAACCCCCTCCCCCGACACAGTCACCTCCCCCATCCTCAGCACCCCTCCCCCCATCAGGGATCAGTCCTGTTTTGTGATGAACTGTCTCCCTAAATGAGAATTGCCCCCTCTTGGGGGGGGGGGGGGGGAGGATTGGAGTGGATTTACCCCTCTGGGGGGGGGGGGTTCGGACATCACTCTGGGAATCTTATAGTGGAGGGGGGGAGGGGGATTACCCCTGCAGGGGGATGGGGAGGTTATGAATTACCTGATCCCCGGGGTGACATGGGCCGGTTCCGGGGTCTCCGCTCCTCCAGCTGATGCCGTCCTGTTTCTATGACAACCAGCGCGTCACCGCAGGACTCCGCCCACTCCCGCCGCCGTTCTATCAGAAAGCACGCCGCTATCCGGCCCTACTGCGCACGCGCAATGCGTTCCACGGCCTGCGATGCGTTCCACCCGAACGTCATGGAGCGTCTACTGTCCCGTGAATCGTCAGATTAGACGACCCCATCAGAATATGTAACGGAAGTGACGTTCGGTCGCCGCCATCTTTCTACACCCCGCACTCCTCCTATAGTAAGGATACATTGAGAAGGGGGAAAGCGGACATCATGTTACACCCACTGGAGTTTTGCATTTTGCACTTTTTTTTTAACAGTAAACTGAGTTTATATAGTGAAATATACTACTTAGAACTCTGTCTGACTGGTTAGATGTTGAATTTTAAAGTCAGCGGCAAGCCTGCTGATCTCACAGGTTTGCTAATCAGACAGAAGTTTGCTGCTTTCAAAATTCAAATTCAACATTAAACATTCAGACGGAGTTCTGAGTACTGTATTTCACGATAATACCTCAGTTTACTGTTAAAAGTACGTGTAAAATGCAAAACTCCGGTGGGTGTAACAAGATGTCCGCTTTCCCCTTCTCAGTGTATCAGGAGTGCGGGGTGTAGCAAAATGGCGGTGACAATACGTCACTTCCGTTTAAAAAACACCGCCCCAACCATGTGCGTCACCCAAACGTCAGAAACTCCAAATACTTCATTCCGGTTTCCTTTAAACCAGCAGTAATTGCAGTCTTTGACAAATTGGTGATTGGATACAACACCGGCAACCGAGTAGAGTCCGGCGCAGGATATGATGATCGGAGATTTTTACTCTGCTCCGATACCAACCAACAAAATGGCCGCCTCCGAGGCGGCGACAACTTTGTCCTCGTTAGCTGCACTGCTGTCAAAACAACTCAATCTTCCCTTATCCGACTCTATTCGGCTGCCGGTGTTGTGTTCAAACACTAATTTGTGAAAAATCTCCAATTACTAAGTGTTTAAATAAACCGGAAGTGATGTGATGAAGAATTTGATTGAACACCTGACTCCGCCCACCTAAACGTAAAGACGCATGTACGGGCCCAATCGCGTACGTCACCACCGTAATCCGCGCACGCTATTAACGTCATGACGCTTCTGCTGTCCCAGCCAACCACGAGTGTCACTGCCGCACTCCGCCCCACAACCTGCGTACGTCACCGCCCGTAATCCGCGCACACCAAAAACGTCATGACGCTTCGTCTGTCTCGACCAACCGCGTGCGTCCACCGCCTTTCCCTTTAACAGGAGCGCGCGACAGCGCCGCAATCACTTCCGGGTCCCTCTCGTGCAGTCCTATATATGTGTCGGCGGTAGTCGCGCTGTCTGCTCGCTGACATGGAGCACCCTGCCGCCCCCGCCGGTGAGGAGGAGCCTCCACCTTTCTATTGCCACATCTGTAAAATCGCCTGCGCCTCGGCAGTCAACCTCCAGAGTCACTTCTTGGGTGCCAAGCACAAAAAGGCGGAGGAGGCCCTGAAAGATAACAAGGAAGAGGATGGAGAAGACGAAGGAGAGGAGGCCGAGCCCCCGAAACCGAAGGAGAGCCTGGAGGACCAGCTCAACGCCTGCCAGGACGCCGAGCCGGCGCTGGGCCTGGAGTACGTCTACGAGTTCCAGGGCCACGGCTACAGCCGCTACGAGTGCAAGCTCTGCAACTGCTTCCTGGGCCGCAACCAGATGTTCATGCACATCGTGGGATCCAGACACCGAGTCCAATACCTGAGCACTCACCACCCGGCCCTCGGCGTGACCCAAACCACGCTGCTGAAGGGGCCCAAGAAACTCAAGAAGTTACGGCAAATCTGCGTGAGGGTCGAGGAGGAGTTCGGGAGGAACAAGATCAATATTGTGCAGGGGGAGGACAAGATGTTCAGCCACGACGCCCCCTCGCTTCCCCCTTGTGTCAGCTACCAAAAAAACCCGCAGCTCCCCAAGATGGACTTCACCAACGATGAGTTTTTGGAGGAAGTGAAAAAACCGGAACCCAAGCCGCTGCCCAAGGAGCGCTTGGTGACGTTCCGACAGCTGAAGGCCGCCTACGAGGCGAGCCAGAAGAAGCAAGCCATGCGCAAAGCAAGGTACAATCAGTCAACTGCATGGGGACAAAGGGACCAGCCGGCTGCTGGAGGACCGGAGAATCAACCAACTGATGGAGGAGAGGAGAAGAACCAACCAACTGCTCAAGGGCAGGAGATGGACCAATCGGCTTGTGAAATGGAGGATATGGACCAGTTGGCTTGTGAAGTGGAGGATATGGACCAGTTGGCTTGTGAAGGTGAGGAGCAGGACCAGTCGGCTGGTGAAGGAGAAGAGCAGGACCAGTTGGCTGGTGGAGGGGAGGAGAAGGACCAGTTGGCTATTGTAGAGGAGGAGGAGGAGGAGAAGGACCAGTTGGCTGCTGAGGCAGATGATATGGACCAGCCGGTTTCTGGGGTGGAGGAGATGGACCAATCAGCTGGTGGAGGGGAGGAGAAAGACCAGCCGGCTGCTGGAGTGGAGAAGGGCCAGAAAGCTACTAAAGAACAGAAGGACCAGCAAACTTCAGAAGGTCAGGAGAAGGACCAGCCAGCTACTGAAGGTCAGGAGAATAAAAAGGAAAACGATATAAATGATGAAAGTGGCGATAGTGACACGGACTGTAGTGCTGGCATGGCTTTCCCCAGCAGCAAGGAAATGTTTGAGTTTTTGGAGCACTTTCAGGTTTTTGAACTTCGCCATGTTAACTTCCTCATAAAAGTTTCAGAGAAACTGGGGAAAGCCTTGGTTTGCCATAAAAAAGATACAGAGAGGAAAAAGATGGAATCCAACATCATCGCACAAGATGATAATAATAACCAGTTTATAGAAACTTCTTTAACAAATCAAGAATCTTTGACCAACTCTGAGAACCAGCAGGGTACCATCTTACCTCCCGTGGTTCCAGGTTCTGCTCCATACCCAACACCCTCTGAAGAGGAAAAACAGACAGCCATTGAAAGCAGCCAAGATAATGGGCTTTCTGAAGACCAGCTCAGTAAAGGAGATCCACCCCCAGCAGCAGAGTATAAACGTTCAAACAAAAAGCTCTCCTTCCGTATTTCTGGAGTTCCTACAGAAAAAAACCCGCTGGTGTCCAGTGAGACCCTATCAAACATGCAACAAGTCTTTGCAGTTAAAAGTAATCCGAACAGGATGATGGCTGCTATGGCTCGTTTGGAGGGCAAAGATCCTGAGGATCCAACATCCTCCCCCGAACCTGAATTTGACAGCACTCAAGATGTTCAGGAGGAGGGCCTTTCATCATCGAAGCTGAAAGATCGAGAAACCTCTGAACAGCCAAGACATGTATTGCCTAAACCGCCAGATAGAGCTGGTGACGAATATACTGGAGGTTCATCTCCAAATGAAAGTTCAGACAATAACCCTTCTAGACCCTCTTATCCACACGAACTCTTAGGAAATTCTGTTGGCACTGGTCCCACTGAGTCATCCAATGTACGTGAGCCCCTTAAAAATGTTGCTGTTCTCTCCCCTTCCGTAGCCCCAAATACACAGGAACGGATGAGAAATTCAGCCGCCCATGTCCCTCCTCGTGAGCCTATGAGAAGCTCTGCTGATGAGTACTTCCCTCCACGGGAACCCATGAGAGGTTCTGCCAATCCTCACTTACAGCCACGTGAACCCATGAAAAGCTCTGCTGATCCTCAATACCCACCTCGTGAATCTATGAGAGGCTCTGCTGATTCTCGCTACACGCCTCGTGAACCCACGAGAGGCTCTGCCGATCATCGCTACCTAACTCGTGAACCCACTAAAGACTTTGCTGATCCTCACTTCCCTCCTCGTGAACCCATGAGAAGCTCTGGCGATCCTCACTTCCCTCCTCGTGGACCCATGAAAAGCTCTGCCGATCATCGCTACCCAACTCGTGAACCCACTAAAGACTTTGCTGATCCTCACTTCCCTCCTCGTGAACCCATGAGAAGCTCTGGTGATCCTCACTTCCCTCCTCGTGGACCCATGAGAGGCTCTGGAGATCCCCACTTCCCTCCTCGTGAACCCATGAGGGGCTCTGGCGATCCCAACTTCCCGCCTCGTGAACCCATGAGAGGCTCTGGCGACCCTAACTTCCCTCCTCGTGAACCCATGAGAGGCTCTGGTGACCCTAACTTCCCTCCTCGTGAACCCATGAGAGGCTCTGGCGACCCTAACTTCCCTCCTCGTGAACCCATGAGAGGCTCTGGCGACCCCAACTTCCCTCCTCGTGAACCCATGAGAGGCTCTGGCGACCCTAACTTCCCTCCTCGTGAACCCATGAGAGGCTCTGGCGACCCTAACTTCCCTCGTGAACTCATGAGAGGCTCTGGCGACCCTAACTTCCCTCCTCATGAACCCATGAGAGGCTCTGGCGATCCTAACTTCCCTCCTCGTGAACCCATGAGAGGCTCTGGCGATCCTAACTTCCCTCCTCGTGAACCCATGAGAGGCTCTGGCGATCCTAACTTCCCTCCTCGTGAACCCATGAGAGGCTCTGGCGATCCTAACTTCCCTCCTCGTGAACCCATGAGAGGCTCTGGCGATCCTAACTTCCCTCTTCGTGAACCCATGAGAGGCTCTGGCGATCCTAACTTCCCTCTTCGTGAACCCATGAGAGGCTCTGGCGATCCTAAATTCCCTCCTCGTGAACCCATGAGAGGCTCTGGCGATCCTAAATTCCCTCCTCGTGAACCCATGAGAGGCTCAGGCGATCCTAACTTCCCTCCTCGTGAACCCATGAGAGGCTCTGGCGACCCTAACTTCCCTCCTCGTGAACCCATGAGAGGCCCTGGCGATCCTCACTTCCCTCGTGAACCCATGAGAGGCTCTGGCGATCCTCACTTCCCTCCTCGTGAACCCATGAGAGGCTCTGGCGATCCTCACTTCCCTCCTCGTGAACCCATGAGAGGCTCTGGCGATCCTAACTTCCCTCCTCGTGAACCCATGAGAGGCTCTGGCGATCCTCACTACCCACCTCGTGAACCCATGAGAGGCTCTAGCGATCCTCACTATCCACCTCGTGCACCCATGAGAGGCTCTGCCGATCCTCACTACCCACCTCGTGAACCCATGAGAAGTTCTGGTGATCCTCATTTCCCTTCTCATGATCCCATGAAAGGATCTGCTGCTCATAATTTCCCTCCTCGTGAACCTATAAGAGGCTCTGCTGATCCACGTTTCCCTCCTCATCAACCTATGAGAGGTTCCACTGGTCCTGCTTTTCCGAGAGCTCCAAGTTCACAGGCAATGCCAAGAAATGCAGCAGGTTCTGCTACAACTCCTGATGCATACAGACAGCTGGGAAATTCTTCTTCTGGTCCTCCCCCTAGGGCCCCATTTGCTCCACCGTTAAGCACTGCACCAAGAGCTCCTTCATCCGCCTTCCCTGTTGCAAAGGATGATGTTACTGCCAAATTTTTTGAAAGCCTCAAGGACATGGAAATTTCTGAGGTGACTGCAACCCTAAACCAGATTACAAAGACAAACCCAGCTTTCCAAGGGATTCACGTCCCAAGCCTTGTACGCTATTTAATGGATACAGGAAAACTGAAACCACCCGGAAACGCTTCGGGAAAGAACTAGTGAAGATTTTTTTTTTTTTTTTTTTTCTGCAACTTATTTCATGTGTACAGTTTCTATCGTATACAGTTTAGTTGTTAGTGATGTTATTTTGTGACCTTCAACATTAAAAGGTGTAGAAATCTTCACCTCTAGATTGACTGACTGCATTTTGAAAAATTAGAAGTCTATGGTCAGGCCTGGTATAGATGGGCGCCTGGGGGCCATACAGTGTAAAATTCAGGCATGTTTCCCGGGTCAGGAGATGCGTACAGAACTTCAAAGCCATTGACTTCTGTTCACTCCTGGGTGGGGGAAATGCTAATCTTATGTCCTACAGCCCCAGGTATATGGCAGTACTTGTGTAGAGACCAGGAGAGAACGTTTTGTACTCATGCACTTTTACACAAGTACTGGCGTATATCCGGGTGCAGCCATTGACTTCCAATGGTGGCTTTACTCCGCACCTGGGAGGGGAAATACACCCAAATTTTACACCCTACAGCCCTCAGGAGGTCCATACACAAGGCCTTAGTGTGAGGTCCATACACAAGGCCTTAATGTAAGGTCCATACACGAGGCCTTAATGTGAGGTCCATACACGAGGCCTTAGTGTGAGGTCCATACACGAGACCTTAGTGTGAGGTCCATACACGAGGCCTTAGTGTGAGGTCCATACACGAGGCCTTAGTGTGAGGTCCATACACGAGGCCTTAGTGTGAGGTCCATACACGAGGCCTTAGTGTGAGGTCCATACACGAGGCCTTAGTGTGAGGTCCATACACGAGGCCTTAGTGTGAGGTCCATACACGAGGCCTTAGTGTGAGGTCCATACACGAGGCCTTAGTGTGAGGTCCATACACGAGGCCTTAGTGTGAGGTCCATACACGAGGCCTTAGTGTGAGGTCCATACACGAGGCCTTAGTGTGAGGTCCATACACGAGGCCTTAGTGTGAGGTCCATACACGAGGCCTTAGTGTGAGGTCCATACACGAGGCCTTAGTGTGAGGTCCATACACGAGGCCTTAGTGTGAGGTCCATACACGAGGCCTTAGTGTGAGGTCCATACACGAGGCCTTAGTGTGAGGTCCATACACGAGGCCTTAGTGTGAGGTCCATACACGAGGCCTTAGTGCGAGGTCCATACACGAGGCCTTAGTGCGAGGTCCATACACGAGGCCTTAGTGCGAGGTCCATACACGAGGCCTTAGTGCGAGGTCCATACACGAGGCCTTAGTGCGAGGTCCATACACGAGGCCTTAGTGCGAGGTCCATACACGAGGCCTTAGTGCGAGGTCCATACACGAGGCCTTAGTGCGAGGTCCATACACGAGGCCTTAGTGCGAGGTCCATACACGAGGCCTTAGTGCGAGGTCCACACACGAGGCCTTAATGCGAGGTCCACACACGAGGCCTTAGTATGAGGTCCACACACAAGGCCTTAATATGAGGTCCACACACAAGGCCTTAATATGAGGTCCACACACAAGGCCTTAATATGAGGTCCACACACAAGGCCTTAGTGTGCAACTGCAAGGAAGATCCTCTTATTGTTTTTGCATAGTGGAGGGGGATTAGAACAAATGTCAGTTTATTTTTTTCTTTTGCTGTCCTTGTCCCCTCCCTTCTTGTCTTGGAGACCATTATTCTCACCCAGAGTGAAAGAAAATCCCAAAATGTGGAGCCGTCACCAGCACAGGAATAAAGGGGAACACTAGTCCTTGCTGAGGAGATTTCTCTCACTTTGGAGACAACTTCCTGTTGTGGCTACGGGACAGGAAGTGAAAGGAAATCTCCCGGTGGGACTCCAGATGGCAAAAAAAAAAAAAATGAAAAACTTAACGGGGGTTATAAATAGGGTTGCACCTTCCAAAACCGAGTATTGATGCAAGTGTTCTGGTACTCAAAACCAATGCCTTTCCAGTGTGATTTGAACCCATACAAAGTGAATAGGCTCAAATCGCATTGCAAAAAAAAAAAAAATCACATGCGATTTGAACAGGAATGTGGTGCGATTCCTGTCCGAATGGCATGCAGTTTTCCCTCAGCGCTCCTGTGTGAATCCGGGCTTGTCTTAGTGACTTCAGCCTGGGTTCACACAGGAGTGGGCGGGGACTGCATGCGATTTGGACTGGAATCCTACAGCAATACTGTTTGCATAGCCTTGAATCGCATGCAGTTTTCCCTCAGCGCTCCTGTGTGAACCCGGGCTTGTCTTAGTGACTTCAACCTGGGTTCACACAGAAGTGGTGGAGGGGGGTATGCGTTTCGTACTGGAATCCTACTGCGATCCCATTTGCGTAGGCTCAAATCGCACTGCAAAGAATCGATTTGAACAGGAATGCGGTACGATTCCAGTCTGAATCGCATGCGGTCCCCCCTACCACCACCACTCCCGGGTTCACACAGGTGCGGTGGGGAAAACCGCATGCGATTTGAGCTTGTCCATTTTATATGGGCTCAAGTCGCACCAGAAAGGTATTGGTGAGTCCTCGACCAAAAGTATCGGTACTTCTCAGTTAAAAAAAAAAAAAAACAGTATCAGTGCATCCCTAGTTATAACCCTCCTACTCTCCCAAAATGGGGGGGGAAATGGCTTTAGTTCTACTTTAACGTCTTAGAAAATTCTAGAAAGCACACCAACAACTCAATCATTTATAACATAGGACTGTATTTTCTACAAATCTGTTTCACTGTTGGATTTGGATTTAATGAATAAATCAGTTTTCTTTAAACCTGACTAGTTGGGATGCAATAATTAAAATTAAAAAAAATAAAAAGTCAAACTTGCAGATGATGATGAATCTTAGTGATCCGGCGGCCTTCCTCAACCTCCGAGAGCCACATCCTCGTCTCCTACTGCAACCCCCTGTGTACACACTGCTGATGTATTTCACCGGGGGGGGGGTTTAGTACATCCGGAATTTGTATAGGGGGGGGGGAGTTGGAAAGGGTTAGAAAGTAGAAAAGGAAAGGGGGCGCTCTCTTACAGTGCTGTAGCCTTTGTTGGCCACCAGCTGCTCATTTACATAGAGGAGGGTGAAGCTCTGCTGTCACGTGACCACTCAGAGGATTACAAAATGGTATTTACATGGAGTTTTCATGCTAACTTTAAGCAGCAGTGCAGAGGGGGCAGCAATTTTAACCTAAGTGATTTTGGCCTTTCTTTTACATGAAGAGTAAAATCGATGTACCAAAGTAAAGGTAGTGTTGTCACAGGGTGTTTCATCAGATTAGGCGACCCGTCAGAATTTGTAACGGAAGTGACGCCTCCATCTTCCTACACCCCGCACTCCTCCACAGTAAGAAGAGGGGCAGGCGGACATCTTGCTACACCCACTGATGTCATGCATTTCACACTTATTTTTTTTCACACTTATTTTTAACAGTTAACTGAGCTTATATGGTGAAATACAGGAATTAGAAATCCGACCGACTGTTTAGATGTTGAATTTTCAAAGCAGCGGCAAAGCCTACTGATCTCACAGTCTCTGTTTATATGACAGAACACCGCTGCTTTTAAAAAATCAACATCAAAACAGTCTGACGGATTAAAAAAAAAAAATGACTTTCACTATATAAGCTGAGTTTACTGTTAAAAATAAGTGTGAAATGCCAGACTCCGGTGGGTGTAACAAGATGTCCGCTTGATTTTTATAATTCAACATGTAGAGGTGTTCTGTGAGATCAGCAGGTTTTCTGCTGCTTTTAAAATTGAACATCTAAACAGTGCGTCAGATTTCTGAGTCCTGTATTTCACCATATAAGCTCAGTTTTACTGTTAAAAAATAAGTGTGAAATGCAAAACTCTTGTGGGTGTAACAAAATGTCCGCTTGCCGCCCTCTCACTGTATCCTTGCTGTGGAGGAGTGCGGGGTGTAGCAAGATGGCGGCGACGGAATGGCACTTCCGTTACAAATTCTGACGGGTCACCAAATCTGATGAAACATGGGCACCAAAGTAAAGGTAGTGCTGTCACAGGGTGTTTCATCAGAATAGGCGACCCATCAGAATTTGTAACAGAAGTGATGCCCGCCATCTTGCTACACCCCGCACTCCTCCACAGTAAGGATACACTGAGAAGGGGGCAGGCGGACATCTTGCTACACCCACTGATGTCTTGCATTTCACACTTATTTTTAACAGTTAACGGAGCTTATATGGTGAAATACAGGATTTAGAAATCTGACAGACTGTTTGATTTTATAATTCAACATGTAGAGGTGTTCTGTGAGATCAGTGGGCTTGCCGCTGCTTTTAAAATTGAACATCTAAACAGTGCGTCAGATTTCTAAATCCTGTATTCCACCATATAAGCCCCATTTTACAGTTAAAAATAAGTGTGAAATGCAAAACTCCGGTGGGTGTAACAAAATGTCCGCTTGCCGCCTTCTCACTGTATCCTTACTGTGGAGGAGTGCGGGGTGTAGCAAGATGGCGGCGACGGAACGGCACTTCCGTTACAAATTCTGACAGGTCACCTAATCCTGATGAAACATGGGCACCAAAGCGAGGGTAGTGTTGTCACAAGAAAAGGCAATGTTTTCACAGGGCACCCAAACAAAAGCAGTGTTGTTGCTGTGACCAAAAAGCAAATGAATGGGTATGTTTATAAAAAAAAATTGCAGAGTTATTTTGTCCTGTGGAACTGCATGTACATTTGATTTGTGTGGATGGATTAAAATCGAATATTATTTGGCTATTTTTTGCTTTCGGTTGAATTTTATATATTCATGCAGTATAGAGGGTATCTGGAAAATACCGCATTATGGCCACTAGATGTTGCTATAGAAAATAAATACTTGTAGATTGTAAGCTCCATCTAGTTAGCCATAATGTGGTATTTTCACACTCTATTTTTAGGTCACACTCTATTTTTAGGCCTGGTTCCCACCTATGCAGCTTGCAGTTGATGCATTTTCACAGCGAGTTTTTTTCACACGCGTTTTTGGGGAGTGTCTGTTGTCCCGAGAGAGAAACCAGCAGAAATGCAAGCTCTGCGTTTTTAATGCGTTTCCAAAAATGCAACCTGCTGTGGGGGAAAAAAGTCCCAGATCCTTTCCAAAGGAAAAAAAAAGTACTTTGCAGTAAGAAGCTTTGACAAAAAAATAAAACCTTGAAGCTGATTTGGTTTTTCTATGCAGAGCTGCACCAGATTTTGCGCTCTCCAGTGTCCATGTGGAAAGCAAAGCTGTATAGAAGTGATTTTATATTTATCAATCAACTGCTGCACTTGCAGGGCCCTAATCAGGAAAGTGGCAGGGTCTGCATCCCTTCTAACGTTTTTTTTTTTTTCCATTTGGGGATATCTCACCAAAAATGACATTTTTGTTGCAGGGGATGCAACAAAAATCTGACGTGTATCTTAGTGCAGACTTCTGGGAAAATCAGTGAGCCAATCACACAAGCAGGAAATCACAAATCTGGGGTGGCGTTTGTATACTATCTGTGCAGAGAATGCCTTCAGGTTGCCATATTGCATTTTACAGAAAATTACAGTGCCGCAGATTGAAAAGTAAAAGATAATTTATCCACTTGCCCTCTGGAAGATTTACACCCCCACCCCTCCGATGACCAGGTAATTTTTTGCTTTTTGGCACTGCATTACATTAACTGACAGTTGCGCCGTCATGCAATGCTGTATACAAATAAAATTGACGTCCTTTCTTTTGGTGGTATTTGATCACCTCTGCGGTTTTTATTTTTTGCACTATAAACAAAAAAAGAGCAACAATTTTGAAAAAAAAAATATATATATATATTTTACTTTCTGCTATAAAACATATCCAATAATAAAAAAAAATTTAAATTACATTTCTTCATAGATTTAGGCCAATATGTATTCTGCTACATATTTATCATATTTTATTTAAAAATGATCTTTATGACCATTTCCTCCTAAAAACTCCAAGGGGGTGGGGGTCCTCCAATCCTGCACTACGGTGAAGGTGTACAAACCTTTTGTATTCTGCTACATATTTTTGGTAAAAAAAATAAAAATTCCAATAAGCGTATATTGATTGGTTTGCGCAAAAGTTAAAGCGTCTACAAACTATGTATCTCTCTATAATTTTTATTTATTTTTTTATACTAGTAATGGCAGTGATCAGCGACTTTTATAGCTGGACTGCGATAGTAATGCAGGCAATCTAACACTTTGTGGGAACCAGTGACGCCAATACAGTGATCAGTGCTAAAAATATGCACTGTCACTGTACTGACACTGGCTGGGAAGGGGTTAACATCAGGGGGCGATCAAAGGCTTAAATGTGTGCCTAGCCAGTGTTTGATGTGCTTACTGTGAGGTGATTTTTACTAAAAGGGATGTACTGCTTTTTTTCCCCCTGCTTTGCACATCCCTGCTCACAGGACAGAGCTCTGCATTGTTTACATACTCAGAGCTCTGCATTGTTTACATACACAGAGCTCTGAATTGTTTACATACACAGAGCTCTGCATTGTTTACATACACAGAGCTCTGCATTGTTTACATACACAGAGCTCTGCATTGTTTACATACACAGAGCTCTGCATTGTTTACATACACAGAGCTCTACATTGTTTACATACACAGAGCTCTGCATGGTTTACATACACAGAGCTCTGAATTGTTTACATACACAGAGCTCTGCATTGTTTACATACTCAGAGCTCTGCATTGTTTACATACACAGAGCCCTGCATTGTTTACATACACAGAGCTCTGCATTGTTTACATACACAGAGCTCTGCATTGTTTACATACTCAGAGCTCTGCATTGTTTACATACTCAGAGCTCTGCATTGTTTACATACACAGAGCTCTGCATTGTTTACATACACAGAGCTCTGCATTGTTTACATACACAGAGCTCTGTCCTGTCTTCCTCCTCACCGATCAGTGGGTGACGGCGGTCATCCATTGGCTAATCACAGCACAGTCGGGGCGCCGGCGGACCTTACTCAGAATTGCTGGATCGTGTACTCTGTACGTGATCTGGCACCGGGGAGCCACTCTGCCGCCGTAATCGTAGATGACAAGTGGTCAATTATAATATGACTTGAGTCGCAATTGCATATGCTATATTATTTATTTGCTAATATTTTTTTTTTCTTCCACAAAAGTGGAATTACTCTTTAACCACTTGGGGACCGCCCACCGTACATTTACTGCACGGCAAGGCCACCGCTCTGCGCCAAATCACGTACATCTCTGGGCCTGGGGCCCCACTCCCGCTATGATTATATACTGTGGGAGCCCCAGGCCCGGAGGTGTACATGATTTGGCGCAGAGTGGCGGCCTTGCTGTGCAGTAAATGTACGGTGGGCGGTCCCCAAGTGGTTAAAGAGTAATTCCACTTTTGTGGACAAAAAAAAATTAGCAAATAATTAATATGTCCGCCAGCACCCACCGATGTAACACAGGCAGAACGACAATCTGTAAACAAGGCAGATTGTTGTTCTGTCACTGAGGAAGGCATGGATCCTGTGTCTCTGCTAAACAGGAACACAGATCTCTGCCTTCTCCTAGTCAAAGCACCTCCCCCCACAGTGAGTAAGTACAGGTTAGGCACACAGGTAACCCTTTGATCGCCCCTGATGTTAACCTCTTCCCAGCCAGTGTCAGTGCAGTGACAGTGCATATTTCTTAGCACTGATCACTGTATTTGTGCCACTGGTCCCCCCCCAAAAATTTGTCCGCTGCAATGTTGCTTTAAGATCCCTTTCACACTGGGGCCGCCCGTGCTTTAGCTCGCTTTAGCGCTGTTTAGGCAGCGCATTTCGGCCGCTAGCGGGGCACTTTTAACCCCAAAGAAGGGGTTAGTGTAAGCGCTGCCTATTCATTGCAATGGGCAGGGGGTGTTTTGGGAGCGCTGTATAAATCGCTCCCAAACCGCCCCAAAGATGCTGCTTGCAGGACTCTTTTTTTAACGTCTCACAAGCGCACCGCCCCCAGTGTGAAAACACTCGGCTGGCATGGGAGGCAGTTTTCAGGTGCTATTTCTAGCGCTAAAACACCTGAAAACAACCTCAGTGTGAAAGGGGTCTAAAGGAGTTGTAAAGGCAGAAGGTGCATTCTATGCATTAAGATAAAAAAAACAGTGTGCAGCAGCCTCACCAGCTACCCCTAATTACTTACCTGAACCCCATCTCTCTCCACGAGCCGTCCGGGACTCTCCTCCTGATTGGCTGAGACACAGCAGCTGCACCATTGGCTCCCGCAGCTGGCAATCAAAGTCACTTAGCCAATCAGGGGAGAGAGGGGCGGGGCTCCATGTCTGAATGGACACACGGAGCTGTGACTCGGCTCGGGTGTTCCCATTGCAAGCTGCTGGCTGTGGGGGCACTTGACAGGAGGGAGGGGACAGAAGCTCCAGCCAGGGACCCGAGATGAGGAGGATCCAGGCTGCTCTGTGCAAAACCAACTATGCACAGAGGAGGTAAGTACAAGGCCTGGTTCACACCTGTGCATTTTTTAGTGCATTTTCAGTTTTGCAGAAACACACTACAGTCCATTTAACATGGTTTCCTATGGATGTAGTTCACATCTGCATTTTATGGAAAGGGCCAGGGACTTTTTTTTTTCCGGTTTTTGGTTCCATAGACTTCAATGGTTTAAAGATGTGTATTGGAAAACACAAACTGCACCCTGCACAAGTGTGAGTTAGGCCTTAGGCCCCTTTCACACTTATACGACTTGTTCCACGGTTTTGTACTGCAAAATCGTATGACAGGTCATTCTCCACGATTTTCAATGACTACCATTCATATTGGCACGACTTAAAAGTGGATGCAAACCCAATGTCATCCTTACTAAACTCCTGCCATAGGGGTTATCTATAAGGATATACATGCATCCTGCTTGTATCTTTACCTGTCAAATGTCTCCCCTCTGTCTGTTATGAGACCCGAAAAACTGCAGATTCTGTGGGCGGGTCTGTTGTCTGGAGCTCAGTGGGTGGAGTCGTGATGTCAGACTCTCCGCCCACCTCTACACTCCCCTTGTCAATATGCATGTTCTCCTGTGTATTTCTTACACTGAACTTCTGCTATGATCTCTAACATCCAGTGAAAAGACAGGAAAGTGACCACATGACTTCAGCATGCCCAATCATGGTGAGGTGTGGAACAGCCAATCCTTGCAGAGCTGCTGAAGAAAGGAGTGGGGGAGGGAATTAAAAAATAATGTGTGTCTTAGGCTAGTGCACGAGATATGTAAATCACCTGTCACTCACAGCAAGGGGGAGGATTTGACAAAGTTTTTCTCATTTTGTCAAGAATTGTCTCACTGAACAATAAAAGAGGATTGCTCAGAGCTGGATTAACTCTGTGTGGGAAGATTGGGCTCAAATGATAGGAAATCTTATACTCTACAGTATGATATAAAAAAAATAATAATTTCGGGTTTACATCCACTTTAAGTTGTGCCGACTTCAAAGTAGTGCCTGCACTACTTTGGTCCAACTTCCATGCGAGTTGTACTCCATAGACCTCAATGTTAAACCCTCAAGTAGCATGCAAATCGTACCTGAATAATATAGACACGATTTCAGCACGACTTTGTAAGCACAAGCCTCACACCATGTATGTTTTCATTTGTTAATGCCAGTTGTGGCAAAGTCGTACAAAGTAGTAGTGATCCCAAATCGTGTCAAAATCTCGCAAATTCGCGGTAAAATCATGTGAAAGGGGCCGAACATGTTTGGTTATTTATTTATTTTTTGTTTTCTTATTAAAAAGACAAGACTTTACAATCATTTTAAGTCATTGATCGCCGCCATAGTTAGTGAAAAAAAAAAATATCCCATAGTTTGTACACACTATGGGGGAGATTTACTAAAACTGGAGCACAGAATCTGGTGCAGCTCTGCATGGGAGCCAATCAGCTTCTAACTTCAGCTTGCTCAATTCATCTTTGACAATAAAACCTGGAAGTTGATTGGCTCCTATGCACAGCTGCACCAGATTCTGCGCGCTTCAGTTTTAGTAAATCTCGGACTAGCATACAGACGAGCCGACTTTTCGACCGGACTCGAGTCCGTCGAAAAGATTTGAAACATGTTTTATTTCTAGGTCCGTCAAACTTTTGGGGAAAAAAAGTCCGCTGGAGCCCACACACGATCGAATTGTCCGATGGACTCCGGTCCGCCGAACCAAGTATGCCGTAAAGTCCGGTCGTGTGTATGCAGCATTACACTCAATTGGATTTTCCGACAACAAATGTTGGATGTGAGCTTGTTGGCGGAAAGTCCGACTGTGTGTACGCTCCATAGAACATTTGTTGGCGGACTTTCAGTCAGCAAATGTTGGCTAGCAGGTTCTCAATGTTCCAAATGTTTGTTGGACTTTCCGATTATGTGTACACAAGTCCGTAGGACAAAAGTCCACGCATGGTTGGAATCAAGTACGAGCCGGAGTTAATACTAGCGTTCGTAATGGAGATATCAGGTACGTCTTGTACGTCACTATGTTCGGAATTGTTGGCCAACATTTGTGTGACTGTGTAAGCAAGACAAGTTGGAGCCAACATCCTTCGAACAAAAATCCACGGTTTTGTTGTCGGAAAGTCCAATCGTGTGTAGGGGGCATAAGTGTTTCCTCTGAGCACCAAAGCAAAATGTAGTGTCACTGATCACCAAAGCAATTCCAGGTTTCACACTATATTTTATTTATTTTTATTTAATTTACTATTACATCTACAACTCGCTGATCACATCACACCAACATACCGTGAGCGGCAGATCAGAAAATGATTTCGGGGTTCTTCCAGGGTGAAGAGGTTGGGAATAAAAAAAAAAAATACCCATCAGACATCATCTATATATCTTTTACACTGCTATCTGCAGACATGTTAGGAGGTGAATTCTAATTTTTTATGGATAATGGAAGGGATGAAAGTGTCCAACTTTTCCATAAATGTTAAATGCTTTGAAGATGGATTTTTGGTTATCAACTTGTGACCGTACATTATGTCTCTTCTGGCCTCTGTTCTATACATGTCTGTAACTTTGTACTGAGATGTATCCTACATAAGGACTGGGAAGGGGGATATCACCGCTCCAGGTAGGTCAAACACAGGTAGAAAACCTCTCCTCCAGTTTAGAAGCCCAGGTGCTGGCAATGCATATAACGATCAAAATCGGAAGAAGTTCTGGACAGCCGCACTCTAAAGAAGTTTTTGCCTTTTATTCAAATAAATGTCATCAAAAATCACACCACAGCAGAACGGACAAAAGAGCTTACGCGTTTCACACTGCAGTGCTTAATCATAAGCTATGATTAAGCACTATTTGTAGTGTGAAACGCGTAAGCTCTTTTGTCCGTTCTGCTGTTGTGTGATTTTTGATGACATTTTTTTTGAATAAAAGGCAAAAACTTCTTTGGAGTGCGGCTGTCCAGAACTTCTTCCGATTTTGATCTACAAAAGGACTGGTTAGAGGGTTGGACAGGTGCTGCTTCCCAGCTCCTGAGTGTGCAGGAAGATGACAGGGAAGAAGACCTTTTAGGAGTTTATTTACTAAAGCTGTAGATTGCAAAATCAGTCTCGCTTCCGTAGAGAAACCAATCAGATTTTAAAATCCGCTTGTTCAGTTAAGCTTTGGCAATAAAACCTGGAAGCCGATTGGTTTCTAGGTAGAAGTGAGACTGATTTTGCACTCTCCAGCTTTTGTGACATCTTACTGAAGTTTTGGAGGTGGCAATAGCGGATCCAATTTATGGCTGACCCTGCATCATGTCCACCCCCATCAGGATTCAGCTTTCCTGCCTGATTGGCCGTTGAGGGTTACTGTCCTTTGCACTGTATCTATTGGTAGGTTTACACCACAATACTTATTCCCCCTGAATGGTTTAGGGTGGAGTCAGGCCAATAAAGGAACCCACATATTATTAAGCAGAAACTGACTTCTGGGTTCAGTGCTGGTTCTGGGGCTCAGTAGAATGTATAGAGACCCGACTTCCCTAGAACCAGCACAGGGCAATGGGAGCCATCCTGACAGGTAGAGTTTAAGAGGCTGACACAAAGGAGGCAATGACAGGAAATGTATGCGGAGTGAAGTCGGAGATGTAAATCACAGATCCGGCAGGGAAAACCTTCACATGGATGTTTTCAGTGTTTTGGAAATTGCTGACTTTTTATCACCAATTCTCAGACTCTGTATACACCTCAGAGTCCTCAGACCCCCACCCACATGGAACATGAGCTTAGGAAGGAGAACAAGATGGTTGTGCTCCACCCAAAGTGAAACTTTATTTGCTTAGTACCCGCCAGCAGAGTCCCTGCCTGGGACCTCCTGCTATGACAACATTAAGATTGTGATAAAACATGTCAGAGAAGGAGGTTCCAGCCAGGGACACTTTGCTTGTTTGTCTGGAACAATAGTTGCCAGCATTTGAACTTTCCTGCAGCTGGCTTTTTTTTTTTACCCCCCTAGACCCAATGTGATCTATGGGACAAAAGACGAGCTCATGCCAGTGTTCAGCACCCCGGTCTTTAGGAGAATGATTTACGGTTTTGGAGAACAGCCCTTTACTTTGTTTTGTCTAATCATCTCTCCACTCATGAACACGTCGGCCGGGTCCCTCCACCCATGGGTGTGTCGGCCGGCCGGATCCCTCCACCCACGGGCTCTTTGGCCGGGTCCCTCCACTCATGAGCGCGTCGGCCGGCCAGCCAGGTCCCTCCACCCACGAACGCGTCGGCTGGCCGACCAGCCAGCCGGGTCCCTCCACCCACTGGCACATGACGGCCGGGTCCCTCCACCTCAGATATTAATGTATGTGATAAAGTCCTTTGGTCCATTTCAGTGCTGTTGCTCTCTGCAGCCACTTCCTGTCTGCATGCACTGCAAAGATGGCCAATTAGCATTTCTCCGGGAGGGTTTCCATATGATGACAACAGTGGCCTATGCCTGTGTAATGTGCGATGAAACGGCCATTTGTGGTCTCCATCAGAAGCCCAAGTGATAGGATGACAACGCAGGAGCACAACTGGGGGACAGAGCGTTGTCACCCTAGAACAGGTTGCTTTAACAAGGACCTTCATATAGCAGGATTGCTCCAGAATTATTTATTAGAAGATTAAAAATGACTTTTGCAAAGTCATTAACAATGTATAATAGGAGCTAACTCCAGACGGAGGTTGGCCCTGACCCCTAGCAGAAGGAGAACCCAGGCGGGGGTGGGGGGGGGGGGGGGGGGTCACACTGCTCTATATTTATTATGAAGCATAAAATGATTAATGAAGACTTCATGAGACAATGAGATCCAACTATACATAGGGATGGGAGTAATTCTGTACATGGGTGGAGACAGATTGTCCACCCAGATAGACAAAAGCTCCATAAAACCGCTTCCTGGATACGCTACATCATCAACGCTCAGGCTGCTGGGGGAGATAGGTGCATGGGGGAGGGGCTGCCAAAACTATCAGCATCATAAAATAAAATTAGTGTGTACAAAGTGAAGGGGGTATTTAACCCTTTACAGAGAGCCAGTCCAAAAGAAGAATCCAGCAAACCCAATTGGGCACCATTCAAAGGAATAATCCTTGGAACCCTCATACCATCCCCCAGAAGATATGTGACCTGCAGGGGTCAGTCTTTGAGAAAGTTCTTTGTATCCGCGTCACTTTCTGTCATGTGACCTGCACTCAGCCGGACTGGGCAGGCAAGGCCTGGAGGGTCACGTTCAAAACGGAGTTGGTGTCCAAGGACAAATCACGAGCGACTCTCTGGAAGGGGGGCGGCATGTTCTGTCCGTCCAGTGTGTCCAGGATACCTGCCGAGAAGGGCACAGCGGGTGAGCGGGAAAATAGGAAATAGTACAAGTAGGAATCATCATTTCTCCGCCCTGTACCCTTACCGACTCCACCCAGAATACCAATCAAGCTCCCAAACTCACAGAATAGGGCTCAACACTCCCCATAAGCACAAAAAAAAAAAAAAAAAAAAAAAGGACTGGGCCCCATGCTAATGATAGCTACATTTTGTTAAAACTTTATTGTTATGGACATTATGGACGCCTGGGACCTCCCCACTCTGACCCGTTTTACCCAGAAAAGGCTTAGTCATTGCGATTTATGGATCGCCACCCACAGCCGGGGCTTCTTTGTACAGTGGGGGAAAATTATTATTGCATCCCCTGCAGATTTTGAAAGAAATGAAGGGTCTATAATTGTTATCATAGGTGTGTTTTATATGATAGAGACAGAATATTACTAAAAATCCAGAAAAAAACACATGATACAAATGTTATAAATTGAGTTGCAGTTCAGTGAGTAAAATAAGTATTTGACGTTTCTTGTAGTTGGTGACCAGCTTTGCACACATCTCAGGAGGGATTCTGGTCCACTCTTCTTTACAGATCTTCTCTAAATCCTTAAAGGGGTTGTAAAGGTTTTTTGTTAAAATAACAAACATGTTATACTTACCTGCTCTGTGCAAGGGTGTTGCACAAAGTGGCCCCCAATCCTCCTTTTCTGGGGTCCCCCCAAAGCGCTCCTGGCTCCTCCTCTTCTCGAATGCCTCCACAGAGAGCCCCTTACCCTGGGGGCACCCGTGTGGGCACGCTCCCGAGTCCTGCTGCTGCGTCCATTGGCACAGACAGCAGGACTCGGCCCCGCCCCCGGGTCACTGGATTTGATTGGCTATCAATCTATCCAAAGAGGACCCGAGACAGTGGCTGGAGCTGCTGTGCTCGTCCCTGTTGCTGGGGCAATCGCGTTCAGGTAGGTAAAAGGGGGGCTCTGGGGGGTGCTGCATCACAGAAGGTTTTTCACCTTAATGCATAGTATGCATTAAGGTGAAAAACCTTGAGGGTTTACAAACCTTTTAAGGATTCTTGGCTGTCACTTGGCAACTTAAAGTTTCAGCTCCCTCCATACATTTTCTATTTGATTAAGGTCTGAAGACTGACTAGGCCACTCCATGACCTCAATGTCCTTCTTCTTAACCACTTCAGCCCTGGAAGATTTGGCTGCTGAATGACCAGGCCATATTTTGCGATTCAGCACTGCGCCGTTTTTACTGACAGTTGCGCGGTCGTGCGACGTTGCACCCAAACAAAATTGTCGTCCATCTACCTCCATGTTGTACAAGTCTGTCCTAGCGGTGGGATAGATGTTCTACAATCACATTGGTTGTGAGTGTTGGTTTCTCCTCGTACTGACAAAGTCTGCCAGTCTCTTCTGTCATTAACCGCTTCAGCCTCGGAAGATTTGGCTGCTCAATGACCAGGCCATTTTTTTTGCAATTCGGCACTGTCACTTTACCGGACAATTGCGCGGTCGTGCAACGCTGTACCCAATCAAAAATTGACCTCCTTTTTTTCCCACAAATAGAGCTTTCTTTTGGTGGTATTTGATCATCTCTATGGTTTTTATTTTTTGTACTATAAACAAAAAAAGAGCGACAATTTTGAAAAAAAAAAAAAAACACATTTTGTACTTTTTGCTATAATAAATATCCCCCTTTTTTTTTTTTTTAAAGCAAATTGTTTCTGAGTTTAGGCCGATATATTCGCAATAAAATCGCAATAAGCGTATATTGATTGGTTTGCGCAAAAGTTATAGCGTTTACAAAATAGGGGATAGATTTATAGCATTTTTATTATTATTATTATTTTTTTGTTTTTTACTAGTAATGGCGGCGATCTGCGATTTGTATCGGGCCTGCGACATTATTATGGCGGACACATTTTTGGGACCATTGGCATCTATACAGCGATCAGTGCTATAAAAATGAATTGATTACTGTAAAAATGTCACTGGCAGGGAAGGGGTTAACACTAGGGGGTGATCAAGGGGTTAATTGTGTTCCCTGTGTGTGTTTCTAACTGTAGGGGGAGGAGACTGACCTAGAGGAAATGACAGATCATGGTTCCTAGCTATTAGGAACTCACGATCTGTCACTCCTCCCAGAACAGGGTTTTGTGTGTTTACACACTCACACACACACGTCCCTGTTCTGCCTCTCGTGCCCGCGACCATCGGCCACAAGCATCGGCACCCCCACAGTGCAGCGGGCGCCTGCTATCCTGCTTAAAGGAGCCGACGTATAGCTACGACGGCTCGCGGGATCGTGCCGACCTGCCGCAGTATAATGACGGCAGCTGGTCGGCAAGTGGTTAAACCACTCCTTTATTGCCTTTGCGGTATGTTTTGGGTGATTGTCATGCTGAAAGACTCATTCATGTCCCATCTTCAGTGTTCTGGCTGAGGGAAGAAGGTTCTCATCCAAGATTTTAGAATACATGGTCCCGTCTATTGGCCCCTCAATGCGGCAAAGTCGGTCTGTACCTTTAGCAGAGAAACAGCCCCAAACCATAATGTTTGCACCTCCATGCTTGACGGTAGGGATGGTGTTCTTAGGGTCATAGTCAGCATTTTTCTTCCTCCTAACATGGCGAGTCCCCCTCCTCAAGAAGGCACATGTACAGTCATGCCAATGAACATCTAAATGATTCAGAGAAGGATTGGGGAGAAATTGCTGTGGTCAGATGAGCCCAAAATTGAGCTCTTTGGCATTAACTCGACTCGCCGTGTTTGGAGGAAGAAAAATGCTGACCCTAAGAACACCATCCCTACAGTCACACACGGAGGTGGAAACATTATACTTTGGGGCTGTTTCTCTCCCAAATTTCCCCATCGAGGGGCCAATGGATGGGGCCAAGTATTGTAAAATCTTGGATGAGAACCTTCTTCCCTAGCCATTTTCCAGACCTTAATCCTATAGAAAAATTCATGGAGGGAGCTGAAACTTCAAGTTGCCAAGAGACAGCCAAGAATCCTTAAGGATTTAGAGAAGATCTGTAAAGAAGAGTGGACCAAAATCCCTCCTGAGATGTGTGCAAACCTGGTCACCAACTACAAGGAACGTCTCACTTGTGTGCTTGCCAACAAGGGTTTCTCCACCAAGTACCAAGTCATGTTTTGCTTGGGGATCAAATACTTTTTTTACTCGCTGAACTCAATTTATAACATTTGTATCTTGTGTTTGTGTCTGGATTTTTGGTTGATATTCTGTATCTATCATATAAAATACACCTATGATAAAAATGATAGACCCTTCGTTTCTTTGTAAGTGGGAAAACATACAAAATCTGCAGGGGATCAAATCATTATTTTCCCCTCTGTACATGACCAGAACAATAAAGTTTTAACAAAATGATGCTGTCTACAGTGTGCATCAGGTAGGGACAGTGTTGCCGTGGTGCGTGGAAGAGATCCTGTGGTTGTATAGTTTCCATCTTCTAATGCACATTGTGGGATGTTAACAGTGTGCAGTGAAATTTCAGTACAGGAGTGGAGCTGGGGTTGTGTCGAGCCCGCTCTCGAGAAGTGCCCTGGACGAATGGCGCTGATTTTACAGCTGTTGTGACGGCGAGACGGCGCCTGCGCACAATAGCCGACAGAATACATTTTTCTGTCAGATTGTGCCCCGCGTGACGAGTTCATGTTTGTGAGATGCGGATTTCTACATGTTGTGGGCAAATTTATAAATGATGGGCAGTTGGGGGCGGAATTTATAAAGATGCCCAGTGCTGCAAAACAAAACGAAGAATAGCATAAAAAGTTTTGTTTTGCACCACTGGGCATCTTTAAAAATTCCTCCCCCAACTGCTCATCATTTATAAATCCGCCCACAACATGTAGAAAATACAACACCTTTTTCATTTTCCTATGACAGGTCCAATTTAGGTCATAATCTTCACCTCAGCAGAAGCCATGCTAGACCCCTCTACATACAGATGATGTTCATACATAGGAAGTTCTCCTTACCTTCCACCACCTTGTGATAGGCGAAGTGCAGGTACAGGAGAAACAACATGTGCAGAGCCACTAATATGCCGCACAGGATCAGACGCTGCGTTTGACCGACTGTGCGAGACAGCAACACCGCCACCTGCAGGATGACAAGGGAACAGCGTCAAATTGAAGCACAGTAACAGGGAGCGGATATAAACTCCCCCCCCCCCATGTGGGGACATTCCTCACCATGCGCAGGGTAGACATGCCGCCGATCACCAACCAGAAAATGTAGAAGAGAGAGTGGAAGTGAATGTTGTAGGTGATGAGGAGGACAATGCAGTGTCCGAAGAGGCCATAACCCTGCAAGAGAAGAGTGTCACATTGAGCGTCCTCTCTACCTTTATTTAATACATAGACCAACCATAACACCCTATGGCTTACCTAAGGAAACAGCATTGGGTGCCTGCTTTGAATCACAGTAACTGATTGAAACGTCAGATGAAGCTGTACGGGGGAGGGGGTGGAATCACTGTTTAAGTGAGGAGTTACTGCACTAGTGGGGGAGGGGGGAGGGGGGGGGGGGGCAGAGTCACTTCTCAAGAGGGTGTCTCTGGTCTGACTCATTCACTGTGTGTGTGTAAATTGCAGCTTGAGCTATTGAACTCTGTAAACACTGGGCTTTTTCAACAGTGCAGCCACGAACATACAGGTGAAAAAGAGACCAGAACCCGGCCTGATGGTTGCATAGGAAAATACAAACTATTCATACCCAAAGTTTTATATTTACCTAGCTCTGAAAATGCAGGTCCCTGGCTGTTATACTATCCACTGGCTTTAATATTTTAATACTGGAATACTAGTACTCACCAGCAGGGAGAGGGTTTGCAGCATGGTGATCTGAGAGTTACACAAATAGGCAACAAAATAAATGAAGGATGAAACTCCAAGCCAATAACCGAAGCAAGTCCCGATGGCGGTGCCCATGAGTGTGCCCTCCACCTGTGTTCCAAAGAATAAACTCTTTATTATATCATTACACTCCATCTTCAACCAAACTCTTCATCCTATACCACATCCTCCATCCACAACCAAACTCTCCATCCTACACCACATCCTCCATCCACAACCAAACTCTCCATCCTATACCACATCCTCCACCCACAACATAACTCTCCATCCTACACCACATCTTCCACCCCCAACCAAACTCTCCATCCTATACCACATCCTCCATCCCATACCAGATCCTCCATCCACAACCAAACTCTTTATCCTACACCACATCCTCCACCCCCAACCAAACTCTCCATCCTATACCACATCCTCCATCCACAACATAACTCTCCATCCTACACCACATCTTCCACCCCCAACCAAACTCTTCATCCTACACCACTTCCTCCATCCACAACCAAACTCTCCATCCTATATCACATCCTCCATCCCATACCACATCCTCCATCCACAACCAAACTCTTTATCCTACACCACATCCTCCACCCCCAACCAAACTCTCCATCCTATACCACATCCTCCATCCACAACCAAACTCTCCATCCTACACCACATCCTCCACCCCCAACCAAACTCTCCATCCTATACCACATCCTCCATTTACAACCAAACTTCATCCTACACCACATCCTCCATCCACAACCAAACTCTCCATCCTAAACTACATCCTCCATCCACAACCAAGCTCTCCATCCTAAACTACATCCTCCATCCACAACCAAACTCTCCATCCTAAACTACATCCTCCATCCACAACCAAACTCTCCATCCTAAACTACATCCTCCATCCACAACCAAGCTCTCCATCCTAAACTACATCCTCCATCCACAACCAAACTCTCCATCCTAAACTACATCCTCCATCCACAACCAAGCTCTCCATCCTAAACTACATCCTCCATCCCCAACCAAACTCTCCATCCCCAACCAAACTTTCCATCCTAAACTACATCCTCCTTTTACAACCAAACTTCATCCTACACCACATCCTCCATCCCCAACCAAACTCTCCATCCTAAACTACATCCTCCATCCCCAACCAAACTCTCCATCCTAAACTACATCCTCCATCCACAACCAAACTTCATCCTATACCACATCCTCCATCCCCAACCAAAACTCTCCATCCAATACTACATCCTCCATCCCCAAACAAACTCTTCATCCTATACCACATCCTCCATCCACAACCAAACTCTCCATCCCCAACCAAACTCTTCATCCTATACCACATCCTCCATCCCCAAACAAACTATTCATCCTATACCACATCCTCCATCCACAACCAAACTCTTCATCCTACACCACATCCTCCACCCCCAACCAAACTCTCCATCCTATAGCACATCCTCCATCCCCAACCAAACTCTTCATCCTATACTACATCCTCCATCCACAACAAAACTTCATTCTACACCTCTTCCTCCATCCACAACCAAACTCTCCATCCTATACCACATCCTCCACCCACAACCAAACTCCCCATCCTATACCACATCCTCCATCCACAACATAACTCTCCATCCTATACCACATCCTCCATCCACAACCAAACTCTCCATCCACAACCAAACTCCCCATCCTATACCACATCCTCCATCCCCAACCAAACTCTTCATCCTATACTACATCCTCCATCCACAACAAAACTTCATTCTACACCTCTTCCTCCATCCACAACCAAACTCTCCATCCTATACCACATCCTCCACCCACAACCAAACTCCCCATCCTATACCACATCCTCCATCCACAACATAACTCTCCATCCTATACCACATCCTCCATCCCCAACCAAACTCTCCATCCTATACCACATCCTCCATCCACAACCAAACTCTCCATCCACAACCAAACTCTCCATCCACAACCAAACTCTTCATCCTATACCACATCCTCCATCCCCAAACAAACTATTCATCCTATACCACATCCTCCATCCACAACCAAACTCTCCATCCCCAACCAAACTCTTCATCCTACACCACATCCTCCACCCACAACCAAACTCCCCATCCTATACCACATCCTCCATCCCCAACCAAACTCTTCATCCTATACTACATCCTCCACCCACAACATAACTCTCCATCCTACACCACATCTTCCACCCCCAACCAAACTCTCCATCCTATACCACATCCTCCATCCCATACCAGATCCTCCATCCACAACCAAACTCTTTATCCTACACCACATCCTCCACCCCCAACCAAACTCTCCATCCTATACCACATCCTCCATCCACAACATAACTCTCCATCCTACACCACATCCTCCACCCCCAACCAAACTCTCCATCCTATACCACATCCTCCACCCCCAACCAAACTCTCCATCCTATACCACATCCTCCATCCACAACATAACTCTCCATCCTACACCACATCTTCCACCCCCAACCAAACTCTTCATCCTACACCACTTCCTCCATCCACAACCAAACTCTCCATCCTATATCACATCCTCCATCCCATACCACATCCTCCATCCACAACCAAACTCTTTATCCTACACCACATCCTCCACCCCCAACCAAACTCTCCATCCTATACCACATCCTCCATCCACAACCAAACTCTCCATCCTACACCACATCCTCCACCCCCAACCAAACTCTCCATCCTATACCACATCCTCCATTTACAACCAAACTTCATCCTACACCACATCCTCCATCCACAACCAAACTCTCCATCCTAAACTACATCCTCCATCCACAACCAAGCTCTCCATCCTAAACTACATCCTCCATCCACAACCAAACTCTCCATCCTAAACTACATCCTCCATCCACAACCAAGCTCTCCATCCTAAACTACATCCTCCATCCACAACCAAACTCTCCATCCTATACCACATCCTCCATCCCCAACCAAACTCTCCATCCCCAACCAAACTTTCCATCCTAAACTACATCCTCCTTTTACAACCAAACTTCATCCTACACCACATCCTCCATCCCCAACCAAACTCTCCATCCTAAACTACATCCTCCATCCCCAACCAAACTCTCCATCCTAAACTACATCCTCCATCCACAACCAAACTTCATCCTATACCACATCCTCCATCCCCAACCAAAACTCTCCATCCAATACTACATCCTCCATCCCCAAACAAACTCTTCATCCTATACCACATCCTCCATCCACAACCAAACTCTCCATCCCCAACCAAACTCTTAATCCTACACCACATCCTCCACCCCCAACCAAACTCTCCATCCTATAGCACATCCTCCATCCCCAACCAAACTCCCCATCCTATACCACATCCTCCATCCCCAACCAAACTCTTCATCCTATACTACATCCTCCATCCACAACAAAACTTCATTCTACACCTCTTCCTCCATCCACAACCAAACTCTCCATCCTATACCACATCCTCCACCCACAACCAAACTCCCCATCCTATACCACATCCTCCATCCACAACATAACTCTCCATCCTATACCACATCCTCCATCCACAACCAAACTCTCCATCCACAACCAAACTCCCCATCCTATACCACATCCTCCATCCCCAACCAAACTCTTCATCCTATACTACATCCTCCATCCACAACAAAACTTCATTCTACACCTCTTCCTCCATCCACAACCAAACTCTCCATCCTATACCACATCCTCCACCCACAACCAAACTCCCCATCCTATACCACATCCTCCATCCACAACATAACTCTCCATCCTATACCACATCCTCCATCCCCAACCAAACTCTCCATCCTATACCACATCCTCCATCCACAACCAAACTCTCCATCCACAACCAAACTCTTCATCCTATACCACATCCTCCATCCCCAAACAAACTATTCATCCTATACCACATCCTCCATCCACAACCAAACTCTCCATCCCCAACCAAACTCTTCATCCTACACCACATCCTCCACCCACAACCAAACTCCCCATCCTATACCACATCCTCCATCCCCAACCAAACTCTTCATCCTATACTACATCCTCCATCCACAACAAAACTTCATTCTACACCTCTTCCTCCATCCACAACCAAACTCTCCATCCTATACCACATCCTCCACCCACAACCAAACTCCCCATCCTATACCACATCCTCCATCCCCAAACAAACTATTCATCCTATACCACATCCTCCATCCACAACCAAACTCTCCATCCCCAACCAAACTCTTCATCCTACACCACATCCTCCACCCCCAACCAAACTCTCCATCCTATAGCACATCCTCCATCCCCAACCAAACTCTTCATCCTATACTACATCCTCCATCCACAACAAAACTTCATTCTACACCTCTTCCTCCATCCACAACCAAACTCTCCATCCTATACCACATCCTCCACCCACAACCAAACTCCCCATCCTATACCACATCCTCCATCCACAACATAACTCTCCATCCTATACCACATCCTCCATCCACAACCAAACTCTCCATCCACAACCAAACTCCCCATCCTATACCACATCCTCCATCCCCAACCAAACTCTTCATCCTATACTACATCCTCCATCCACAACAAAACTTCATTCTACACCTCTTCCTCCATCCACAACCAAACTCTCCATCCTATACCACATCCTCCACCCACAACCAAACTCCCCATCCTATACCACATCCTCCATCCACAACATAACTCTCCATCCTATACCACATCCTCCATCCCCAACCAAACTCTCCATCCTATACCACATCCTCCATCCACAACCAAACTCTCCATCCACAACCAAACTCTCCATCCACAACCAAACTCTTCATCCTATACCACATCCTCCATCCCCAAACAAACTATTCATCCTATACCACATCCTCCATCCACAACCAAACTCTCCATCCCCAACCAAACTCTTCATCCTACACCACATCCTCCACCCACAACCAAACTCCCCATCCTATACCACATCCTCCATCCCCAACCAAACTCTTCATCCTATACTACATCCTCCACCCACAACATAACTCTCCATCCTACACCACATCTTCCACCCCAACCAAACTCTCCATCCTATACCACATCCTCCATCCCATACCAGATCCTCCATCCACAACCAAACTCTTTATCCTACACCACATCCTCCACCCCCAACCAACTCTCCATCCTATACCACATCCTCCATCCACAACATAACTCTCCATCCTACACCACATCCTCCACCCCCAACCAAACTCTCCATCCTATACCACATCCTCCACCCCCAACCAAACTCTCCATCCTATAGCCACATCCTCCATCCACAACATAACTCTCCATCCTACACCACATCTCCACCCCCAACCAAACTCTTCATCCTACACCACTTCCTCCATCCACAACCAAACTCTCCATCCTATATCACATCCTCCATCCCATACCACATCCTCCATCCACAACCAAACTCTTTATCCTACACCACATCCTCCACCCCAACCAAACTCCCATCCTATACCACATCCTCCATCCACAACCAAACTCTCCATCCTACACCAACATCCTCCACCCCAACCAAACTCTCCATCCTATACCACATCCTCCATTTACAACCAAACTTCATCCTACACCACATCCTCCATCCACAACCAAACTCTCCATCCTAAACTACATCCTCCCATCCACAACCAAGCTCTCCATCCTAAACTACATCCTCCATCCACAACCAAACTCTCCATCCTAACTACATCCTCCATCCACAACCAAGCTCTCCATCCTAAACTACATCCTCCATCCACAACCAAACTCTCCATCCTATACCACATCCTCCATCCCCAACCAAACTCTCCATCCCCAACCAAACTTTCCATCCTAAACTACATCCTCCTTTTACAACCAACTTCATCCTACACCACATCCTCCATCCCCAACCAAACTCTCCATCCTAAACTACATCCTCCATCCCCAACCAAACTCTCCATCCTAAACTACATCCTCCATCCACAACCAAACTTCATCCTATACCACATCCTCCATCCCCAACCAAAACTCTCCATCCAATACTACATCCTCCATCCCCAAACAAACTCTTCATCCTATACCACATCCTCCATCCACAACCAAACTCTCCATCCCCAACCAAACTCTTAATCCTACACACATCCTCCACCCCCAACCAAACTCTCCATCCTATAGCACATCCTCCATCCCCAACCAAACTCCCATCCTATACCACATCCTCCATCCCCAACCAAACTCTTCATCCTATACTACATCCTCCATCCACAACCAAACTTCATTCTACACCTCTTCCTCCATCCACAACCAAACTCTCCATCCTATACCACATCCTCCACCCACAACCAAACTCCCCATCCTAACCACATCCTCCATCCACAACATAACTCTCCATCCTATACCACATCCTCCATCCCCAACCAAACTCTCCATCCTATACCACATCCTCCATCCACAACCAAACTCTCCATCCACAACCCAAACTCTTCATCCTATACCACATCCTCCATCCCCAAACAAACTATTCATCCTATACCACATCCTCCATCCACAACCAAACTCTCCATCCCCAACCAAACTCTTCATCCTACACCACATCCTCCACCCACAACCAAACTCCCCATCCTATACCACATCCTCCATCCCCAACCAAACTCTTCATCCTATACTACATCCTCCATCCACAACAAAACTTCATTCTACACCTCTTCCTCCATCCACAACCAAACTCTCCATCCTATACCACATCCTCCACCCACAACCAAACTCCCCATCCTATACCACATCCTCCATCCCCAAACAAACTATTCATCCTATACCACATCCTCCATCCACAACCAAACTCTCCATCCCCAACCAAACTCTTCATCCTACACCACATCCTCCACCCACAACCAAACTCCCCATCCTATACCAAATCCATCATCCTATCCATTACTGCACCTTCCATCTTCAACCAAGGTCTTCATCTCTTTCTCATACTACTAGCCAAACCCTTTATCCTGAACCTTACTGTACATCCTACACCTAATCTGCCATCCTATCCATTACCATACCTTCCGTATTCTACCCCATACCTTCCCTCTTCTACCAAACTCTCCATCCTATACATCGACTGCCATTCTATTCCACGCTATTTTTCAACCATCTCTCCATCCTATACCGCATCAGCCTTTCCTCTTAATCCTACACCACATCCTCCACCCCCAACCAAACTCTCCATCCTATAGCACATCCTCCATCCCCAACCAAACTCCCCATCCTATACCACATCCTCCATCCCCAACCAAACTCTTCATCCTATACTACATCCTCCATCCACAACAAAACTTCATTCTACACCTCTTCCTCCATCCACAACCAAACTCTCCATCCTATACCACATCCTCCACCCACAACCAAACTCCCCATCCTATACCACATCCTCCATCCACAACATAACTCTCCATCCTATACCACATCCTCCATCCCCAACCAAACTCTCCATCCTATACCACATCCTCCATCCACAACCAAACTCTCCATCCACAACCAAACTCTTCATCCTATACCACATCCTCCATCCCCAAACAAACTATTCATCCTATACCACATCCTCCATCCACAACCAAACTCTCCATCCCCAACCAAACTCTTCATCCTACACCACATCCTCCACCCACAACCAAACTCCCCATCCTATACCACATCCTCCATCCCCAACCAAACTCTTCATCCTATACTACATCCTCCATCCACAACAAAACTTCATTCTACACCTCTTCCTCCATCCACAACCAAACTCTCCATCCTATACCACATCCTCCACCCACAACCAAACTCCCCATCCTATACCACATCCTCCATCCCCAAACAAACTATTCATCCTATACCACATCCTCCATCCACAACCAAACTCTCCATCCCCAACCAAACTCTTCATCCTACACCACATCCTCCACCCACAACCAAACTCCCCATCCTATACCACATCCTCCATCCCCAAACAAACTATTCATCCTATACCACATCCTCCATCCACAACCAAACTCTCCATCCACAACCAAACTCTCCATCCTATACCACATCCTCCACCCACAACCAAACTCCCCATCCTATACCACATCCTCCATCCCCAACCAAACTCTCCATCCTATACCAAATCCATCATCCTATCCATTACTGCACCTTCCATCTTCAACCAAGGTCTTCATCTCTTTCTCATACTACTAGCCAAACCCTTTATCCTGAACCTTACTGTACATCCTACACCTAATCTGCCATCCTATCCATTACCATACCTTCCGTATTCTACCCCATACCTTCCCTCTTCTACCAAACTCTCCATCCTATACATCGACTGCCATTCTATTCCACGCTATTTTTCAACCATCTCTCCATCCTATACCGCATCAGCCTTTCCATCCCATATTGCATCCCATCCTTCATCCTGACCAGTACTGCACTTCCTTAACCACATCCACCATCCCAAAATTTCTATCCTACAAGGCATCCACCATCCTATACAATATTGCACCTTCCACCTTCTAGCATACTCTCCATTCTGTACTGCATCCACCATCCTATCCCATACCACACCCTCCACCCCCAACCAAATTATCTAGCCTATGCCACATCCACCATTCTTAGCCCATTTTTTATAACGCAAACTCCACCCCAACCAAACTCCTTATCCTCAACCAGGTCCGCTATGCTATCCTATACCACAACCTCAAGCCCCAACCACACCCTTAATCCTAAACTGTACCTCATATCCTGCACCACATACACCATTTAATAACGCACCCTCCACCCCCTCATTGCCCTTTCCCCCTTACAATGACAGTTCCAGATGATTTCATCCCATGCAGCAGAATGGCCACCATGGTAAACACCAACATAAGAGGTCCATACAGCTCTCCAGCGATTTTCTGCAGACAGAAGAGGGAGACATGAGATCTTTTCATCCATCACTGAACCAGATCGGGGGGTAGATTAGTCATGACTGGGCAGTCATACACACCTGGGGGAAGCTGATCATCTTTACGGGGATCATCGACTCCAGCAACCTGGTGGAGGGGGTGGGGATGGATGGATGGATGGAGGGGAAACAGGAAGAAATGTTACGCTGGTGAAAATGCATTGGGTCCCCAAAACACAGGAATATATATAGGGGGGGGGGGGGGGGGACTTCCGGAGACAGCCAAACAACATATTTATATTTCCCTAAATAACATGACAAGACAAATAACAAGAATTTTACACCTGATATTGTAAATAAAATGCTGAATACAGAAAACGCCTTTGTAAAGACCCGTGCAACTCCATAACTGTTCGCTGAAGTGTGCAGATAATACTGCCCCTGTGTGCAACATTAATAATCCTCCCTCCCTCTGAACAGTCCTCAGACCTTCCACTTATATCTGAACTGGAGGTCTAATCCTCTGCGCTGCCACCAC